>JAWLRI010000262.1:3260960-3278014 GCA_034781795.1 Crypturellus tataupa
TTGCGCAGCGCCAAGTTTGCGCGGCGAGGAGGAGGAGGAGGAGGAGGAGGAGGGGGAAGAAGTCCGGGGAGGAGCTCGGGGCGCCTCCAGCTGTGCACGCGCCCTCCTCCTGCTCCCCCTCCTCCTCCTGCGCCCTGGGACAGCAGCCGCCTTCGGGAAATGCCCGCGGCCGAGCAGCCCCGTCCAGCAGCACCCATGTCCAGCGGCTCCGCCGTCCAGCAGATCCACACGCAGACACACTCCAGCAGAGACACACACGGGATTCCCCTTGCACAACCTGCTCTGCTTGGCCCTGCTTTGAGGAGAGGAATGAGACTCGCCGGTCTCCAGAGGTCCCTTCCAACCACAATTCCGCAGGGATAGGAGCTCCTACAGCCTGAGTGTCCATGCTCCGTGCGGGAGCTCGCTGCATTGTGCGGTGGCCATGGCACGGGTCCTGCGCAGTGGGGTCTTGGCCCCGAGGTTGAATTCGGTCTCGTGTCTGTAAAATCAGGACAATAAAATTTTACCAAGTCACTGCAGATCTGCATGTGGGCACTTCTTAGTGCCACAGTAACACAGAACTGTGATACGTGCTTGCTTGGATGCTTAAACTGACAGGAGTAATGCAGCCCCCTTCCCAGGTGTATTACCCCAATTCCTTTACATAATCTTTCAGTGTTGCCCGTCAGCAACACAAGAGCAACACCCATTTCCATCAGACCAGAGGTCCAATCAAGGGCAGCCCGTTACCCCCAGCCAGGAGCCTTGCTCCTGCACATCCTTTCGCGAGGAGCTCTGCTCCGGAGCCGCCGCGGCAGCCGGGCTCCCCTTCCCATGTCGCTATGGTGAGATCCCACGTCGGCTCCGCGCTGACGTAACAGGCTCTGAGTGGGAATTTCCCTTCCCTTTCCTCCTGCTTTGCTGGGGGGAAACGGTGCCACCGATGCACCCAAAGCAAGCAAAAACACTGACAACCTGGCAATTTTTAGCCCTCTACGCTTGTTTTTGATTTGTTTTTCCTTAGCTTTATTTTGCTCTTGACTCTCCCTGCAGCTTCATTCTGCACCAAGTACCGCAGCGGTGGAGAAAGCGCCGGGCTCCCCAGGGACGTGCCGATCCGCAGGGCCTTGTGTGAGCGCGTGAAGAGGGGAATGGAGAGAGGATTTAACCTGTCTGCTACAACAGCAGCTGCTTCTCCCCACTTTGCTCAGCTTTGGCGTGTGGTGAGGGAAAGTCTGCTTCATTTAAACATCGTTTTTAAAACAAGAACTCCTTCAAAGGGAAGGAGAAGGTTATTCATGATATACAGCACTGTGCAACTATGAATTGTTAAGAAATGACAAAGTTATTTGCAAGTGCAAAGTGGATGAAATTGGGCTCTGCCACACCACAAGGCATCTGAGGTCTAGTTCCAGTTCTGACGTGATCGCCTGTTGTTTCATTTCAGCTCAATCCCCAAAGGAAATAACCCTCACAGGAGCTCCTGTTTTTTAACCTCTTAGATTTCAACAAACCCGATGGAAGGATAAAGGGCTCGAAGAGGCAAAGCTAATGAAAGTTTCATGACAACACGTGCAGGAATAAAGAGGAAAGCTCCTCCTCCGCGGGAAAGATTGCAGCATTAGCTTCCTTCCCACCAGGCACCAGCCATCCAATTCAGCTAGGAAGGAGCAGGCAACGAGGCTGCAGAGCCCCGGCGCTCGCCTTGTCCCCTGAGCGGACTCCTGGCAGCAGCCGTGACATCCGATCCACCGCGAGGGCTGCCGGAGCGGCACGGAGCTACGCGACACTGGCGTCCGCCCGGGGCACCGAGGCAGCAGGAGCGGGACGGATCTGCAAGCAGGGGATGAGCGGGCGGGAGGAGGAGGAGGAGTAACGCGGGCAGCAGGAAGGAGCACACAGATCCCCCTCGCTGGCAGCCTGTTTTACCTGCAGCCCTTCACTTTAATCACCAAAACTGGGGGTAAGATGGAGCAAAGAGGCTTTCCCATGGCAGAACCTTGTCTGGTCTGTAAGCTGGTGGAAGGGCCCTTGCAGCCTTGCTCTCGCTGCTGCCCTTCCCTCTGCTGAAGAGCCGACACTTTCACCCTCAGGCTCATAGCCACGGCTCAGCGCAGAGCTGCAACCAATGCTGTGCCACAGAAATACATCCTCCGACGCCGCCTCGATCGCTAGCTACGCAGCTAGCACCCTCCTAGCCCTCAGAAGTTACACGAGGAACTGTGCGAATGTTTCCAGGCAAGCGGCATCTATTTTGGAGGATGAGCTTTTTCTTCCAATTCAGTTTACACTGAACATCACCTAAGTCCCTCTTTATCGGCTTTGGCCACCACTGTGGAGCATTCCTTTGCGAGCTCTAAATGAATTGTTAGACAAATATATACACTCTCATGGACCAAGCAATTTAAATGTTCAGAAAATTCCCTGTGGCTCAAGTGCTTTTTTTATATATATATATATATATATATATATATTTTTTTGCTGTTTTGTTTGTTTTTCTGGAAAGTTAGTTATGGGCCTTGCTTTACCTCCTGTAAAACAAATTTTAGAATGAAAAGCTCCTTCCTTCATTTATTCACTGGTATTTGTTGGTATAAGTTGTTATTTGTGTATAAAATGTATGTATCAAATGGCAAAGCCCAGCTGACCTTGAGGATTTTTCTGAGGGCCGGGTGCTTTGAGGAGCCCGTTCCCAGGTGTGATGCGAGGCCCCCCGGTACCTGCCCCCCGGCAGCCCTTGCTCACTGCCCTCGTGCAGACACAGCGGGCGTGACACCCCACAGAGCTGGAAGCCTTTTCGGCAGGGACAGCAGTTATACACACAGAGCAAAGCGAGGCAGCCGTTCTGGGATATCCTTTTCTGAAGATGTTTTACCACTTCAAAACGCAAACCAGTGGAGCAAGACACACAAAGGGACTTTCAGAAACCCATCTTCTGGCACTCCAGCTCGCATCTAGCTTCTCAGTCACATATCCTGCACGTTTGTTGTCCTGCAACACCTCATCCATGTGTGTGTGTTACTGTGTTTTACACAGCTGTATTAAATTCAAAGCAACGGCTACAAGTGTCAAGAATGAGCTGCCATTCCCTCTGATAGATAATCGCTTGCGGCTATTCCTATGTGTATGTTACAGTCACGAGATCAGAGAACGGGAGTTGAGTATGTTTAAACATGAAGTTTTTGCTAATAACCAGTCTAGACTGCAGCTCGTGGATCTGAGCTCTTCCTTTGGTTATTTAGCTACATGATCCTCAAGTAAGAGAGAACAACTCAGCAGTCTGCACACAGAGTTTGACACAAAACAATAAACATGAAATAGACTTGTGTTTGTTTATAGACAAAAAGGAAGAAAAAAAAAAGGAAGATTTTTGGAAGATTAATGTGATTAGGGTAAAGACACTGCAAAGTCATTTTTGTCATCTGATTTTTCTTTTGCTATCTTCTGAATGTCTGTTTTTTTATGAATCTTTTATACTTTTGTCTTCACGGGCTTCTAGCTTTTTGCAAAGCTGTGAAATGTCTATCATCTTCATCCTATACAGTGACACGAAAAGAAAAATGCCATAATACAGCATTCTGATTAGAGAGCACTGTTACTATTGATGCGTTTCTTTCATATGAAGAACAGAAATGTTTCAGAAATGGTGAATTCTGCAAGTTCAGACAAGCAACATTAATCCTTTCTCTAAATATTTACAGGATCCACTGCTGCTGTATTGCTCGAGATTCTGAAAAGTTTTGCACGGAAAAGTATTGCACGGAAATTCAGTTGCTTCTCTATTGTGGCTTGTACAACCACAGCGTTGTACCGTACCACAGCGTTTGTTCATACTATTACTTATCAATGCCATAACAAATAACAAGAGTGGAAGCACTAAGTTCAATTTAGCAGTTACCTCACAGAAACCTCTTTTATGGCACACAAGAGGATGACTTCTTGCCTTAAAACCCACTAACATTTCCATTTTCATCTCAAGGTTACCATGACTTGAATTTCGCTGCAAGCTTGATGGGGTGTGGAAAAGCGGCAATGCAAGAGAGGTTTAATTAAACCAACAGAAAATCCACTTTGTCATTTGGGACTATTGCCATAGTGAAATGCTTTTTATAGGCAGCAGCCTAACAAATACATGCCAATTATTTGAATTAAACCAGATGTGCTCTGCCCGAGCGCTCACGACACCATCCCATCCTTTGGGAGACTGCAGCACATCGGAAAAGAGTGACTGGAGTAAAGAAGCATCGTTGTTATCAAGCAGAACGGCCTCTCTCCTTTGTTAAACTGAATTGCAGATTAAATTAAAACAGCTCTTCCCTGGAGGCTTCAAATTCCTAGCTCGGAACTGGGTCTGCGACAGACAATTGCTTACCTTAATCCCCTTTTTAAGTACTTACCATGGAATAGAAAATATTGTTATGGGTTGCTGAGAAATGCCTTTCTTGGAAAATTCATCTTTCACCTTTGGTCAGTAGAGAAAAACAGACATTTTTTTTTTTCCTAAAGCTCACAGAAGGCAGCGAGGTTTACACAGTACACAGCTATTTCCCCAGCAGTTACTCCCTTTTAAGCCTGGAGGGAAGCAGTATTTCCCTAAGGTACAGTTAAACCTTTAGAAGAGGAAACTATTAGCTTTAAATTTGATACAAGTTTCACCTATCCATAAGGCTTAACCGTATTTGATGACTTCAGGAGGAAACAATCAAGGAATTCACTTCCTATAGCTGTGCCTGCCTTCTCCCTCCCATAAACTGCTACATTAAATGTAGCAGTATGTTTTCCTTCAGCATGCAGCTTCAAGCAAAAAAAAAATGCTGTAAGGCAACAAACTTCGTCTTTTCATCCAGTTTGAAACTTCGGAATAAAGTCTCATTGTATTTGACTTCAGTTTTAGTCTTCGTGCTCAACAGCTGTTGTTCTTCTCACTTCATTCACTTAAGTCCTACTGAAAATTCACATCCTCAGTTGTGTGGAAAACAAATTATTTGGCAGTGTCATTATCTTATTGTAGGTTATTTCCAAAAAAACCCTACTCTGTGGTTTTGATGGAAGTTACAATCCCATGCCAGGTGTCATATCTCCTATGCCGTTAGGAAGCATTCAGCTCTACTTGCTAAACAACCTGTGTTATGGCACACACACAGCTTACCACTTAAAACAACTTTGAAACTGAAGGTAGGATACAAAAAGCAGTGGCAGTAAGGGGAAAAAAATAGCTAGTTATACTTAAGCTTGCACCTTGTTATGTGTTCCACATTCTGGTTTCAATCCAAAGAGTTGTAGAAGCTGCAATTTCATTTTCATTAATATTAAACCTGCGCATTATCAGATCACCCAGAAATCCATATCTGGATCAGTTATAAGTAAATTTATTTTGATTAAGCCAGAACACACAATATGGTATTTATTACCTTTTTTTTTCTAGATAAGAGAGGAAGTAGTGCATGTGTTCATCACATAATCTGCTAGGACAGCTGCCTCTGCAAAGTTTATTAAAAAAATAAAGTAATAGAGCAATTCACTGCTTTACACCAGGCAGCTATGGCATTTCTGAGCTACTACTGACTGTCCTAAAACCAGACGTTTTGTTTCACCCTGATCCACTTGAACTCAGTAGTTTCTTCTGACCTTAGCCATTAAACAGGTACTTCAAAGTTTCAATTGATTTGTGAATTCAAACTTCTAATGATACCCTTAGTCTTATCAAAACTGATAGAGGCTGCAGGAACAGAGGGCAAAATAAAGCTTTTGAATGGTTCAGTGCCACTGAGAAAGATACTTGAGTTAATATAATATTGACACTAGCCAAATTAAGAGGATATAATTAACTTCTCAGGATCTTTTAAATTTCCAGGTAGGAAACGGTTACTTTTAAGAAACTGGAAGAACTGAAGAGAAATATTTCGATATCACAACCAACTTTCCTCTGTGAAGGGACCACCACCTACATACTGCATCTAAATTCCAAAACTCACTGGAGTTTTCCTTTTCCTACATTCAGTATTCCCTTTCACACATGTCAAGAAGTTCTTTCACTGTCTATCCCATATCACAAGAAATAGATGGCAATGAAAGAGCTCCTAACCTAAAAAGCTGATGGATTAGACTAGCCTTGATGCAGAGGTGACGCGAGATACGTGCCCGTCTGGGCTCAGTGTTACATCCATACCACACCTGCGTTAGCATCTCCATTCAAGATGCTGAAGCCTCCAAATGTCCTGCATTTTTACACGGGTGTAGGCCAGCTGGGGGAACCCTGTGGAGCTGCTAGGTTAACAGAGGAGAATCATGCTTAGGCACTTAAAAGGCAGCTCTGCAGAAAACTTTTCTGCACACCCACTGTACCAAGGACAGCGGAAAACTTAGGGTAGGTACCAGAAAACAAACAAACAAACGAAGAACAACAAACTTTGCAAAAGTAAGCATAATTAGTTAAAATTAGTCAAGTTTTTGCCAAGAATAATGCAGACAGTTGATCATTCACCTTCAGGCTGAGACACTAGATCATCTTTCAAGATTTTTCTCTTTCTCTCCCTCTAACCATAAGCATTTATATCTCCAGCTGTGCCACTTCCAACTGTGTATGTACATGCACATGTCTAGAGGTGTCTAGGACACTGAAAATAAACTTTAAAGTGTCACATGCAAGATTCTCCTCCTCAATACTGCCTACACAATTGTGTAATTGTAAAGAAACCTGTAACTAGGAAGAAGAGCCCTGAAACCTGGCTTGGTGTAAATTAGTTTTTAAATTACTATTTTAGAAATTTTAAAAATCATGTTGATTTTACACCCTGCCGAAGCATACAGAGTGTTTCTCCCACTGAGAGAGAAGCAGAGTAATATTCTTATCTACAGGTTAAATAATAATTGAGGTCACAGGAGGATCTGTACTTCTCCGCTGATTGAGAGGAACAGAGCAGGTGCTTGGCGCCTCCTGCCATCTCTGGAGCAGGCAGTTGCCTGGTAACTTGTTGCGTGCAATTGCATATTTATCACACACACATATATTTTTAATACAAAGCTGACCACTTATGTTTCTTAGTCAAAAGAATGCTCAGAAACCTTAATGCTGAATTTTGTAAAATATAAGGCATGTACTTCCACGCTTTCACAAACACGGTATCTTTTTCTTCTTACATAAAATTATTTGCATTATTTAGTATTTATAATTTGGAGCACAGAGTCTGAAAATATCAATTAGCAGCAATGTGTAGCTTTCCATGGGACATCATGCAGTTTCTCAAACATAACGAGCATATATTGAACATACAGTTAGTACTTGAAAGTTTTACATATATTATAATATTGTTCACAAAAGCAAGGTGCTTCAGTACTTGGGCTGAACACATTGAATTCAATAAATAGATAATAGATTAATTATAAAACGGGAAATCTGATAAATAACACTATATAATAAATATATATTTTCCTTATTCCTTATTATTTAATATAAAATTTCCAGTTATATTGCTGTGCTCATATTTAAAATAAATATTTTTCAGGTAATTAACAAATCCCCCCACTCCATCTGTAAACCACAATGGTACAGAGTTATTATATACTTCAGATTACATGCACTACAAGATCCTATTTTACTCAGGCCATATGCAAACACATTTAAATTATATATTTTTCAGGCATTGAAGCAAACTGCATTCATTACAACTGGTAATGTAAATAGTTCTATCATTCTATGCAGTACTGTCGTACTGTCTACTAGGGGCTGTAAGAAGTCAATGAACTGATAAGGATAAATTCTTTAATGTATCTATCAGGGCAACCTCCAGATCAAGGATTCAGTGACCTGCTCCACTGTAGTCTCTATTTCAGAGAAGTAAACCACAGCACTGCATGAGGCACTGCACAAAAACTATCAGTAGATCCCCAGCAAGCTCAAGTCTGTGTGTTCTATTCAAGCCAACAGCACCAAACACACCAACACGATAGAAGCATTTCTGTGCTCAGGTGTACCAAAACACCGTGGAAAATGGTCCTTTTGTATGTATACAAAGTCTCAATTTTCACCAAGGATCTCTGGGCACTGAACAAGATTTGGACATCAAGATTGACTTTCAATATATTTCCTACTTAACATTAATGTTGATTTTAAAAAGAGCATAATAATGAGCATAAAGATATTTTCAAGTTTAAGTGTATAAAGACTACCAAATTTCTAAAGAATAAATTAGATTTATCTGCCTATGGAGGTTTGAAGAGATGACCAAATGTGCATAAGGCAGGATAAGCCTGAGCTCTAAAAAAGGATTTGGGGAGGAAGAGGGGGTCAGTATGGCAGAGGACACAGCAGTCTCGAACACTGTCAGACAACAGACTTTCTCCTTTCCTTCCCACTCTTTTTTTTTAAGGGAGTTTTCTCATCCAAAGTATGTGAAACATTGTCAAGGATGGAGGGAAAGACAAAAGTTTAAATGATCTGAAGACGACATCAGCTGAATTCTCTAAGGTACATGCCAACACTATGTTTATGGAAAGGATCAACATAGTATTGAAACACTGACAGCTATTTTGGTAACTAAACACTTAATTCAGCAACTTTGTCTTTTACCCAAGTGTACAGTTACTGGTAGTGAGAGAGACATTGCAAAACCTAGGGCATTTGCGCTTTTAGGAAACACAGCCTGCCAGCTCACCCTAGACAGGTCTGACAAGACATACATTAGACTCCAAAAAGATCTGGGATGTCCTATTGACTTTATTCCAAACCTACAGCTGATACAGGAGCCTCTGATCAACTTTACTGATCAAATCCAAATACTTTAAAATTATTCTTAAAGTAGCAGTTTCCCAGTTTAATTAGTCTAAGTAAACAAAACCTTCCTTCAAATGTGCGTTTCTTTTCTCATCAGTTTTCACATGCGAAATTAGGCTGACATAATCACTGACAAGAGTGTATTTTTTTCCAATTAAAAAGCATCAGAAATGGTTCACAAGTATCATTTATAAAGCAAATACTTCCCTTAGAAATGTTTTAGCAAACGTTAGCAACGCTGATTCTCATTCAGTCACCCATGCTTCTCCTAAGATTAAGCAGCTTAATATTTTAAAATCACCATCATAATTATAGATGGTGCATAACTGTTCATAATTTTTCTCCTTTTCAAAACTTGCTAATACAGAGCTTCCAAGTTATACAAATAGACTGACTTGATGGTTTCTGTGGAGGAAATAAAGAAAACTTAAATACTATTAAAAAAAAAAAGCCACACCACTATCACATACATTAAGCATCATACATCTATGATCATGGGCTGTATGAGCTTCATTTAAGATTGATATTTGAACACTGTCATGAAGTGTTTATTAGTTTAACAGAAACTGTAGGACAGAATTGCTGGGCAATTTTCTAAGTATGAAAAAAGTTCGTCAAAGTCATCAGTAAATAAGGAATTTGGCTTATATCATATGGCAAAAAACCACAGTGAATGCTATAAAAATAAGAGAAATTACACAAGGAAAGCCTACATAGTCATAAGGCAAGCAGCAAAATGGTTACAAGTTGGATTTTTTAATATAGTTAGACAAACAGTGCAAACATTTCCAGCACTAAAATTCAGATTTTTGCAGGCAAGAAGACAGAAGACAGAAAGGAACCACATCCATATGACCAGCCTGTACAGTTAGTCATGTAGGAAAATTAAAGATACTGCAGGCAATTTTATCATTAAGAGGAAATGGAAAAAAATAAAAAGTATGTCAGAAGCATAAAGAAGTTATTTTAATCTGATGAAAACCTTGCTTTTAACCTTTAAATCTGTGTATATGTTTAAAACCAGTACCTAAGGTTCAAGTACTATTGTAGATGACTGACTTGTTTTTCAGACAGCTACTTTAGGGTGCCACTACATCACAGTCTCAAAGACTTTTAAAGTATATTAATCATTTTGCTACTGTAAGTAGTAAGTAGTAGATTTCCAAAATTAAAAACATAAAACAAAAAAAAGCAAACAAAAACTGTCCATTTAATAGAAAAGCTTATTACTTGTCCTTTCAAAGCAAGAAGTACTAGGAACATTGCATGAGAAATGCAAATCAAAACAGATTGGACTGGAATTAGAATTTCAAGCTCAATGTTACAAACCTTTTGTACTGTAGATGTCTTAACAGCATTTGGATGCACAAAAATTGTCTTTAAACTGATGTCTGCAGTTCTCAAAGTCCTGAATCAGAATACCTTCCTAAGAGAAAACAGTCTTAGCACTTCCTTTGAAGGAGAGAGAGAAAAAAAAAAAACAAACAAAAAAAACCAACAACAAATACTGCCTTAACCACAGGCAAGAAGTAATAACAAATTTTTATTCTAGAGGTTAAAAAAATCTTGAGAGAAAGTAATACTTGTGCTGTCAAAAAAGTTTCCCTTGCCTATGAAAAGTTACTTTGGGGCAAGATTTGCTCTTTCTCTCCTAAGCATGAAATGTCCAGTTTAATAATGGATGTTAATGTAGGGCATTTCCATGAAAGGAGAGGATGACTTTCCCCTTTAGAAGGCAAAAACAAGTCCTTCCCACTGTTCCTTAAAATCCAACCAAAGATTTTTCCTGAGATGGATAAAAGAGTAAAAGTATCTAAAACAACCTCCCTGCAATATCTTGCTCCTGAGCCCACTTCTTCAACTCTACTTTCCTCTTCTAGTGATGGGAAGAAGGCATTTACTATCCCTAAGAGTCCACACTCTACCCTGCTTGTCCTCTGCAGTTCCAGCAGGCACTTGGGATTGTCCCAAGACACTTACACACAGAAATTAGTAGAGCAGGGCATTACAGAATCATAAGGTGCAGTGAGTTTAATTTAGAATCATGTTAGTTTTCTGTCCATCATAATAAAATGGTGATAAGAACTGGGGATAAAAACACCAGTTCCTTACCTTATGGAATCTCTCCCAAAGTACAGGTTACCTCCAATATCTGTCATGTTTCTGTTTGGATCACAGGAACATTCCAAAGGATGTATTTGGTCTGAAATGACTACTCTAAACTACACAGGCAAGGCTGGGCAGCTTCTATCTAAGTATGTACAGCACCACTTAGTGGTGAAAATGCAGTCTACAGTAACATGAGTGAGAAGTTGTGAAAACTAATCTTTTTTCCTCCTGAACATAAACTAGGCCTGTTTTTTTTCTTATTAATGATAATTATTCCACTGTTACTCTACAAGATCAACTAAGTAAAAGAAGTGCAAGAGAGCCAAACCCAAGTGATCTCCAGAGGTCCCTTCCAACTCCTCGCTTTTGAAGCACCAGAGGATCCTGAATTTCAAAAATATACAACCACTTTGCAAACTTCTCAGACTTCAACTACACTTCATAGCATTCACCTTGGTTGCAGGTGATTCAGCTTCATTTATTGTTTAAACAAACCATCCAGCTTAATGGCCGTCTTTACTCCCAAGCAGTACAAGGTCTTGGCTCAGGAGCTTTTATAAAGCCTTCAGAAATAAAGAAATGCAACAAACATAGAAAATTGAAGACTAATTGACTGGAACACAAGTTATTATTTTCTATTTCGTGAAACAATTGCAAAGCATCTCAAACTTGTGCACTTACATAACCTTGTGCACTTACAAGCACAGTGATTAACAAAAACAAAGCCTTTTATTCAGAACAATTAGTGTGCCTTTACAATAAAGTCATGATTTCAACTTACAAAGTCAGCATTAGCAATGCATCTTTCCTCAAGAGGAAATTTGTCTTTTATCAAATAGCATCTTCAAAAGTGTGTAAAAACAAAACACAACGTTTCCCCCCCAACACCCATTCCCCAAAAGCCCTATTTAGAATACACATATAACTTGTCTTCATAGATGACAAATGGATCAATTTATACTTCAGGTCCTTCTCCTCCAGGAACCAACTATAAAAGAGCAAGACAGCTTTGTGTTAGTGCCATGAATGCGAGTTATACAAGCCTGCATCTGATGCTTTTTCACAGTGTAGCAGATGGAATAGTCCCAGCAAAACACAAAATGCCTTTTTTTTTTTTTTTTTTTTTTTAATTTGAGACAATATTACTCTCCCAAAAGAAGGGGCCAGTAACTACCAGAGAAGCATAGGTGTCCAAAAATAAATAAATAGAGAACATTCCCAGACTGTTGTTACCCTCGGAAGTTTGCTTCCTCTTTTCAATTTTTATTGCAAAGAGGAGTGCAAAGGCTTATATAGAACCTGAATGTTTCTAAACATAGAAGGAAGCAAGTCAATATAGTATTTTAAGGCGAAGAAAGCAAGGAAAAGAACAACACACAGAGTAAAACAAAAAGAAAAGAAAATATTATTAAGGAAGAAATATTCACTCAAACATTTCTTAATCAATATTTTCTTAACAATTAGCTGAAGGCATCTAAAGGCAAAGATTTTTTTTTTTTCCCCTAAGGCATATTTTTGACAGGAGAAGGTCTGTCAAAGAACACTTTTTGACAGGCCTAAAAAGTAGATACAAAGATGCATTGCCCAGGACTCGCACCCTAAGAATCAAACACTTTTGCTTTAAGGGCAAGATACTGCCACACCTACTGCAGTAGATGTCTTACTGCAGTAGTACTGTCTTCTCACAGAGCCCTCTGATTCAGATACAGGAGACCTTCTGTATCTTCTGTGCATCTGTGCACAGAAGACCTTCTGCCATCTGTGCCAATAAGCAAAATAACTAGCAGGTCCATTTCTATGGTAAAGTACCTATGAAATTGCAGAATTCAGCATAGGGATACATAATCACAATACTCAATTACTGGTTCAGTCACGCTCTACATATATTAATGTGCAGTAAACTAAAATTATAGTGCTTCTAACTTTGTATAGCCCATACACCTCCGCACCTTTTAGCGGACCATACAGGCATTGCTACTTGGCACTTCAAGCTATTTTAGTAGCCGAGTGACTTGACAAGAGTGTAAGTATCCAAACTGCTGCAAACATATCCATAATGGATGTAATTTAAATGCATTCTACCCTACATAGTTATGCAGCCAAGCACTTGTGAGCTAAAAGCTGTTTTTATTAATCAGGCTACAAAGAAGGTTTCAAAGTCAGAAAGGCCTCCATAACACGCATGAAGACCAGGAGAGGATTCACCAAAATGAAGTTACTGTCATCCTATTTTCACAAATTTTAAGCTGTAACATGTGACAAGTATGACAATAAGGTTGCTTCTCTAGCCTCAGTCATATACATACACGTGAAGTAGCTTACACAATGGAAAACTCAGCTTCAAGTAGCCAATCAAGCAATAACCGAACCCAGCAAATACAGAAAATAAATGCACACAATCTCTCCATGTGATGACTTACCATTGTTATATTATTTCCATTTAGCAAGATCTGGTCTAGTTTTGTGATTCTTCTGCCCTCAGGTGTAATTTCACTGAAATAGCGTGAGGAAAAAAAAATAAGAGTCATAAATATGAAAATGTAACAATAGAAAATTATTATAGCTTTAATTAGGGACAGACACAAAACTCTACAGCATAGTGGAATAAACCAGGGAAAGAAAGAACTCCATGGCATAGAATTCTGTAGTTCAAGTCTAAGGTCTAAATCACTCAATCAGCTAAATAAATAATATAAATATAAATATATATATAGATAGATAGATAGATAGTCTCCTGGTATCATGCTTTTGTAAATGGGGTAATCAAAGCTTAAAAAAAGCACACACACACAAAACAAAAAACAGATAGAAATAATACTTACAATTCTGTAACATCTTCTAACACCATATCTAGAAGCCTAGTTTCAAGGAAAATAAGGCATATGTCCACGCAAAATATTAAAGGCTATGTGATTTTATTTATGAAATGCAATCAGAGTAACATACTGGGATGTTATGGGAGTAACATATAGGATGTTTCTACTCAATGAACACCAAACATTTTCAAAGGATACTGACAAAGTCATCAAATCCTAGAAGTGTCCCAACGATTTCCTTATCGCTCTTCATGACAATATGAATGCGTGAACCTATGCATTTGTCTACAAGCTCTGTACGTTAAAAAAAAAAAAAAGTGAGGGGGGGAAGAACAGACATTAAAAACGTACTTCAAAACACTTCTCAACAAAATGTCTAATTTCTGGCTATTAAAATTAGCAAAGTAAAACTCAAGAAGGCTAGTAAGATAGAGAAAAAATAAGCTGTTTTTAAAAAAATCTTATTACTAATTATAAAAAAATCTTCACACTAATAGTGCTGTTTAGACATACCTTCATAAAAACATGTCGATATTGCTACTATATGGATGCCTAACTAATGATTGTTCAGCACTAAAGTTACATAATCTTCAGCAGCTTGGGACTGCACCCAAAACAAGCTATGAATAACTGCCTTGAATGCCACCTATTCTTAAAGGCTTGTTATTAACCTCCCCAACAAATTTATAATTTCTCTCCACTAACACTTGCCAGAAACCGAGCAGTTTACTGAGCAGCCCAGGGGGTGCGATAAGGTACCAGGCTCCCAGTTTTCACCGCAAAACAGGAGCGCTACCGACGAGCAATGCCCGTTCCCCTCCCCTGTACTCCCGGACCGCCTCCCCTTGGCGACACTAAAAGCTTATACTACAAATTAACGCGGTTATGCGAGTTTTTTAATCATTATTTTGGGCGGTGCGTGTGTTTCGCCTTGTCTCCACACCAAGACACGGCGCCACACGGCGCTGGGGCCGGCCTCCCTCCTGCGCATGCGCAGCCAGGCGCCCAGCGGGGGCTCCAACGGCCTCCCGTGACGTCACACCGCCGCCGCGCGCCCCGCCTCCCAACGGCTGCGCCCCCATTCAAAGCGCCCGCCGCGCGCGCGCGCTGCCGCTACGGGAGCCGAGAAAGTTCCCCCCTCCTTGCAGCCCGTTTGTTCGCGAGGAGCCTCCCCCGCCGCCCCGCCACGGCCGCCGCCAGCACCGGGAGGGCGCGGGGCCGCCGCGCCTTACCGAGCGGCAGGAGCTGAGACGGGTTGGTAGTCGCGTTGGCCGCCATGCTGCGCCCAGGCGTGGCCAGTCGCTCCCGCGGAAGCGAGCGGCGCCCTCGCCCGCTCTTGGGCGGGAGCGGCAGCCCCGCCTAGCCGATGTCCGAGCGCTCGTTCCCGCCGCCGGCCCGGCTCCGCTTTGTTCTTGATTTTTTTTTTTTTTTTTTTTTTTTTTTATTTTTAATTTAACTAATGGATATTTTTTGTATTTTAATATTCCTACCTATATTTTTTGTCTGTGTAAAATGTACTCCAGATTCCTAATATTAAGATATTTATGAAATCTCTAGTTCATCCTTACTGTCTTTGCCTTTTGTCTTATTTTATTTACAGAAGAACTTTCCTAGTGGGAGAGCGTAATCCCAAGCAGTATCATAATCCCTAATCCATGCTGGTTTTGTTGGCATTCAGGGTAAGAGCCTTGGGAAAAAAAAAATAGACTCCAAACAGGAACTGAGATTACAAACAGCAAGGAATTAGTGATAGATCTCAGTTCCATTCTAGGACTTTGTTTATGTCTGTCTTATCAACAGAAATTCCAGAATGATTTTTAAAGAGTATTTGTTATATTAAAGTGAGCAATAGATTTGTTAACTATTGCAACTTCCGTGCAACTTCCAGCGACAGCAGGCACTGTTGAGGCAACTTCTAGGCTCACAAAACTCTTGAAAAGGTTATTCATCCCAAGAAGTCTCACTGGAGAGATTCAGGCCTGATAATTTTGATTATTATCATTAGATTCAGAATGAGTGCCAGAATCTGATTACTGTTTCAGTGATGTAATAGGTAGTGGTAAGAAAATACTACGAGTGAGGGAGCTCAGTGGCCAACTGAGTTTCTTTCAGGCTTGATATTTATTAGCTATGAATTGAGATAGCTAATTCCAGTAGGAAAGCTCCAACTGAGAGTTTTCCAGGAGCTTCCATCATAGCTGCTCCATCTCCCTTTCCATTTCATAAATTCAAACATACAGTGTTATCTCTGAAAAGACACTGTTTTGATTTTCTAGAACAGGCTGATGTCAGAATTCAGTCTAATGTTGAACATTTATCTTTTAGTAGGAAAACAAATCAAACTGAAAAAAAATCCAATAGCCTATTCTGAGAAGCAATAATCCACAATTATTCAGCAGTCTTATTGTGATGCCCTTATAATGCAAAATCCCTGGCAGTGGGAGTATTGCCACACTGCCCGTTCTTCAATTAACTGAATGTGAGACAAAAATGCCCTCGGGCATCTCTTTTTATCTCATTACTGGAGGAGATAATAGCTCATACTTCACACTCCCCCCCCTTTTTTTGAAATTACGCTGCACATCATAAAAGTAAGTTACAGAAAAGACCTAATAAAGAGTCATTTTCTTGCTAGTGAAGGGTTGTTTTATGCAGTGTATCCTTTGTCCGCTAAAGTATACATTTTATGTAATGGAACTACTGTTGAAGAATAATATGTTATTGTTGCAAGTGGAGCTTTTGGGTGTTAGGGACAAGATTTTCTTGTCAAGATTTATAGTTTTTTTTTTCTCTTGTCCCCCAAATAATCTCATTCAGATTTCCACAGGGAATCCTGATTATGAAGAGTACAACCCCTAGCAAAAGCTTTAAATACGAGACTTGAGGTAAACAGGACTGAATTCTGAGACAGGCTCGTGAGGGAGCAGGGTCTGGGCGCAGCAAGAGGAAGCTCCTTAGGCTCCGGTGCCGAATTCACCGCTGTCGTAGGCAAGTCCTTAACCTCCCCTCCTTCCTGATACGTGTTTAGCAGCCCGACAGCTCCGCAGGAAGGAGCGTTAACCGGATTCCCCCAACATTAATCCACTGATGGACGTGCCTCGCGGTAGGCCAGGCCACGGGGGGCCTCCCGCCAGCCCCGAAGCATCGCGGAGCACTGATTTGTGCAAACGGCAACGCTCTGAGTGGAAGATCTATGCAAATAAATAAATAAATCCTTCCGAATTGAGTTTTTATCCTTCTTATTTTCACATTTTCCTGCATCTGAGCCAAAAAAAGAAAAGTACAGCCCTTGTGTTCTCGGTTTGTTCTCCCGCCGCTCCCGGCTCCGAGGGCCCCGCGCGAGGCCCCGGGCCCTGCGGCCGCGGCGGGCGGGG
>JAWLRI010000262.1:3278170-3329066 GCA_034781795.1 Crypturellus tataupa
GGCCCCGCCGTGGCAGGGCGGGCCTGGCGCCGCGGGGAGGTGCGAGGGCTTTTTCTTTTATTTATTTACTTTTACAGCTTGTTTCGTGTCACTGGGGACTGTACTCGAGCCTGTACAATGATGGCCGTTCCCCCAGTGTTTTGCTCGGCGTTGCAGCGTTGGGATGAAGCGGCTGTTGAAGGTGCTGGAGCCCCTAGGCGCCTCGTGCCTGGGCAGCCCCTGGGAGAACGGAGGGTGAATGAGGGAACATTGACCTCTGCTTAGGAAGATGGTGGCGTCTGTGTTCGGAAACGCACGTGAATTTTAAATGATAAGGTGATGACTAGCTCTTGGGACAGCTGTGCGTGTCGCTGGGCTCTCGGGTTTGGTTTTGAATATGGTCATGGTGCAAGAAGGCTTTGAACTCTTGGACCCCCCATCCCTAAGAGGGGAAGAACAAGCCTTGTATTCTGCGGATTCAGTTACCTGACTCGTCACCGCACAGGGAGGCTTTGTTATTTATACAGATGCGGCGTTGGAATTGGCTCGCAGAGGGTTTGGCAGCACTGCTGGTAAACTAATGGTGCATCTAATGTAACGGTTGTAGCGATCAAACACAAATTTTGTGTCCTGAGCGCTAACTCACCTCAGTGAGTGCGTACCACAAATGGTGTTTGTTGTAGTTATTCTTCCCCCTTGTTTCCATCCCCTTTCTTCTCCCATTAGCTAATCTTTACCGATTGCATTTTGCTCTTTCCGTGCGGGTAGCTGTTCCCCACTCCCCGTTTCTGGAAGGGTTGCTGAAACTTCCCTGCCGTCTGCCTTGGCCCAGGGTGTTTCGGCTGTCAGGGAGCTGCACGGTCTGGTAGCCCACGGCATGGATTTACTCGTGATCCCTCATCCTGCCCAGAAGGAGCCCTTGGGAGAGCGAGGGAGGACAGCGTGTGTCGCACTAATCGTCTGAGAACCGGCCCGAAAACAGCTCACTTGGCAGAAGGTAACAAGGAGTTAAACCAGGTTTTGTTGTACTTCAGGAAGCAGAGCAAGCACAGGATGGCAGCACGTAGAAGAAAGGATCAAGCCAGCAGCAGCTGAAACTTAAGAGCAGTGTTATGTATTGAGTGCATTGCTAAATCTTTCTTGAAAATATGCATGATTACGTAGTGCTTCATTTCTTCTCAGGGTATGTAGAGGCTGTTCAAAAGTGTGTGTTTGCAGGGTCGGTTTAGGTGAAGCGGTGGGATTGTCTAGGCAGGTTTGCAGTATTTATCGGTCACTTCCTTGTCAAAGACTTGTGGGATCAACATCAGCTGAGTGTCTGCAGGGAGAATTGCACATTTTTGCCCTCACCTTGTTTTTGACCATGTGGAATAAACATAGCAAACTGGAATAAACTGGAGAGATGAACGCAGGTGGGGCTTTTGTTGCTTCTGTTGCTCGCTTGAGTTCTTCCTTGTAGAGCTTTGCAGTGTTGATGCAATAACAAAACAAAAGCTCTAGATTTATTGGTATCTCCCTGACAATAAAATGCTGTAGAAGGAAATAGTGAAGTGTTGTCAAGAAGTGGATGGCAAAGTGTTCAAACCCAAATCTTTTTATCTAGAGAATTTGTAGAGGAAGGAAGTTGCAGAGCGTGGAGGGTAGCTGTGTCATGGAGAGATAAGATCTGTACGAATAGAATTAAAATTGTTACAATCCTAAACAGGCAGACTTCATTAAAGGAAATCTAACTAAAGGGGTCTTCAGTCCCATAAATGTAACAGGAGGATGGAGATCAGCAGTGAAAATGGGAGGTTGATGATAATTTGCATATGATTCAAACAAGTCCAAAGTCTCCCCTTTCAATAAAAAACCTGCTATCAAGCGTGACAACAGAGTTGAGGAAACAAGAGCTAAATTCAGTAAGCCTGATTCATGTAACTTATTTCAGAACTTAATTCTTGAGTCATGTAACTTGTTTCAGAATTTAGGAAGAACTGATTCATGAAACCGAAGGCCTCTAAGCAAGGATTTTAAACATATATTATCTCCCACTTGGCATGTTTGTTACCGAAATATGGAAAATATGTCTTGTTAAAAGACCTGGAGGCAGAGATCTGTGCAACTATTGCCTAATGAGGTTGGCGCCAGTAATGTGCAAGGCTCTAGGGACATTCTGAAGGAAAGAATTAATTAACAATATGAAAGTAAGTAGAATAACTCCTATGTGGATTTGCTAAAGATAGATCATGACCAACTGACCTGCATATTTCATAAGAATAAGCGATTGGTTTACTTTTTATGTGAAAACAACATATACACACAAGAACTTCTTTGTTTTTATTAAAAACAATGCTAATCTGCCTGGAATTTGATGATTTTTATAAAATAAATTATTTTCTAAAATGGCAATATTGGAGAATTAGTACAATAGCTAGAACTGTAGTGGGGAACAGGTGAAAGGGGAGGAAGCAGCAGCAAAATTGTGTCGAAAGAGGAACTACTGGTCTGAAAGGTGCTTGCAAGTGGTGTTGCTCAAGACTGTCTTTGGGACAATGTAACAATTGTTATAAATGCTGTATAGAGGAAATTCTGGCTTGATGATGAGCAAATTTGAGGGGTCAACATTGCAAAGGAAGGTTAGAATATCTTGTGAGAAAGGATGGTAGTGCTGAAATGATAGAAAAGGGATGCAGCAGGAGGATGCATGCAGCAGGAATGAGTAGTGTGGTAGTGTAGGCATGAGACACCAAGAGAGTTCTGGAAGAGAAGAATGGCTGTGTGTCATCAGGGATAATTGTAAGTCATAGGAGTGGTAAGTATGAGGGCAGGAGGAAAATAACCAGTGTAGTCCTACAATGTATCAATATATGTCTATCAATATATTTCCTGATGTATAGAAGTTCTGATCACCATCTTTCAGAAAGACAAGTTCAGGCTTTCCTTGTTAGTTTGAGGAATGGATGAGATGGCCCTTGGGATTCTCATCCCTAACAGGGGTTTGAGAAGAGTGTCACTCCACAGTTGTAGTCTGGGGCTTCTGTTTTTGATGCTCAGGTTTGCTTGTGGCTTTTGAAGAGCTCATTGAACCACTGCACCCCATGGGATCGTGTTCCAGGAAAACGTTGGAAGGTGAAAAGCAAGAAGAGGGGGAAAAACTACTTTAAGCCAAAGGCAGGGCTGGCACCAGGACAAATGGATATGAACTGTCTATGAATACATTCTAGGTTGGGGATGAGGGACTAATAGCTTGCTAAAAGGAATTCTAAAGCTGCTTTCAAATGGAGGCAGTTAAGACTGAAGTGATGAGTCTGAAAATGAGAGCTCATATAACAAGCGTGCCTGTAACAACAGAGATTGAACTTGCTTGGCTGAGAAGACTCTTTTCAAGTCTTGTGTTTCTCTCTGTGTTTTCTCCATGGACTTCCAGAAAATGCATATAGAGTGCAGATATTTTAAAGAACAGCTTCTGTTCTTTAACTTAAAGCTGTGTTTAAGAACATTTTAATCTAAACTTCAACTAAATTTTTGTTTTGTATAGAAGTTTTCTTGCGTAGCTCTCAATTTTTTTTTCCTTTAAAAAAAAAAAAAAGAAATTGAGATTCAAAGAATTGGTCCATTTGTGTGTGCCTTTTGATTAATAGCCTGAATGTGATGGTTATTCTCCATGTTCCTTTCAAGGGCATGCAGTTAGTGTTTGGTCTTTTTTTCTCTTTTTCTCTCTCTCTCTCTTTTTTGCCTTTTTTTTTTTTTTTTAACTTTTTTTATGTAACATGGGCTTATATAAGAAACTAGGCAAAGGTTTACCATATATATAATACAGTTAGCAGGATTGCATGGTCTGAGCATGTAGTTTTCAGTGTAATTGTTGCAAATTTAGAGCTGCTGCTTGCTGTTAAGGTGGCACATGTTAGTGTATTTGAAGGGGGGTTCTCTGGCTAATACTGCATAAGCTTGTGGAAGAGCGGGATGTTTTTGTGTTTGCACTAGCCAATCTCCAGCCCGCTCACCTTGGCCTGTCAGTCACTGATTTATATAGTGATACTGGTAAAATATCCAGAAAGTGCCTTTTGCTCTATTTGATTTGTCTCTTTGCCACAGAGAAAATGGAGTTGTAGTAATGTTGCTGCAGAGTGGGAGGAGAAGCTTGACTGGAAAATAGATCCCTCTGGTATTTGAGAGGCTCTCAGTGAGGTCATTAAAGAAATGGTAATTTGCTTGAAGCATCTCTTGCAATGAGTTTCTTTGCTGTCTAAGTATAGGATGTCCTGTGATGGCACTTGTCAGTGCTTAGTTAAATAAAACAGCAAATGGCGTGAAATGTGCAGAAGTCTCGCATAGGATGCACTCACTCATGATTTTAATTCATCTGAAGTGACTGAAAAACCTTCCTGTCCTCCATGTGCCTGGAGATGGTATCCAGGATGAGCTGCTCCATCACCTTCTCAGGAGTAAGGCTTCCTGGCAAGGCTGGCCAGCTTGTAGTCCCCTGGGTCCTTCTTGCTCTGCTCTAACTTGCCAAAGTTAAGAGTGACATTTGCTTTTTTTCACAGTCCTCAGGCAGGTTTCTTGATGTAGCAAATGATGATGTCTGACGATGATTTACAGGAAGAACTGTACGAACAAAAGTGATTTAACAGTATTTCGTCATGGTCTTCGTACTGTCCTGTATTTAATAGCCCACACTAAATGCTTATTTCACCTTCTAAGAGCAGTTTTGCTGCTCATGTATTATGTGCATGTGGGAGAAGTGCTTTCAAGGTATTCCTTTCCTCGCCTAATTAAGGCTACCACTCATAGTTCTGTATGGAAGAAAAATGGCTCTAAATGGCCTCTGAAACTTGAGCGTAAACAGGGGGAAATACTGCGAGGAAGCAGTTTGCTTGTGAGATAAATCCTTAATTGGCCAGAAGAGCCTGCTGGCATAAGTTCAAAGTAGAAAGATTTCCTGTAGAAATCATGTTACCTGTTTCAGAGGATCTGTAGGTGGGTGGTCACTGGGGACAGTTACTGGGTTATGCTCTGCTTGGTTGCACTTGCTTCAGCAAAGCATCGTAAGACGGGGATGTGAGGGCTGTTGGTAGTAAATGATAGTGAATTTCATAATAGTTTTCAAGGATTGAAGTGCTAGATGTCTACTGATTTCAAGCAAATTAAGATAAATGTTTTGACATTTTGTTTTGTTTTTGTTTTGTCTTCAGAATCATAAAGTATTTCATCTCATTTGAAGTGAGAGATCAATAATTTAATTTGTCTTGACATCTTAATTTTTGACAGCATGAGGTTGTGGAAAAGCTCTTATGATACTGCGTGATAGAGATCCTTAGCAAAAACATGATCTAAACAGAGATTGACAAGTAGATGCAAGTGATGTGCAAAAACAAAAAACGGGGAAGCCTTACTATTAAAGATGGGGGTCATGAGGCATATTTCCATACCTACCTCTACTAGAGAGGTCTTGTGATGAGGCCCTTGGGCAATCATCTGAGCTCCATGCCTGTTTCGTTTATATGAGGTGGCATTTGTATGAAAACTAGTCTCTGAGAGTGCAGGTTTAAAATAATCATGATTACTCAAAAAATCCTACTTTCTGGTGGTGAAGATGAGTTGAGAAATGATCAACTTATTTAAAATGAGAGGAAGAAAAACTGGTTTCAGCAAAGCGAGACCAACCTGCAGGAAACCGAATTATGTAGAAGACGACGTAAGCCCAGGCAGTGCCTGCGTGTTGAGGAAGTGCATGGTCCCCGTGCTGCTCTACTACCTGATCTGGCGTAGGAAACCAAATCTTCTCATGGTGCTTTACATGAGGCTTTGTGGTTATTGCATCTGCGTCAGGTCCTGCTTTTAATGTGCCACGAGCCATGCCCATAGTCTCACTTCACCCTTTTATGAAAAAGGGGCACAAGGCCCAGCTTTGCTGAGCTTGGTGTCCGCAGCCCAGTGTGCAGGTCCCTGCCCTCCTAGCAGAGGGGATGGACACTGCCTTATAGGCATTTGCTGTACTCCTGGCGTGTCTGAGTAGAGCGTAAATACCCTTTATTTACTGAAACGCAGGCACTGCTCCTTGTGCTGCAAAAGAAGTGTAGATAATGCTAAGGAACTGTGCATGTCTTAGCGTGCTCATACAATAAGTCACTTATGGTTCCTTTGGATTTTTATCGTGTCAAATAACGGCAGCTTATCTTAACCTCCTTCTCTCTGTTCCAGTGGGGAATGACATTGCAAACCTAGTGTCCCAGGTGTAGTCTAAACACAGAATATTCTCTGTGCTCGCGGAATGCAGAAATTTGTGCTAAGGACCAATGTGGATATGATTTTTGCTTCCCCTTTAGTACTGTTAGATTTGCATGTCTGGGTGAGTATGTTTTTGGGGTGGATTGTGTTTGAAGAACAAGGCCTCTATCTTGCCTGACTAATTGTGCACTCTGTTCCTTGCGTGCTAATAAAACTTGGGATCAGGAGCAACAACTGATAGGTAATTTTTTTTTGAAGAAAGATTGAGTATGTTTTGAAATTTTAGGAGGAAGAGCATCCTTTACCTTCTCTTCTCTTCCTCATTACGTATGTTCTCAGCCTCTAATTTGAGAGGGAGGGACGGACTCGTTCATGGATATGGTTATGGGAGGAGCAATGAACTCCAGCTGTGGAAGCTAGTGCTTGTGCTGCAGAAATTAGCACATAAATACCCTGCCACGATCAGGGCATACGGCCTGTTATTAGGCATGCCTAGAGAGAGCAAGGAGCTTCAGAGAGAAGTTTGAACAAGCTACGCTTCAACTGGTCTGCAGAATTGGGAGACACCTAAGAAATGGACACGGCTACAGCCGGCTGTTTCTGTGGATGTTCTGAGCGTTGCTTGCAGTTTCCAAGTTTCCTTTTGTTCTATCCTGTGTTGTCTTCTGACTTAAAATACAGACGTTGCTCTTCTAAATCACTGCCACACAGGCAGCCTTTCTTGGGGCGTCTGGATTTCTTTTTCTTTTATTAAGAGGAATACTCCTAGCATGCCTTATTCGCCTTATTCTGCTGCCTTTCCTCTAAGCCTCGTTTTACTAGCAAATAATTCATTTTTTTTTTCTCTTCCTGACCTCTGCCAACCCAACAGTGGTGCTTCTGTTACATTTGTTTGTCTTGGTTTGAACAAAGTGGAGTACGTGCCTTGTCATCTTTAATGTTCTTGACTCTCTGCCTTGGGGAAGAGCACAGTAGGTAGTAGGTAGATATTATGCAATAGGAAATCTTGCCTAATGATTAAATAAAATCCTGTTCAAGCAGCAGTCAACACACAAATATCTTGATAATGTACTGGACCAGAATCAAGCAGAAGAGTTTTGTTGGCTCGTGTTACTGATGATCATAGCACTTAAGCAGAGAACTAAGAGAGAGGAATAGTAGTAAAGGTATTTCCGTGTTTTAAGGGAGTGTTACAAGCATGAAATCCTGCAGTGTTGCTAGGTTAACAATAACATACATTGACTATTAAAGATTAACCTGTAAGCTATTGTGTACTAGATGGAAATGTATGGATTGCTTGTGATGTTCACCAGGTTGAAAATCTGAAAGAAACTTTTAGCTTTTATTAGATAGGAGGCTACTCCCAATTAGCATGGGGTGATAATCATTTTAAGTACACAATGCACTGTTACCTATACAGATAAACTCATGCCTGACACTTCAGTTCTCTTGTTTTCATCAGTGTACTGTGCTCCTTGATCAAGAAAAACTCCCGAGTGTGGAGTTTCTCTTTTGTTTTGTTTTGCTTAATTCTTAAGTTTGAAAGAGCAGTATGCTCTGTAGTTGCTTCTTCGAAGTCCCATGATGGAAACAAGGAGTGCTTCTTTTTACAGTTCCATACTGGTTATTTTTTCCATAGTTGCCATCATGTGTACATTGAGAAGATCTCTAATTATTTATTTGCAGTGATTACCTTCTACTGTGATTAACTTTCATCTTACAATCTGCCAGTTCTTTGTACAATTTTGACCTCAGTTGGACAAATGAATGCTTGCTGGGTGAGTAAAAGTGCATTTTTGCATCTCTGTGGCACATTTCGTATGCCTCTTTCGGAGTGCTTCCAAATAATACGGCCTCCCAGCACACTTGTCAAGTTGGCAACATGATTTATATGCAGGTGTAACAGAGGGAGGTGCAAAAATGTCAAATCACTTAGCAAAAGTCACTTCTATCTGCAGTGTGTTGGAACCATGTTCGCCGTCCTGATATTGCTTTTTTAACTCCTTCTGCTGAAACTTGTAAAGAAGAAAGAACTGTTAAATAAAAAGCAGGTTTTAAAAACAAGCATGAAGGCTGGGAATTTTTAACTCGTATGCCGTTAAAAGTGAAAACAAACGTAAAACTCTATTAACGTAGTCAAATTATCAAAGCAAACTTGGATGGTTGCACTATGCACTGGTAGCAATGCAAGTGGTGTCATCATAACTTGAGTGATTGCTCTATAGCTTTAAGGGTGTGGGAGACATCAGTTGGTCATGAAGCAGGAAGGTTAGAGAAGACAAATGTCCTACCTATTTATAATACATTATTTTCCTATCACCGTTACCTAGTGCCTATATTTATATAAACTGCTGTTAGAGGTGCCTGGTGTGTAGCCAATACTGCACTTTTCCCTGAGGATCCTGATCTGCCGGATTTGTCATTCAATGAAGAAGAAAGTTTGTCATTTAAATTTGATTTAAATAATAAACATAATCCCTCAGCACTGAGAACAGTGCGCTTGGTGTTTCATATGGCTGCACACTGCAGTTGTTATGGTGACTGAGATAAAAATCACCTGTGTTCTGGTTTCCACTGGATCAGGTTATGCAAGGACTAATGGATTTGGGTCGTTTTTTCTTTTTTCTTTTATTTATTTGTTTTTTCCTAATCCTAACATTGATTGAAGAGCAGCCATACTCAAGTATTTGAAATCAGGGATCAATTTAAGTGTCATCCTAACCCGTTTTGTTTGTCATTGCCTCTTATCAGTAGCGCCAATATTCATCACTTTCTGCTTTTCTTGTTTTTCTTTTCATCCTTAAGCGAGAGAGGAAGAGTTGGTATCCAAGAACTGACACATGCTGAAATAATTTATGAATGGAAATGTTCTCCTAAATGGAAATAATGAGTGTTTTCTGCTGAGCTCCTTTTATTTATTGAAGCGATTATCCTACCTATTGACGTAGGACAAGTCATCAAGAGAACATTAGAGTGACTGTTTCCTGAATGGAAGGGATTAACTCTGGGCAGAAGAGATTCATGAAACTTTGCAACTTGCTAGGAAAAAAAAAAATGTTATCTTTAAAATAATGCTGTAAAATTGAATGTTTCAGATTTGCATTAATTTTGGGGGTGAAATCTCTCTCTGTTGAAGCAGTAGATAAGCTTTCTTGGGGATCGGATTTCTTCCTCTTTGAAGAGAAATCTTCGGAAGTATTTACGTTAAAGAGGAGGGCATATACTGTCACTGTGTTGATTAAGGAGAGTTAACTTGTAAATTAAGTTAGTTCCAGCATGGAATAGCAGGTGGGATGAGGGGATAGGGAACCTGCACCATGCACATATTAAGTTATCACTCATTTTAATGTTCACTAAGGATCAAACTCTTACTGTGACACTAACACTTAACCATACTCCTCACACACAGGGAGGACAAGCCTTACCTGGATATAAAATTCGCTGAGAATCAATGAGGACTAGTTACTTGATGTTCAAATGTTGGTATTAGTTTAGATGGGCATGTGTTTTATGCACATTCTTTTGTCACACCCTTATGGATATTTCTCTATCTCTTTTTTTAGTTTTTGTTTGTTTGTTTTTTTTTGTAGGAACTGTGTAGTCCTAGTTCCTACATTTAGGAAGTGAAATATATTTTTCTATCTGCACTCATCTTTTCTTACCATGGATCTTAGCATGGTAAACTTAGTCTGGCTAGGATATCCTTTAAAATGAGAGGAGCATCAACAGGCTGCCTACACGGTTTTATTTCTGTTTGTTTGTTTCCATTCTCCAAATACAACAGTTCTGGCTATCGGTACTTCCCTTGGGTCCAAAATTTTGTGCAGGTGCCAGTTCCTGTTAGATTGACTAAGTATTGTTTACAAAAGCGTAGTTAACATAGCTGAATTACAGGTAAAATAGAAATGTCAGTTTGAAAAATGCAATTGTGATTCGGCTGGTAATCAACAAGAATTACCACACTGTGCACTGAAGAGCACCATTATCTTTCTTCCCTAAATCACAGCACAGCACTTGGCATTGATTTTCCCAGGTCAGAAATTGATCATCGGCAACAGCCTATATAGAGAAGAAGGAAATATGAACCGGCAGAAAATGCTGCCATCAAGAAAACCCTTGACAGGCATGATAGTATTTCCTGCCTTAATGAAGGTCCCTGCCACTTGGAAGAATAAAAAATGAGTGGAAAAAGCGGGTCATGTTTTACCTGCGTTCTTCTAAAGTCTCCAAGAAGTCCAACTTTTAATATGAACCTCGTTTTGTTTCTTTAACTCGCATCGAGGGAAAGTAATAACTACAAAATCTGCTCCACCAACTGAGAAAACCTACGTTTCTTTCTTTGTTCATACTGACTATATGGCTTTATTAACAAATTCTTTCTCATATTTGGAAGCATTCTTTTCTAATGGCCATACATATTAATGATGAACAAGGAAATTGAAGTACATGCTTATGTATAGATTTCTACAGAAGTGCACTGTTGTGTTTCAGTAAAAAGCAAATTCTTTCTCTTCTTTATATAATGAGAGAAAGGGGAGAGGTCCCGCACAGTTGTTCTTAGGTATAAAGTACAAGACAACAAAAAAGAGCTATTCTGTTTTTTGGGGAGTATCCGGCTTCACTAGAAAAACTATACTGCATAATTTACACATGCGGGTTGAGAAGATTTTCCTGAGGTTTCTCGTGTTCAAAACCTCAGAAATGATAGAACTGAGATTCTCGCCACCTCTCTCACTGCTACTTTTGTGTGTGTGTTTCCTTAATTACAAGGTCTTATTAAGACAGGGGCAAGTAACATGACAATGTTGTGTAAGCAGCTTGAGACAGGAACTGCCTTTTTTTTTTTTTTTTTTTAAGGCTGCTCAGTGTTACTCTAATACTTCACTGCTAAAAGCCTGTTTTGCTTCAGGTTTCTTCAGCAGAGGTTTCCTCACAAGGAGGTGTCTGCTTTCTCTGGCTCCGCAGAGTGCCTGGGGAGAGTGGCTCCGGGATCCTGCCTTTCCAATGAGGTGAATCCCTCCCTATGGTGACTATTCGGCAGAAGTTTCATGTGATTTCCTGGGACTTTTATCTTCATCTCTCAAGCTGGAGGCAGGGGTGGAATAAAGCTCTCCAGGGCATTACACGCTGCCTTTGCTGTGAAATTGACTTTTTTTTCCTTCTTACAGCTGCCTGTCTCTTTGCCATTCCCACTCGCTTTAGCCTGTGTAATGCAAGAAGCTGCTGGTGCAAACAGCAGCGCATTAACCTACACGAATGTGGTTGCTCCTTAGAAATGGAGGTACTGATGAATAAGGCCACTTAAGCAATCTCAGTGCTTTTCTTCTACCTTTGGTGTCATTAATGCCTGTTCAGTTTGTTGAATTTGAAACCGTAAGAGCCCACAGAAATCCCTACTGTGGGGGGTCCCTGGTAGCAGCTGAAGTGTTGCCAGCAAATTTGGGGCTGGAATAAGGGGGAACACATAGTGTTCTGGCAAGTTCCATCTTGGCAAAAGAACGTAGGAGTCTGAGCTTTATTCTGCACTTCAGGAGCGAGTATTCCTCATGCTTCTCGTATAGCTTAGCTCTCTGTGCCTTTCTTCCCTCTAGAAGTATCTTTCTATCTCTCTTCATTTCTCTTAATTCATTATTTTGATTGGAATGTGAGGTAAACGTTGCCGTTGTGTAACTGCAGGAAACTACTGACGCCCTACATCCTTCCTGAGAGCACTTGCCAGTAGGGAACGGGGGACCCTCTCTATCTGATGGAACGAAACTTGTGCAGAGGCAAAGCAGAGCCCCTCTCCTTGACCGTGTGCTGAAATAAACCACCTGCTCAGGAGGCTGGTATAGGTGCTCCTTGTATTTATGTCCTTAAACTGTAGGAGCTCTGCTTTATTTTATTGTTGAAGTAACTCATGGTGCAAAGAGGATAGTGCTGCCTAATCCAGTAATAGTTAGGCGATTCCTCCTTAGGAAATATCCTGCTCCTTAGGAAGAAGGTGCTAATATCCCTCTCTCTGCATCTTTTTTTTTTTTTTGAGGATGCTTTCTGGGTCTGTTTGCACAGAACAATATGGAATGTAGAAGGAGGATTAATAAAAAATGATACAGCAAGTAGCAAAGCTACTGGCTTCTTATGTCTTTGCTGGTTGGTTGTGGTTTTTTTTTTTTTTTTGGAAGTTGGCGACAACTGGGGAAAGGGTGACACGGTGTGGTGAGGTGAAGCATTTCACTTCTTTTTTTTCTTGACTCCCTCCGCTTTCAGTACTCCTAATTTTATAATATTTTTATTTTATTTTGCATACAACAGTAAGATTATTTTTGTACCATTGCTCTGTTATGTTTTTATATTTTCCCCAGGATATAAATGTCCGTCACTAATCTGTGACTAAGCATTTTCTGAGAGAAGTTGCAATATCCCTAAACAGTTTCTTTCACTGATAACAAAGACCGAGTTTGAGTTTTGTTCAGTACTTCAAGGATCTGGAATAAAAACAAGACGTGGTGAAAGTGGCTGGAAACTCAGGTCTCCATAATGGGGGAGAAGGGAACACATACACTGTTCAGGGGCTGATCGTGAGGAGCTTCAGTAGATATGTGTATTATCCATCCTATGCTTTTTTTTTTTTTCAGGTTGAATTTTCCTATCCTCCCCTAATGCCTGGAGAAGGACATGACAGCCACAGTTTACCAGAAGAGTGGAAATACTTGCCCTTCCTTGCTCTTCCAGATGGAGCTCACAACTATCAAGAAGGTGAGAAACCAGAGAGGAAAGTGCCATGTCCTGGTGTCTCCTTTGTGTCTCTAATGTACCCAAAGAGAAAAGTCCTAATATCTGACAAACCACTATTTGTGCTATTAAATTGCATTATTTGTGCTATTAAATTGCATTTTTGTATAGCTGCAAGGTACGTGGATAATGGTGCATTGCCTCAAGGTTTCAAGTGAAAAAATATCATGAAGGTTCATCTCCTACATCGAGAAATCAGCAGGCAGTAGAAGTTCAGTTTAAGGGGTTTGTATCACTTTATACATACTCCTAGCACAAAACAAGAACACCAGTTATCTCAAAAAAATATTTGAAGGAAGAAGGCCCTCTTAAGGGACCTCGTAGGTTTTAACCTAATGCAGTTTTGAGGTAAGGGGAAAATGAGATTCTAACATTCATCTCTGTAACTTCTGTGCTGATTATGCTATCTGTTCCCACACTAACTTGGTCATTATTAGAGTGACCTTCAAGGATGTGTAGAGCTCTCATTCTCATGCAGGATGACATTTGTTGAACACAAGTAAATACAAAGGGCAAGAACAGGAGCATTAGTGCACTGGTCTGCAGGATGGAGAGACAGAAGGATTATATTGCCTTGCGGTTGCTGCTAAGATCATTGCTGAAGGCCAGTGCTCCTAGTAAATTATGACAGTAGATGAAAATGCCCTTGAAGGTATTTCAGGAAAGGGGGCATAAAGGAGACTGGAGCTTTCTTTGTATTTGCCATTTCTTTATATTTGACACCAGTTCAGTTTGTTATATGTGCTGTTCAGTTCATATAACATACTAATTTGCCTTTGCCCTTTTATTGTCCCTTTTTTTTTTCTGCACGAAAGAAACCACATGAAACAAAATGGCAAAAAAAAGACTTTAATGCTACTTTTAATAAGGCTTTTTAGCTTTATGTACTCAGTTTTCTAATCCTTCAACTTCCAGAGATTCATTTGGATGTAAAGGAATTCATAGCAGAATAATTCCTTTCCTAGCACCAGTAAGAGTCACTCTGACTCTGTGCCTGGTGATGACTTTTATTTCATTTCTCTATCCTTAAATCTTCCATGAGCAATAGGATACATTCAGAGCTAGGAAATTAGAATCCATTTTGCTTGTCTGCAAGATGCTTCAGTACTATGCTAGTTAATACTGACTTATTCTGAAGGTGATTAATGTATATTTTTGGTAAGAAAAAAAAAGACTGACATGGCAACCAAACTGATGTAAATCTTTATGTTTTATAGGGAGGAATAAGCATGAGCTTGGAATTGGCAAATGCACTTCTGATAATTATCTGCTGTAACTTTTAGTTGTATATTTACTTTGTTTTGAATGGCAAACAGAATCATAATGTATTTTGCATCTCCTTTATTTACAAATTAGAAACTTTTTTTTTTGCAGTAGCAGCAAGTATGTATCTTTATATCAAACCTTATATATATTTCTAGAGGGCTCTTGTTTTAGCATGGATTTTGGCCCTAAAAAGGGATCCAGCATTTTTAGAGTAAACCTTTTATAAGCAAGTAGTGCTGAAAATAAAAATACTACGGATTTCCCTTTGTTACTGACTTAGGAAATATATTTTTTTCTTCATAGATACAGTATTTTTCCACCTGCCACCAAGAAGCGGGGATCGAACCACAGTATATGGTGTCTCTTGCTATAGGCAAATTGAAGCCAAGGTAACTTTGCAAGTTGTAAATTATATCAATGACTTGATAGGCTTGACGTGAAGAAGACTCGGAGATTCAGTGGCTTGTGTTATACCAACATTCAGGCAGCAAGATCAGAATTATTATGTTGCCTTAAAAAAAATCCATGAAAACTGCACAGCAGATAACTAGAGAACTCGAGAACTCCTTGTTTCCCGATGTCAGCAGGCATATTGTGTTCCTTGAGGATTGCCTTGAAGTTTTCAAAATATGTTTTGGTTCTTGACAGCAAACATCAGCCCCAAGTAGCAGAACTCCAGCTGACAATCTGTCACGCTCTGCCAAGTCCCATTGCTGAAAGTAGGTCCCTTGGGTGGAAGCTATTTAAATTTCTCTGTTGCGTTTCTCCCCGTTGGCTGTGAAGATTTTAGGATATTTCCTAGGATTTTTAGGATACTTCCTAGCACCATGCGAATGTTGTGTTGTTTCTTTTCACGTATCCCCTTTACTAAAAGTACATTTGTAAAGTGGACCAGAATCTTCCCATTCACTATATGTAGCTCTAGAGCTGTTTTTCCCAGTAAAGGTGAAAAACTGGGAGGGGAGCTACTCTGTATATGTGGTCTCGCACTGAGGAAACTGTAGTTGAGGTGCTAGAATGTGTCCACGTATTCAAAAGTAACAGTGATAGTGTCATGTGTGCAACTCTAATTGAAAAGTTTTTACAGATTTCTTTTAAAATATGCCCTTTCCAATGAAATGTCAAGAACTTGAAATGCCAGGTTACAGTTCTAGATGAGTCACAAATTTGGGAGATGCCAACTATGTACTCTCTTTCAGTCCTAACCATACCATCAAGTTATACATCAAGTTTCTGTTTATGCTCCAAGAATAAATTGTACAAATGCAGATTTATATTCTTGTTTCTTGTGTTGAGTTTGGTTTCCTCGCTATGTTTGCAGACAGTCTTCCCTGTACTGTATTCTGTGATTAAAGTTATGTTATGTTCAAATCTACAGTTGTTTCAACAAGGTTTTATTGCACTCTTGACTCTAGTTTATGCTTACTAACCAATTAAGCAGATAAATAGATTTTTAAATTGAGTTGTTTACAACAAGCAGAATATGAAGCAATGTGTTTTATATAACAACTGCAGTGCTCCTTCCATCTGGCTTTTTGATGTGTGGGCTGCAATCTGCACTCTTGCTGTTTTCTACAGCAAGTGGCTAAGTGAATCACTTGGCTGTACTTCTGTCCCTACCTTTTCTAGCTTTGCTGTTAAGTGCTAGGGCCATTTGGTCTGGCTGAGAAAGTATTTGCTTGTGCAGATGAAATTCTTCCAGTATAAAGCAAACCAACGAGACCAGGCAAAGGCTTTTCATTCTGGTCCAATTGCACAAATAGTGTTAGAGAAGCTCAAGTGATATGTTGAGACCTCTCTTCTTTTGCTTTGTTATTCTGAATTTAAAATGTCATTGCTTTATCCTAATGTCTTTTAAATGATCCCTGTGCATATTATCACAGTCGTCTTTGGATCTTTGCTATGAATTGCTTGCTTTGCTGTGGGATGAGAGCAAAACTGTGACAAATCAATGTTGTTGTGGCCATTTGTACTACATCAGGGCATACTGTTACATGGCTTGGATTTTCCACCACTGACGGCAGTCACTCGTAGGATTTTATTTAAATAGGGGTATGTGATAACTAGATCCTTGAAAGAATTCTTTTGAAATTGGGTCTTGGTAAAAATACTCTAATGCTTCTGGTTCTTAGGCATTAAAAGTCCGGCAAGCAGACATCACTCGAGAAACAGTACAGAAAAGCGTCTGTGTTCTCAGTCAACTGGTAAGAATGTTTGCTTAACTTCCAAAACGCTTCTAAAGAACAAATATTAATAAATTGTTTTCTTATTTGAAAACTTTTGTCTCTAAATGCTTCCTTCTTTCTTTCTTTTTTTCTTTTCTTTCTTTCTTTTTAAATCATTGTAAAGTGTAACAGAATGAACACTGTTGTGAAAGTGATTTAGAAAGCTCTGGCATTTGAGTGTGCTACCTTGAATTGGTATCTCCTTAAAGAGTAATTGTAAAATTGCCTGTTGTTGGGACTTGGGATATCTGTTTGCACTTTTGGCAGTTCTTAATACTAATAAGTAATACTAATACCAAGGATTTGGTTAATAAGGAATAAATAAGTAATAAGATAAGTAATAACTAAATAATAATAAGTAGTAAGCACTTAATAAGTGCTAACTCTTAAGTTCTTTATTTCATGTAATAGGGTTTGGGGGGTTGCTCATTGGAATAAGTAGCCATTAATGACTGTCAAAGAGATTTTAAGATAGTTGATGCCTAGTTGACTGTTTTGAGGGGACACGTTGTATGTACACACATATTTAACAAGAAATGCCAATTTGCCAGGCAGGTAAATGAACTTCTGTCAGTGCTTGAAGCTGAATTACCTACTGTTCCTGCAAGTGCGTGTGCTATGTTAGGCAGAAAAGGACTTTCCCAGAAAGATGTTCAGTGGTGGTATGGTAGGTACAAGTGGAATGAAAGAAGACAGAATTCTTATCCTGTAAAATGAGCACAGAAGACAAGACACTGCAAGATGACAACCAAGAGCTTTTGCTCCTGAAAGAGCACTAGAGAACTATACCTCTAGTAATATGTCTATGTTGCAAGCTCAGAATGAGAAAAGACTGAAATTTAAAATAGGTTATTTAATACATTTTCCTCACTTACTTGCTCTTAATCTGTTTTTTTCTTTCTTTTTTTCTTTTTTTTTTCCCTCCAAGCCTCTGTATGGATTACTTCAGGCAAAGCTGCAACTCATCACACATGCATATTTTGAAGAAAAAGACTTCTCTCAAATTTCCATTCTGAAGGTAAAGTTTAAGCCATATTTAGACAGAGCAAAGCAGCTGCACACTTTAATGTTTTTAGTGAGTGACTGCTTAGACACTCTATTTTTCGTAGGTGATTCTGCTGTTACAAAACTTTCTGTTTTGTAATAAAATGCACATTGACTTTCATGCTCATTCCTGCATCTCCATTAACTCCCTTAGCAAAACTTTCCTTTCTTCCTGAAATAAACTGGTGAAATCCTTGAAATGAGCCATTTTTATTTGTTCGGAATTCTATGTGACCATGTGCCATTAATACATTCTGTGTTTTTTTTTTTTTTTTTTTTTTTCCTACCTCTTACAGGAACTCTATGAGCATATGAATAGCTCTCTGGGAGGAACTTTGTTGGAAGGGTCACAAGTTTATCTGGGTAAGCGATGTTATTGTACAAGCAGCCGAGATAGTGTTATGTGCTAACCAACGCATTTGCTTTTTGAGCTAATTTGCTTCTATGCAATAACAAATAAAGCACCGGAGGTCTGTGTGCCTGCACAGTATTCTATTAAGCTTTCCTTCCTTAATGAATTCAAATAAATGTCAAGTAAATGCTATGTTCCTTCTGTAATAGCACTTGGTTATAGGGTGAGAGCTCTGCTGCATTTTGGTTTGACAAGCGAGCGCTCGGCTCCTTTAGAGAAATGGCACTTTCTTAATTTTGAGGGGAAACGGTTTGTTGGTATGGGGTGTTCAACCTTTCATGTCTGGGAAATCTTCCGTATAAGTTAGCTTTTCCCTGTGCTTTCTGAATGCATAGTGTAGGATTTAATGATTTCCCTAATGCTGTGCTACAGCCAGCAGGTGTAACAGAGTCTGATGACTATCATTACTGCCTCCGTTGTAGCTTGCACTATTGCTCCTGCTTAAAAGAGGGAGAGTTTGGTATGAGTTTTCCTAACAAAATAACTAGATTCACACAGAGTGCACAGTTTATGTGTTACTTGGAATCTCTTTAGCTATTAAACTGGAATAATGGCTTTCTTTTGGTTATTTCAGGTCTGTCTCCTCGGGATCTTGTTCTTCACTTTAGACACAAGGTATGCTTTTCTGGCAGCATTATAATTATAAAGTACAACCTGGTGATGCCTTGCACAAATTTTGTGGAATAAAAGTTGCTTTGTGAGCAGCTGAAGAATAAACATGTACTTGGACTGAAGCTTTCTCATTAGGATTCCTAGTTACAAGCTTCCAATTTCCCTTTCCCTGCTGTGTACACACCTTCAGGAAAGATTAGTTCCCAAGGAAAAAACTTGTCCATTTCTTGGTTTCTGTGGAGACTTCTAGGTTTTAGTGGCGCTTTTTTGAATCTATTCTGAAGTGCAAATTCTCTATTCCTGTTCTCTATTTCCTGCTCCTTGTCAGAGGAACGTGATGGGAAAATGTTGCAAATGTCCTGGCAGGCACAACATACCCTTTTCCCTGTGTTTTGTAACTTTTTCAGCTTCTGCCATCAAAGCACATGAGGGAACTTGCTTCCCTACTTTTTCTTGATGGCTATTGAAATGCAAAGTATGAATTTCTTATTGAAATGCTAAGTTAAAACAGCATTTAGCAATTTTTTTCTTTTTTATTAACTGAGAGGCATCAAGGAAACAAAATTGAGAAACTGGGATGATGATATATTTGCATATGCACAGTAGATATTTATGAGGGTAGAACTAATTTTCATTTTGCTTCAGACATCTCAGTTGCACCCTAGAAATGTCTGTCTGTTTTCTGTGAGTGCAAAGAAAGCCTGGACAACCATCTCTCATCTAGGTTTCCCATTTGTAGATGTCTAAAGTTGGATGAGTGAACGCTCTTCCTGGCAATCTGCTGAATTCATGTATGTGTTTCCATGGAAGAGCTCTTCTCTTCTTATACAGTTTACTGTTTTTTGAAGCTCTGGAGTGATGGCATGTGTCCTTATTCATAGATAAGCTTCGTATGATTCAGAGTACACAGTTCCTTTTTGTGCAGTTCATTCTTTTTGCACCTCAGATGCTATTTGAAAGTTCAGGTGGAAAAAGGCTATTAGGGTCCTAGTTTCTATTGAGTGACTATATTTGACAGTTTAGCCAGTAAAATCAATAATCATTATTAAACTGTGATTAAGACAAAGTTTGTACAGTATTTTTGATAAATGGCAATGGTTCTCACTGCGTGTTTTTCATTTCTGTCTTTTTCAGGTCTTGATCCTTTTTAAATTGATTCTCCTAGAAAAAAAGGTAACCTTCTGCAGGCCAGGGCAGAGAATTGAGATAGAAATGTAATTGTTAAGTCATCTCTCATACAAAAGATAGCAGATAAAATATACCAGTGAAAAATAAGGATTATTTTTAAGGTACTTTTATATGTATATATACCTTTGGCAACTATGTTCTCATTAACTGTTTTGAATTAAGATAAATTAGTTCTCACCTCCTCTGTACATACTCTGCCTTATTAATAACTGGCCCAGTGAAAGTTAAGTAAAATGTGTGAGTGGAGAAACATCATGTATTATAAAAAGACAGGAACATAATGCAAACAGGAATCTACTCTAAATCTTGTTTGTAGAACATCTCTATTGATCTATTTAAAAACTTACAGTGCCAGCACTCCATCGTGGGAGTTCAGCACTTGGGCATATGTAAACAAATTACTTAACTGAGCTGCAATTTGTTTCTGAAGCTGCATAAAGCACAAGACGTAAATACCCAGGAAGAGTGGAGAGAGGCTTTCCTAAGCATGTGCATGTGACTCACACATATGAATCTGGTTTGAAAGTAACTGGATGTTTATTGAATAAAATTGAGTCTGTTTGGGGGTTTTGTTTTGTTTTTCCCTAAGCCATAACAGGAAGAGAGCACTTGCAATTTCAAAAGGAATTTTGTTTCCTGGAACTGCCCACTTTCCGACAGATGTTAAGGTTTCAGAATAGCTCTGGGAAATCTGTACATTCTAAGACCTTAAAAGCAAGAAGCTGTTAATAATGGCAGTTTTCTGTGAGCAGAAAAATGCCTGGATGCTTCAGACTGATTTTGCTTTAATCCCTAGCAATTTGCTTTCCACAGGCTAAAGGAAACTTCTTTTTCACCTCTCAGCTGCTATTAAGCTGAGAGGCCACGTCCAGATGGCAATCATTTTGCTTTCTGCTGCCAGGACCACCCAATTTGCTGGTGCAAATGTTGTAGACCTTATAAGAAGATAGGGAAGGCTATAGAAATGCAGTTTAAGAAAGCAAACGCAAGGAGGCTTCTTGAAAGGAGATACTTAATAAACTTGTTTATTTCTGTAATTTTAGCTGGGAATATAAAATAATCTGAGAATCTTAAACTGAAAGGAATGTTTTGGAGTTTCTGCTGTAATTCCATACTACTCCATCGTGTATTTTTCAGTAACTTAGCAGCTTCTCAAAGGAAACCATACATTTTTTTCCCATTGGTGTCAGTGGAAAGTGCTCTGTTTACACGAACAGCCTGTTTTTCTCATCAAGCTATAGGCTTTTTCTGTGGCTGTTGCAATACAGCTTCTCTGGAACACAGAGCAAAACAAATTGTACCAGACGCTGTACGTGGTGCGCTCTGTTTCCAGCTGAGATTCCATTAAACACGATCAGGACTGTCTTTCACTTGGGTCTGTCAGGGCAGGGGCTCGTGGACTTGAGCCTCCTGATGGGTCCTGAGTCGCTCATCATGTCTAACGAGTGACAAAGCTGTTTCTAGCTTATAGAAGAGCCTTTTGTTACCTCCAAGTCCACAAACCTGTGCTTTTGAATTGTATTGTTTTCCTCTTAACTTGACCTGCGAAGTCATCACGTTATGTATGATCATTCTGGATTCCTTTATACTGATGACTCCTTGCAATGCTCGTATTTGTCACTAGTATCCTGCTGCTTTTTACTGAGGTTTTTAAAATGGCACTGTAAAGCAAGTTGTTAGTTTGTCTTTTTTTTTAATTATGTTTTTTCCTGAAAGTCTGTATTGGAGGGACTCCGGTATTTATATTTCTTGAACCTTGTGCTGCTGCTTTCAGTGCTAGCCTTTGACATCCCCCTTTGGCCTTCCTAAATAACTTACTAATGCCCATTTATCTAATCTAATTGAGGAGATTCTAATTTCCCGTATTATGCCCAAGGTGCTTTCTGAATTCGACATTGGTCTTTTTTTTTCTATTTCCATAAAATCAGCCTTTTAATCATAGAAAGATATCTTTAATAAATGCATTTATCCTGTTCTCCAGCAATTTGCTTGTTATTAATCTATTATTTTCAGAGGATTTTTGCAAAGATTTTTTATTATTATTATTTTTCAGAATTCTGCACTGTGATATTTTGGCTTCTGACTTTAAATAGAAATAGGCTTAAATGTACAAAAATAAGCAATGATATAAGCAGAGTTCCAGGAACACCTTTTGTCTATCAGTCAGAGATTTTTTTTTTCTCCTGAACTTGATCCAGTCAGCATGGGATTGTGTTGTCCGACTGCAAGCAAATTATATAAGCATTTACATTTAAATATTTACTTCTAAAAATGGTTCTAAGAGCTTTTGTTGGTGAACAGATGTAAAAAGAAAGAAAATGCTTTTGACACCTTGCGCTTTATCTGGCATGTTCAAGCTATCATTTTGCATTTTTTTAACTTTTTTATTTTCTCTTCCCTCTCTTTTTTTTTTTCTCTCCTCCTGCCACCAGGTGCTGTTTTACATTTCTCCAGTAAATAGGTTGGTGGGAGCTCTAATGACAGTCCTGTCACTCTTTCCTGGTAAGAGAAAACATTTGGATTCTTCTTAATACGGTTCCTGTTCATGATTGATACTGACTGTGCTGTTCTATGTGGAAAGCAATTTATGTGGCAATTTATGTGTTGATTATATTGCCTGAAAAATGGGATAACTTGTATTCTTGTCCGTGTAGTATGAACACGTTTCCCTATGCTTATTACTTGCATTATACGGAGTAATCTTTGAATTTAACCAGAGGTCCTAGATCTTCTGTGTATTGCTTGTTAATAATGTAGATGGGACCTTGGCTAAAAGTCAGTCATAGATTCTGACCAAGTTCCTACAAACCAAAAATACAGCTCTGTTTCCTCTGCACATACCCCTCAAACAGAGAAACAAAAACAAAAGAAAAAAGAACTGGGGCCAGATTCTCTTGGTGGGAAGATTTGACTTTCAAAGTAGCGTTCTGAAGTCTGTGATTTCTAGTATGCACAGACTGGTATTTCCTTCATTTTCGTTAAGAGCAGTTATTTAAATTTGTATTAAGGTGCTGGTATTCACGTGCGGTATCCCTTTCCAGGTATGATTGAACATGGTCTTACTGACTGCTCGCAGTATAGACCAAGAAAGAGCGTGTCAGAGGATGCTGGCTTGCAGGAGACCGCTCCACGGTTAGATGATTATGTTTCTGTGTCCGCTGATGATGTTTCAAATACAAACTTGGGAATGGGAAAGGGAGGCAGAAGGATGGCAGGAGAACACTCCCTGGAAGGTCAAAAAGCCCATGTGCCTTTTCCCCAGTCGGAGACGCCTTGCAATGGAGCTCAGCCCTCCAACGGTGCCGTGCAGCGCTTGCAAGTTCCTTTCCGCACTTCTCCGGAGTCTTCTGAAAGTGACTGGGAGACCTTAGACCCCAGCATTTTGGAGGAGCCTAACCCCAAAGGAGAAGGGGAGAGCACAGCCCGCGACCCGGCTGCCAACCGCCCGCAGGAACGCGCGCGCTCCGAAGGCCTCCCCATCACCGTGCAGCCCCAGGCGAACGCAGGGCACGCGGCGCTGGTTCCCGGCCTCGTGTCCGGCCTGGAGGAGGACCCGTTCGGCATGCCCCTCGCTGTGTTCACAAAGGTAAACAGCTCCTCCTCGCAACTCGGGAAGACTTCTGGTTTTGCAGAAGTCGCAAGCAGTTGAGGTTACCCAGCCCCGGAGGGACCGCAGGGTACTGCAGTGTTCATGTACGTACAGTCTGCGTGAGTCTAGGCGAGCAAGGAGCAGCCGAGTGCCTGCTGGAGGGCCCCACACGTGCCCTGCATTTTGCTCTCGTAGGTTTCTTGTGCAATTCGGCACCGCTCCAACCTGCACATCCACTCTGTGCAGCGCATGGCAGGTATCGGTAACTGCCGTTTCCTTCCACTCTGAAGAACTGGTAATCTAATCTGTACGAGGCCAGATCAGAGTACTTGGAAAGAAGGCCGCTTAATGTTATTAACTGAGATTCTGCAGGCTGTTCCCGAGCTGCTACCTAAGCCCGCAGGGAACTTCTCTTCTTTGTCTGTTAGCACTTCCTCATTATCTGCGGCTCTGTGTCCGTGCGCAGCGCTGAGCTCTAGGATTACGCAGGAGGGAAACTGAACTCCCGGTTTGAGAGAGTTTCTCAAACTCTCCTGATAGGCATTCTCAGGTAACGTGTGCTTCCTGTGCAAACCAGGGCAAATGCCTTCTCTTCACCAGATTCTTGTCGGTGAAAGAAGCAATATGATGTTTTGTGTTGTTTTTATGTAATAGCATCAAAGGTCCTAACATTTGCTGAGGAAGTAGAAGATTCAGGTTCATCCCCTCAACCTGATGGGGTTCCCTCCCTTTTGGAGATGGTTATTTGCATTTATTTGTATTTGATGGTTGGATTTGAGCTTCTCAGAAGAGCTTTCATTGACAGCAACAGGTTAGACCCAAATGAGCAGATCAGAGGCCATCTGCTCTGCATTGCCACCAGCCACCACTAGAGACGGCTGCCCCGCCAACATGTACAGTCAAAAATATCCTGCAAGTTGGATTTAGCTTAGCTCTGTTAAAACACTAGCTTGCAGGCAAGGAGCAAAGAACTGGTATGGGGTGGGGGGAGGCTAAGAGTGCCAACTTTATTTGCTGCTAAGCTTGTAGAATGGAAAAATAAACATTTTTTATGGAAGTTGATAGCACCTACGTGTTTACCTTTTGTTCCACCAGGGTGCTTTACATTGGATGAACTCAAGTGAAATTAGGATAGAGAAGGCCTTACACCAAAAAGCCGTGAGAAAATGTGTTTGCAAATTAAAATGTGACTGTTTAGAGGAATCTTAACTCTTATTTAGAGCGCTCATCTCTGGGCTCTTTTATGCGATGCTCTATAGGAATAACAAATAGGACAAATATGAGTGGAATGAGATTTTGCCAGTTGGCAGAATATATCCAAATACACCAGAGCATGAGGAAAAATAGGCTGTGATATTTTGGTTTTTTAGTACCAATTCTGTGGGATCTAATGCTCTAATGCTCCCCCCCGCTTATCTTCTCTCTCTCTCTCTCCTCTCTCTCTCTTTTTTTAAAGGAGCAGAAAACAACCCAGAAATGTGACTTTGGGAGCTGACCCTTGATATTTTAAACAGTGAAATATTTCCAAAATTTGAGTAAAATCTAATTAGACCTTTCTTTGCCATCTTCCTAAGCCTTACTTTTCTGAATATTTTCTGTTTTAGGCTGGCGATTCTGTTTCCAAGTGCCGTTGTTCTTTTGATGCTGGTTGTTTGTTCCCAGCTGATAAGTGCTTGTCATCTGGAAAGCTCTCCCTGTGTTTAATATAACAAAAGGGAATGATTGTGCTCCTTTCTTCCCCATGTTTCCAGTTAACATGTACTGTGTGATAAAGCACATGTTGCTCTTTGCTGCTGTCCAGTCTGCCCTGCTGGGTTTGTACTGGTGGATAAACTGCATTGTGCAGTTTGAAACAGAATTAGATTTGAGTTCTAAATTCAAAGAGTAGGTTGATTCCGCGTGTAAAAGAAATAATGCAGTATCTACAGGTTCTTGTCAATGATCTTTGCATAACTTAGCTGAAAGCCTTACAGAAATTCTCTTAAAATGTGGAGTTTATTCTTTTTTTTTTTTCCTTTTTCTTATTTTGTATTTCCCCCCCCTTTTTTTTTTTTAATTTTTATTTGGAATACAGGATAGCAGACTAATTTCTAGGAATGAGGTGGTTAAAAGGCACAGTGCCTTGCTTCTTTCCTGCTTTCTCATGCTCACCGAAAATGGACTGGGGCCTCTGTAGCCTGTTAGTCCCCATCTTCAGCTGCTGCCCATCTTCAAAGCGTGGGCAGCAGCTGGGCAAGCTGCCCTGGCTTTTCTGCACGATGCACCTCAGGTCTACCAGCATGATAAGCAAATAAAAAGCAAGACAGATCTCTCTCCCTTGACATCTTGTCTGTAAGCTGGCTTGAGACCTTCACGCTGACTCTTTACTGCTTATTCTGCAACATACTGGCTTTTTGACAGCTAGTGCTGGATTTCGTTTTCAGTCCTGAGACTGAAAGGCTACACAACCTCTTGAAAAACATAGTTTAGGTGAAAATTTTATAAATATAATGTAGCAAAGAAATAGGTAATCATGGCTGAAATTACAGTAGCCAGAGCTCTTCACTCTAGGTGGGAATGTGCTGACTTCTGTTAGGACAATGTTTTGTCTTCTTGTTAATCCTCCGAATGTCTGATACTTTAGGGATACCTCTGTTTGCCGTATATGGCACTGCAGCAACATCATCTCCTCTCGGATGTCTCGGTCCGTGGCTTTGTGGCTGGAGCCACCAACATCCTGTTCCGCCAGCAGAAGCACCTGAGCGATGCCATCGTAGAGGTACGACGCCTTGGCACCTCTGGAGCTGGAGGGGAGGGCAGCAAAGCAGGGCTTGCGTTTTGGGTACTTGCCTGCAGCATTTCAGGTTTGTACCCAAATTTTGAGCAACTTCCCCATGAAACAGCTCTTAAGGATTCGGTAGCATAACAGTTAAATATATGCAACCAACTTAATGAGAGGCTAAATTAAATTAGCAGTAATCAAAGAAAAAAATCAAAGAAAATGCATGTGCCAAATACTGTGAAATAAGCTTTTACTCTGTGCCAGGAAGATCATCAGGCTCTGGTTTTATCAGAGATATCTGTCATTCTGAGAATGAGTTGCTCATGATTTATTTGGTTATTTGTTTCTTCTTGGTACTGGTTGTGACTGTATGTTTAGATTTAGGCAGTTGTTTGACAGTAATAATACTCAGTATTTTATGTATTAGCAGTTTCATTTGGATCCCCTTTTGCCCTTGGAATTATATCAAACAGATAGAAGATGCTCACGTACAAATCCACGATCCAGAACTCCGTAAGATCCTGAACCCTACAACGGCCGACCTGAGGTTTGCAGATTACTTGGTGAAGCACGTGACTGAGAACAGAGATGATGTTTTTCTCGACGGCACTGGTTGGGAAGGAGGAGACGAGTGGATCAGGGCTCAGTTTACTGCGTATCTTCACGCGCTGCTCGCTGCTGTGCTGCAACCAGGTACCCTGCGTGTCCTGTCTAGGGGCTCAGGTGAACGTGGGTCTGAGAAGTTTTTGCTCTGCACGTGCTTGACCTCCTGCCAAGGAAGAGATAATGGTCAAAGGAAAAATAGCCTTTGAGGCTGCAGAGTAAGAATTTAGTAAATAAACTTCTCAAGGAATAACAAGGATGTCCAAAGACAACAAAATCTCCTTGATTTGGTTGAGCTTTCTTCATAAGTGGAATAACTTGCAAACGCATCTGATGAGAGATTTTACCAACCTAGAATATTCTGCATATTCTGTTGCCACCTAGTTCACCTTAGGGAACTAACTGGACCCAAGGAGGGATGAAGTTTGTGGCTGCTCTTGGAGAGTCTTGGTAGTCTGAGCCATCTCTTCTTCCTCCTTGCCATAGTCTTAAATGGGAATTCAGTAAGTGAAAAGTGCCAGCTATAGGCTTTATAAGCTTCTATTTTCTGAAGCTCAAACATTTCTGTCTCAGAAATTCTTTTTGGAGGGAATTCCTCGTGTTCCAGTCTTTCCTACATGAATGCAACAAAAAGAATCGGTGATTTGTTTCTGGAAAATGTTTCATTTGCCCCACACTGATCCCTTTGACCTCATCCCGCTCATGCTTCTTTTGCTTTTACTGACACTTACCTAATTCGGTGCCCATGCCTGGTGTATGTGACAGAACGTGCGACCGACAACTACACTTAAAGATCCAGAGGACTAAGTGTTGTTGAAGAGCATAACTACTTAAAGATGATTATGTGCTCTGCATGAAATAGCAGCTTGAAGCTCGTGCTGGTCTAAAGTGATTAGCTCTGGTTCTAAAATGATTCCTTGTGCTCTTAAGTATTTTACTTTAAAGGGGACGTTTAGGTTTATTCTACAGTAACAGCAGCTTCAGTTTTGGGGTTGATGGTGAGGTTTACTAAATAGGAATATGTAGTTGCGTGGTCCAGCAAAGCCCAGTGCACGGGGCCCAGAGCAGCACAAGGGTTTCTCTTCCTGCCTGCTGCGTGGCCTCTTTCCCATTGCCCGCCCTTGCTTTGTGTGTGTTTTGTTCTGGCTCTGTAAATTTGGGACGGCTTTTAAAATGAAGGTGTTTTTGTGTCAGGTTCATAATACTGGAATTTGACTTGACTTTGATTTGTCTGGAAAAATTTAACTGTTTTAAAGGTTTAAAGGGAACAAAACCCTGCTCTTTTCCTTATACTTACATTTCTAACAAGTTGCCACAGATTCACTCATTTTTATTTTAATTTATCAGACAATGAAAAGATACTGTCAGACTTTGGAACGGCGTTCGTGGCAGCCTGGAAAAATACCCACAACTACAGAGTATGGAACAGCAACAAGCACCCAGCTCTCGCAGAGGTAAATTCTAGGTAAGGAACCAGCTTTTAGCACTCAGCCTAGAGAGTACCTAGCACCTGCACAGAGTTAGGCTCATCCTTCCAGCCTGCCCCGTTGTGCCTTTTAGGAAGCCCTCGAGATTGAAGCCTTTGCAGTCCTGTGCTGAAAGGATTCTGAGTACAGAGCAGGATGTTTCTCCCCTTTTTTGTCTCTGGGATATGGCTTTCTTCATAAAACTCCCCAGTTTGGAGATGGGAAGCTTGAACAACTGGATAGCAGTCTGTTCCCCACTGCAGAGGCTTTATTGTCGCTCCTCAGGAATTGCCTGCAGATGGTCCTGCTTTCTTTTCCTCCTTCCCTTTTTTAATTGCTTCCAGGTGGCCAGGAAGCTGTGTCCAGCGTTGTCGCTGGCGGGGATCAAGGACAGCTGGCTGATTTATGTTTCGTATTCTTTGCTTTGGCGTGTTTGATGTTTGCTTGTGCTCCAGCACAGCAAGGGGGCCGCGCGCCGGCCCCTCTGCAGAGGAAGGCGGTTTTCCCCGAGAGCAGCAAAGCTCCTCTGGCCGCTTCAGCGAGCGCCTCTGCTCGCTCTGTCTTGCTAGGAGGAGGGATGAGTCTGCCTCGGGGTGAGAAGAAGGTTGTTTCTATCTGGATTGTAAATAGAAAGCGTTTTACAGGTGGGTCGTGAGAAATCCGAGCCTGGATAGACACGGAATCTGGGCTACTATAAAGTGATACTACTACATCTATAACAGACTTTCTTCTTTTTTAACAGCAGAGAAGAATATAACCAGTGATTTCAGTTGTTGTAACATGGATTCATCGTGAAAAAATAAATAAATGTTGTTTTTTTGGGTTTCTTTCCCCTCTTCCAGCCATCCATTCCAGGGACAGTACTCCGTATCAGATGTTAAATTAAGATTGTCACAGTAAGTATATAATATTTTAATATATTCAATTTGAATTACCCATGAATATGAAACTGTATTTAAAGTTCTTTTGCACAACTTCACTAAAAATAAAGATGGATGATTTGATGGCTTGCATAAAATAGGGGGAATAATGCTAATGCAGTTTTGTTTCATCTACACTGATTTTTACACTGCAGTTATAAGGCTTTTAAACTGCTAGTAATCCATGTAAGTCAAAGCAATTAAAACTTTTACCAGTGTTTCCCTGCATGTTGGCTTTGGGTCTAGCTAGGAGAAATTAGCATTTAGGGGCTTTTGTTTGTTATTTTTTCTTCAGTGTAGTCTTTTTCTCAGATTCTTCAATTTGGAAGTTTAAAATGCATCTTCTATAACTTCTTGCTGCACCAAACTCTCCCCAAACTTTTAATTTCCGTCAGTTCTTACCTATCCTATTCACGTCTAAAACGGACTCCAGTGGAACTTGTTATTCTCACAGCTGCACAGATCTTAACTATAGCCAAAATCCAGTCATGCAGTTGCAATTAACTGTTGCTTTTTGTTCAATCACCAAACAGAATAGATTGTTTCATCTTACTTAGCTATGTTGACTGTTCTTTAATAAAAGTCATTGGATTTGGTGGTGTCTAGATACAGCTGGCTTATTGTGAACAGGGAAGCAGATTGGTTCTGTAAGATGCCTGTTAAATGAGCAGTGCATATGTAGAGGTAAAACACATGGTAAAATACATAACAGGGCAGCCTGAGGAAGTGAAAGGTTCAGACTTCAGCCCCCTGAATCTTTTGGTTGATTCTGCTGACCCATGACAGGTTAAACTGTGATGGAGCTGGAGAATTGCAAACAAACCAAGATTTGTTTCAAGGTAATTGCCTTCAATAAGCTGCATGCTGATGGACGCTCTTGCTATTACTGCCGTTTGTAGCCTTTGTAGAAAGATTTAATAATCTGTAAGATGCAGGGATGACTATAATGTGAACCCCACCTCTTCTCTCCCTTCTTCTTTTTTTTTTTTTTAAAGAAGACCCTTTTTAAAGTATCACTTTCTCATACTCTAAGACGAACATGAAACGATCAGTAGTTGCACCTAATATTTTTACAACAGTATCTTTGTTCCTCAGAAGTAATTTGCCATCAGATGCTCATCAAAATTACTTTTTTTTTTTCCCAAATTGTGCCTGAACTTGTTTCTTGATGTATTCTTTTTGCTTTTCATCTACACTGAAGACTTTGAAAGTATTCAAGAAGTTAATGTAGGAAATTGTAAGGTAGAAGAGCATGCTTTTCTATAGCTGTGTCCCTGAGTTTCACATAAATAGGTTTTCAGAATATGAAATGAGTTTGAAACTTAATATTATAATTTAAACCTAAATGAGACTATTGCAAAAATGCAGTCACTTGAAAACAGAGCTGATTGCTTTTGTAAAGTCCTTTCCAAATGATGGTAGTATCTGTCTGCCTTTTTTTTTTCCTATTAACAAAAGCATGAAAGTTTAATTAAACTTGATCAAAAATTGTATTTTGAAAGCAAAATACAAAGTAAACCTTATTTAGAGAAAGGAGTGATGATTATTCGTTAACACGTTTTTGTCCTTTAAGACTTACAATCAGAACTAAAACTTTCCAAAATTTCTGTAAATCTTATTTTCATAGTTTAGGAGATGAATACATTGTAGTAAACATTTATAAGAGGTAGTAGTGTGCTTTATAAGAAGGAAATGTTGTTGATAGCTTCTTGTTGTTGTTTATGTTCTGTGCTTAACGGATCTGTATGGATGAGATGCTTCCAATATAGAAATTGTATGGGCTTGATTATAAACCCTATCCTGCAAGCAGGATATATAATCAAGACCATATAATTCCTATGCTAGAAATATTTATATATATATTTCTAACCATATATTGATTTGCAATTAGAGGTAACATGTCATTTGACTCAGTCTTCCACGTGTCTTTCACTTAGTTCGGTGCAAAATAGTGAACGCGGAAAGAAGATTGGGAATGTGATGGTTTCCACTAGCCGAAACGTGGTACAAACTGGAAAAGCTGTAGGTAAGAAATACATGGAAAGGCAGCTTAGAGTGAGGCCCTAGCTCTCCTGTAGAAGCATCCCATATCTCACTTACATTGCATTTTAATTGAAGCAAACTCTACAACATATATACAAAATAGAGCGATGTTTTGAGAGGCAAAGCTGATGATTGTAGCCCTGTGTATTGCATGGCAGTAGACAGAGAAGCAGCTAGGCCAAAGTTTCTAGCACAAGTTTCTTTTCCAGTGTGTGGACAGAAGAAAACACAGGAAAAAGTATTTCTGCTGACCTATGTTCAAGTTCTTTGAATGCTTTATGACTTTAAATGCTTTATGACTGTGGACTTGCATTTTAAAATCCCAAAGTAGACAACAGGTTGTGCTGCCTTATGAGCCTAGCAATGACGAGATGACAAGAACACGACAACCTCTGATCCTCTTTCTTTGGTTTTGTAACGCAGGTCAGTCGGTTGGAGGAGCCTTCACGAGCGCAAAATCGGCCATGTCGTCGTGGTTTTCCACTTTTACGCAGTCGACACAAAACCTTGGGGACTAAGCAGCGCTGTTGCGCGATGCTGCTGAATATTGCAGCGGCAGCAGCTTCTCTAAGCTGTAAAAAAACTGCTTCAAAACGTGGGAGTGGAGACTTACAGTCCAGGACCAAACCCAAGTCCGTGCTGCTTGCAGACAGGTGTGGGAGGTTATCAGTCGGTTTCAGTAGAGGTGTAGAAGACTGGTGAGTGTCTCCACACAGCGGGATGGTATTGGCAGCATATTGGCTTACAACGACTGCTTTTCATTAGATCTGAGCCTTTATAAAGACACTAGCAAGAGGGCTTGTTGCAAGCCCAAGGCATTCAACCTCAGATTTGTCCATTTTCTTGGATGTTGAAGATATTTATGTAAATTAGCTATATTTTTCAATTCGGATAGCCAAATGTTTGTGCATTCTTGTTAGAAATAACCAGAGTACGAAGACTGATTTCTCTTTCAGGTTAGATTTGAGAGCACGTCTGCAAAAAGTGTATGGGGGGGGAAACACGTAAAAGGTTCCAAGCCAAGTGGAACTGCCGCGCTTTGACCTACAAATTAAAATCAGCAGGGTGCAAAGTGACCCTCTGGCTGACTTTTTCTTTCCTTTTCTCCTCTGTAGCCCTGTACAGCTGTTAGATTAATCTATCTCTGGCTCTCTGCATCTGCAAATCTGGGTGACAATTGTGAAATCAGTATTTTCTGGACATTCCGCAGTAGGCCGCCTTGCCTTTACCTATGTTTCAGCTGTGGTTTACCCTGGGACATGAGTAGGATTCTGGTTAGAGAGACCTCTTCAGAACAAGTATGTAGGAAAAATAAAAAGAGTTCTCCCAAATTGGGATAGAATCATCTATGAGGATGTAATTATGCCATAAACGTAACTACATGCATATGAATACAAAGTATTAAAATTACCTAAAACTAGCACAGTAGCAAACTCTGAACACTTTGATTGCCAGTAAAGTTATGAAAATTCTTCCAAATGAAAATCAGCCGTATAGATTTTCTGTGTCTACTCAGGGAATGGTCTATTCAGATAACTTCTTTTTGCTTTAGGGAAGGAACAGCTCAGTTCATGTCCGTATGTGAAGAAATACGTTAGTTTATGTGAAAAGGTGTGGCATAATGCTGTATTTCATATGTAAAGTGCACATGGGCAGTGTCTGCTCTATGTAAGCGTGTTCTATTCCATACATATTCCATATTTCCTGCTTCTGAAGGGGTTATTTTCTCTTTCTTGAAGTGTATTCCTCTCTGTGCCTTCCAACATCCCCACATAGTAGCTATTGTTACTTTCCACATTACATTAGCAAATGTTCCTGCTTTACACAGTAAAAGACACTCTTAGTTTATTGCCTCTTTGGTGTCTGTCAGCTTTTTGCCACGCTCTTTTCTGGGGCCAAGATTCCAAGTCATAGTTATTTCTTCTATTCCTCGAACAAAATGGAGCAGCTGTATCAGAGATAACTAGGTATATCCTAGTGTAAATTAAGAAATTCATTTCTGATTTCTTTAGGTGCATTTGACAAGTTGATAGGGGGAAAAAAAAAAAGAAAAAAAAAAAGAAATTTGTATCAAGTAGTTAAAATCCAACTTAATTTTCACCTTTATTGCTTCAAAAAATATATTTTGAATTTGAAAACACAAGATCTGCTTTGAAGCTTTCAGTATTTTTTTCTAGGGCAAGCTACAGATAGAACAGCCGTGGAAAACCTGAAAGCCTACTGCTAGTCTAAGTAGTTTTGCTGGAAAAGGGCCAAAAATGCCTCTAAAAAGCGCTGCTGATCGGCTGCTTCTGACATTCACGTAAAACGTCCCCGTAGAAGTGTAACTATTGCTTTTGGTCTTTGTCTGTGTATCTGTAGCTTTTAAAATGCCTGATGCTCTTTTGTGTTCTATTCCACCACTCTGTAATAGACATTTATATATAGAGAGATATTCTTTTTCTTTAAAGACGAATTGATCCTTGCTATGCAGGAGCAGCCCTGGTGCAGCGAGAATAGGGATGCAGGTGGTCGGGATGGTCCGAGCGCCTCCCGCCCCAGCCTGCAGATGAGGAGAGAGCCGCTCGCGTCTGGGGACCGGCTCTTGTGCCTTATCTGCCCGCTGGGTTTGGGGCCATCCGGCCCCGTGTTGTAGCGAAGCCTGGACACTGCCCAGAGGAGTGGCGCGCGAGCTGTCCTCACGGGGACAGCTCTGCCCTCCCCGCAGAGCCGTCCTGCTCCAGGGGCTGCCCCTGGCTAGCACAGCTCTCGTCCTTCTCTCCTTGCTTTATTTAACCTCTCGAGACTCATCCAAGAGAAATGCCTGTTACTCCTCTCCTCTCTGCTTCTAAGTTTCCAGCCTAAGCGTTATCACTTATCCCTAGAGACTGAACCTCCGTTTCCGAGGCCCTTGGAAACCCCTTTTGGTCCCCTGCGAGGGCTCCCAAACGAGCTGCTGACGTTGCCTTTGGTGCCTAAGCGTGGGGATTATTGTTGCACCTCGCTCGGCACCGAGGCGCGCGGCAAAGGAATGTCTGGCTCTCACTGTGCGGTTATAACTGACTTACTGTTTGTACAATAGCACCTCTTCCTTTTTTTTATCTTCCGTGGCTTTCTGGAGTGAACACATCATCTTTGGGGACCGACCTATTCAGTGTAAATGGATGCAAGATACAGGTCCCCAAAGCTAAAAGGTTCTGCATTTTTTTCATTAATCATTTTCCTGTCATAACCTTAATTCTTGTGCACATCAGACACCGTTATTTTTCCCCTCAAATTTGTACATCACAGGTATCCGTTTTAGATGAGTGTTCTCATAAATTGCACTTGTTTGACCTTGTACATTTGTTTCAAGCACCTTTGTAATTAAATTTAATATTTTGCCTAAGCAAACTTATTTCCACAGAAATGATTATCAAGCAGAGAAACTAATGTGGCAGTATTTAATTGTGAAAGTGAAGGTGTAAATGCAGTTTTTAAATACAGAAACTGTTATATGATAAATGAACATGCAAGTAATGTACTTGATTTCTCTTGTGCTGCTTGAAAATAAATACATCCAGCCTGTTCAAAACTCCGTCTGATCAAATAGACATTTTATTTTAAGAAGTTAATGCCTGTAGGCATCTGGTTTTAAAAGTGGTGGCTGCTTGTAGTACATGGTCAGTCTTTTTGAAACTTGTATTCCATTTAAACTCACCATGGATGTTGCTTTTGCAAATGTATGACAAGTAGATCATGTAGTATAACTTTTTTCCCCTGAAAATTATTCCCCATTGGGCACTATTCACTGTGAATTAGTAAGTCTTTAGTAGTTGGTAGACTTCTCCTACATAAGTAAGAACTGTAGATAAAAATGTATAATTTTGAACTAGATTAAATGTCAAAATAATATGCAATTAACGTGGATGGTGACATCTCATCAGAATGAGGATACTGAGTAAAGGAATTACTACATATCTGGCTCCCTGCAGTAGTGAGCTATGCACTAAAGATTTATTTTCAAGTTCTTGCTCTGATTTTGACACTGTAACTATCTGAGAATGATTTGGTAAATCACTCTTGCCAGTAGGAAGAAACTAACTTTCTTGTATAACATTCAAATCAAAATTAGATAGAGCTTATGTTTAAAAAAAAAAAAAGAAAAAAGAAAGAAAAAAAAAAACTTGTATTTGTTTATTATTCCAATCATGTACGAATAGTTGTTGAAAGACTCTGGAAAAACAAACTTGCACTATGTCATTTACATGATGTAATTTTGCTTTCTTGCAGGTATTTAGCCTTTATTTAAAAGGGCAGCATGGAAAGTACTCATTAAAGGCAGAGACACTGCGTTACTGTGACGTGATTAAAGATTTATGGAGAGTTGCTGCCCAGTGCTTGTTGAATCTTTAACACGATAGTGGCAGAGAGGGTGACAATGCGAGCACGCGCAGAGCGTTAGTTCTGACAGGTTTGTGCTCTTGACCGTGGGGAATGGTCTTTGGCAGACACCACGAGTGCTGTTTGGACCTGGGAGCAATTTGCATTACTTCTACTGCTGTCCCTCAAACGGTTAATTTTATCCTGATTACGCACTTCTCTCTGAAGTGGTGTGACGCCCCTGTACAACACCTGTAGCAACGGAGCTCCAGCTCTGCTGGGGTAGGACGCGGCAGTCTGGCTTAGCTTGCCGAGTCCTGCACTTCGGAATAAAATCAGAGCTTAATCGTAGAGCGTTCCCGCTGTAACACTGCTGCCCAGAACACACTGATAGGAAATAAAATTGTTGTGTTACTTCCCTGCCTGACTTTGCTGGCCAGTGCTGACAAAGTCTGTTCACTGCCTGCTTCAGCAGTGGCAGAGACCACCTACTGAATCCTCTTTCCTTGTTTAAATCCAGATTCCTGGGAAAGCAGCGGTGCTTTCTAGACCAGGCAAGCCTGAAGGAAATGAACTGAGTAGGCACAGACTGAAGGAAGAGTCTGACCGAAGTGAAGGGTGAAAGTGGGAGGAACGCACAGCGTGGGCGCTCAGTTTAGCGGTGCTGTTGTTTGTCTGCAGGTGCAGGCAGTGCTGAGGAGCAATGTGCCACGAGCCTGAATGTCTGAACAGCAGCCTTGAGAAAGGAGAGTGTTGAGGCATACCAGGTAGTGCTTTAAAATAGTTAAAAAAAAAACCTTTTAAAATGTGTTTCCTGGAGATTATCCCTCTATCTGTTCTCTGTAGAGCTTGGCACACTTCACTACCCTAGTTCTGTATATTCCCCTTGGAACAGAAGTGAAACTTGCCAGTAGGAATTTAGCCTTCACTGCAAAAAGAAATAAGTAAATGTAGCAAAAATTGTTAGCTGGGGTCAAGGCTTGTCATTGTGGGGAATGAATTGAGATTGTTTAAACTTTGAAGTATTTCAACCAAAAAAAAAGGCAAACTGACTTTTTGCCTTTGCAGCACTCCTTGAGGCAGTAATGAAGTTGGTGCCTTCAAACTTGCTCCTAACTGTACTTCAAAGCCAAGCCCATGTTGAGCAGTCATCTAACATTAGACAAAAGCTTCAGCCTAAGATACTGTTTTAGAACTGTGACTGCTTTAATCATCTTTGCTCTATTTATAATCTAAAAGAACTGCATTTTCTCAGCTGGCATCTTTGTTGCCACAGAAATCTTTGATTCCGCCCTTTGTGACCATTTCCAGGCCCCGAGCAGTTCTGCCCCTGCAGCCTCTGCTCCCATTTATGCAGGGAAAGTGCTTAGAGGGGACTGAAGTTTTTGGCAGCTCTTTTCCTTTGGAACTGGGTACTGACTGCAGTGATTGCAAACTGATGATAGGGCTTCTTCAAAACAGCAGAAACAAAAACACCGGAGAACCATCAGAGAGGTGACTGCTCTTGTGTCTCTGTTCTGTGTTATATGGAGTACCTGAAGGAGGGTACTACATGGATTTATACAACCTAACAACACTCTGAAACATATTAAAATGTATTAAAATGCAAACCATCAGGAAGGGCTACAGGCTGCCTTTAGGGTACAGGATGCTTTTTAATGGATAAAATCAAGCAGAGCCTTTCAGGTTCTGCAGGACAACACTGACCTATAGTTCCTATGCTTACGCTCAAGCGTAACCCACCCTGCTGAGCGGGTTCTCCTCGAACCTGTACTCCCTGGAGCAGCAGGAATGCAATATCCACAGACTCCAGCCAGCAACTTGCAGTTTCCTGAGACTGCTCCAGTCCCGTCTCCCGTCTTACAGAAGTAGCTCAGGTGTCAAAGGCAGCACCATGCAGCTGTGAGTACAAACGTGTGATTCACCCAGGAAAGGGAGTAGTTGGTCTTCTTGCGTGGAACCACCTCATTATTCGGAAACCTTACACTGCAAAATGCCAAAACATGACAGGAGTTTTATATAGGGCAGGTTGCTAATCTACGCACCCTTTCCCACAGCCAACAGCAAAAATGTCTTCCCCCCCTGAAAAATTCAGTTATTTCCTGTGATACTCAACCAATTACCAGGAATATGAAGCAAATAATAAATTTGCAAAACTTTCCGTGAAACTAGGAGATCTGTCTCCTGAGTTTAGGTCGAAGCCCCCCTTCCTGCCACTGAGCAAGCTCAGAGGGTGTTCAACAACCTCTGGCTACAACTGTATCAATGTCACCCACAAAGCACACCCAAACAGTGGTGGATTCAGTCTTTTTTAATAAATTAATGTCATTCAAAATACAGTGCCAGAACATGATGCAGCTGAACATGCTAGTAAGGTTTGTCATGAAGCACCTGTGTTCATGTCAGGTTGGCGGCGCCCCACTACTGCTAGTGGTTCCTGGGTTTAATGCCAGAGCAGCACTGGGCAGCTGCTCTCCCGCGCACGGAGCGCAGGCTATTCCTGAACAGTTTGCTCCCCCCCACGGACGTAAAAAACCTCATAGCTAAGGGATGTCTATACACAATCACACTACAGTAATGCTTGTTATTAAATTAACAGAAAATAAAGACCTGGTTAATTCACACTAAAACTTTGTTTTACAATGGAAAAATACATCAGCAGCAGGAAGTAATATACATGAGCCAATGTTACTGTAATACAGAGCATGGAGACCGTTCCTGACGAACGCTCCATGGAGACCCGCACTAGGAGGGCTCACAATTCCCATTGCGAGCCCAGCAACTTAAGTCCACACCTGGTAAACTACCAGCTGCTTGGAAGACCTGTATTCTAAACAGACAGGTATAAGTTAGTGAAAATAGAACACATGCACCTAATAATACAGCTTGACTGAACCTGCAGTCATTGTGCCCTGCATGTTACCATACACTGGAAGATCTACCCTTCCTACCACAGGTAGATCCATGGGATTTGATTCTTTTTCTTTTAATGGCATTACTATACCAACGTGGATATTAGTATCAAGTGCAGCACAGTCCCTTCCTCAGGCCACACAGACAATTGCGTAACTAGCACTTAAGTAGGATGTCCAGGAGTTCAGAGAGAACTGGAAGATACTTTCGGAGCAGTTGTGACATATCATCCTAGAAACAGTAACTACTTTTCTGAAGCTAATTTGCTGAGCCAATACTTTATAGAACTAGAAATTAATTCTTCAGACAAATCAGATGCTTAAGCTTGTGATATACATATATTTCTCAATTATCAGATAATAGTATTTCAGATTATGGAAGCATATCTGCTCATTTCACTGATTTATACTGCATGGCTGCCAACGTTAGGGAGGGCATAAAAATACAACTCATGAAGGACAAGTCTGACATTTCTATTTCCAGACCTGTTCTTTCAGGAACATTTCTTTCGGGGGTAACTGAGCACAGAATTGGTTGCGCAGTCTAATTTGGGAGCTATACGGGTGGCAGCGTAACCATCTCCCCATCTAGCTCAAATTCATCGGCCCCGTCTGGCGAGAAGAGGTACGTGGGAGGCTTCCACGGGGACTCCTCCAGGCAGGACGGGTAGAGCTTCCCCACAGTGCAGCGGAAGTCCTTGCCCAGGTCCCAGAGCACGCGCTCCGAGATGTGCTGCCGCAGGAACCAGCGGTCGAGCTCCAGGTCATACTGGTACGTGGCGTACTTGGCTCTCTCGTTCATGTGGGTTTCTCGGATGAAGACACACAAAGAGTTAGAGATGACGACGGCCCTGACGCAGGGGTCCGAGTACCGCTTGGCAGGGATGTTCGCCGCCATCCGCCACTCGTTTTTATTCACGTCGTAGATTTCCACCGTTACCGAAGACCCATCCACAGTACTGCTCGGGAGTCGGATTCCGGAATTGCTGGCAATGTGCAAGCCTCCGATGTAGAATATCTTATCGCCAAAGGCGGCAGCCGACGCAAAACACCTACTTGTTTGTCTCATAGCCATTTCTACCCAGGCATCCGACCTGGGAAAATAGCAGTACATCAGGTTGTGCGCCATGACGTAGATGCAGTTGTGAACGGCCACCGCCGTGCTCCACTGCCACGCACATGGCAAGGGGCTCACCATGCTCCACTCGTCCTTCTCCGTGTCGTATCTTTCCACGGTCCTCCTGTTGAGCTCCCCACCTACGCTGTCCCCTCCGATTGCATAGATGTACCCTTCGCAGCAGACCAGCGACGGCTTCACACGAACAAACAGCATTGGCGTCTTGGGAAACCAGGTGTTTTGCTGGGCGTCGAACCAGTAAAAGCAATTCACAGTTCTGAAGGCAGCCTGGAGTTTGCTGCTCTTGCTGTGGTTGGTTTTTGTGTTTTTCAGAGGGACTTGCCCTCCTGCGATATAGATATCGTTGTCCGGAGTGACGAGCGTCCCAACCTTATGCAAGTCAGCAGGAGGGTTGCAGAGTTTGTAAACTTTTTCTGCCTGGGGGCTGTAACAGACAGAAGAATAAAGACTACCAGGATTCTCAGCAGCAGCTTCAATGAAGATCATCATCTCCTCTTTAGTCATGCCAAGCCTGGGCTTGAAGAACTTGGGCATTGATTTGTATAGCCCTTGCACCACCACCGATTTATCGTTAGGCGGTAAGCCCTGAAACCAGGCTCTCTGCGTCACTTCCGAAAGAGCATCGATCCGAATTTGGCTAAGAACTGAGGACAAATACTGCGATCGCGACTCCGTGTTGTATTCCAGCCACAGCATAGCGGCTTCACGAACAGTTTCCTCCTTCTCCACATTTAAATTGTCACTGCTTAGAATATCTATGAGTAGATCATGCGAGAGCTGCATGAAAGCCTCCTGGTGGTACACGGCCGTGAACTTGTGCTCTACCATTCTTTTCGCACTCTGTTTCAATTCCTCACAGCTGAAGAGATCAGCGAAACTTAACAGACGAACACAATTTTCTGCGTTAATTTTTTTAATTAAGTATTCTCTACATCGCTGTAGCACATCATCTACCTATCACACAAAGAAAAATAAACACACACATTAAATATTACTGCATATAATGTAGCCCTTCACTTACCAGTAAAGATACCCATGCTTATACAACTGAGTTTAAGCTCAGAAAATTACATATATACAAAAATACAGAAGTGACTTAAACTGATTCATACAATACAACTCAGGATGTCCGACGTTATAAGCGCACTGTTTTCCTTCCACCCTCTAAATGGATCTTGAAGTTAGGAGGGATGAATGTGTAAAATACATCTGCCAAGTGAGTGCAAATGTAACAAGAATATTTTGAAACAACTAAACAGAAAGGGGTGTCTAAAAGAAATCAAATAAACATCAGAGAATAGAAGTGGTTATTTGATACTTAAAATAAGCATTCCTACCTGTAAGAAGCAGGCAGTTTCATAAAGCTGTTCTACTGTGCTGTCACTTATTGCCAAGTTACCCGTGTATGCATAAGTTATTATAATTTGTAAAGTGGCTGCATCCACATTCCTCAGATGAACGTGTGTCTGTTTGCTTTCACTCAGCCCGCTCATGAACATGGCTCTGAGGAGAAATGAACATATTAAGGACCAAGGACCAATAATAAACACTTCAGTCTTAAATAGTTCCTTTACCATCTTCAGTGATAAAGTCTTCAGTGATGTCCCTCTAGAAGATAAATATTCTTTTTTGCTTGGCTATTTACAGAAGTGGAGTATTCAATTCACTTTAGGCTTCCACCTAGCATTTGAAACTTCACTAGTATAGAATGCTTAAAAAGTGTCAGTGTTTTCAGTATTTTCTATTTATGCACACTATTTTATGTTAATCAGAGAACTGTAAAGATGGAAATTTCAAACTTTGCTATGTTAGGTAAGGAGATGATCAGAGAATCCTTAAGGTTGGAAGGGACCTCTAGAGATCATCTAGTCCCACCTCCCTGCACACACAGGGCCACCTCGAGCACGTGGCACAGGGCTGCATCCAAGGGGGTTTTTGAAGATCTTCAGAGAAGGAGACTCCACAAGCTCTCTGAGCAGCCTGTTCTGTCACCCTCACTGTTAAGAAATTTTTCCTCAAGTTCCTGTGGAACTTTTGGTGTTTCAGTTTGTGGCCATTCCTCTAGTCCTGTGAGTGGCCACCAGTGAAAAGAGGCCGGCCCCATCCTCCTCACTCCTTCCCTTGAGGTACTTATAGACACTGATCAGGTCCCCTCTCAGCCTTCTCCAGGCTGAACAGGCCCAGCTCTCAGCCTTTCCTCATAGGGCAGATGTTCAAAGCCCCTGATCATCATGAGGGAAGAAACATCCTCTAGAAAATACGGCTTGGACATATGCAGAAAGATCTTAGATCCTCAAACAAAAGCAGCAGATTTATTCAACCAGCGGTTTAGTTTTATCAAAAGGCAGTTCACAGCAAACCCAAGAGTCTGCCCAGTAAAAGGCACAAGCACTAGCACTCCAGCAAGCATTTCTTCTACACCATGATTCACAAAACACAGTAAACTTCAAGCTTCTAGACAAAAGCACTGTCAGAAAAGAAACTTATCAGACTTGTTCTGAAGGAATCATGAAGCATCCCTATTACATCTTTCTGAAAAGCAGAAAGGCAACTTTGAAAAGAGCTTGCTTTTTTTTTGTGATGCTTTGGAAACTTATCACTCATTCTACTTTCTAATCACAATTAAGAACTGGATCCTGATACTATAAATAGGGTAACTTGATATTTTCCTTTAAATGTGTGAAATTCACTTTAGAGTTTTACATGCATTCAAATTTAATACTGACATACTGATTTTTTTTTAAGGAAGCTCGTCAGAGAGAAGTGGGAAGGGATTTGGAGGGTGCTGCCTGCAGTCCTGCCTCTGATTACACAGGAGAGTGGGCCCTGGGATGTGCTCCCATAAGGAAAGCCATGCCAGGAAGCATCTGATGCTACAGCCAGTAGCTGTACCTTAGCTCTCTGCATTCTCTTCAGCCCCTTTCCTCAGAGCGAGGGCATCCTGGAGGAGTCAGTGACTGGCCAAGGGAGTACCTTGTCTCCCCTTGCCAGGCTCTCTTTTGAAGGTGAGCAGGACAGCGCAAGCAGCTGGAGAGCCAGACAGCCTGGCTGCAGTGCACACTTCCTCAGGGTTGAGCTGCCCGTGCCAGAGCTGAGCGACTGTGAGGGCAGTGCACAAGCAGAGAGGAGGTTGAGCTGCCCAGAGCCACACAAAACACTGGAGCAGTCTAGAAGACATTCCCTCCCCCTGCAAAGCCTCCTTCAATGCTATCAATTTTGCATAATAAAGCTAAATTTAGGAAACTGAACATCTTTTTTGTAAACCAAAACAGGGAAGAAAAACAGAACATGTCAAAACCACAAGCTTGATACTCCTTTTAACCAGTGCCAGAACCCCATTCCATAAATAACAAATACATAGGAGATGTGACTGCATATTCTAATGCAGCACACATTGCATGGACTTATGACAGCTCCCAGCTTTATGACTAGCCACCCACATTAGCCTGATCACATTTCCAGTGGCTGTTACTGTACAGAGGGCTGAAACTGAGGCATCTGCAGAAGGCCACCAGCAATAATCACTGTCTATTGATTATATGGCTTTGGTTGCTAAAAATTGTTCCGCGTTCATCTGAGATGAAAAAAAATAAAGATAGAAACAAGTAGAGACAATACTTCTGTGGAAATATTAACCCTTGAATAATTTGTTGCATTATGAGTTAGAGTATAACACAAGAAAGTAGACAAAATATAGAAGACACTTTGTAACAGCATTCTGTATGGAGAGACCATCTCAGCAAGGCAACAGAACTTGCAAACCCTCTTTTGGAAAGAAAAGCTCTAATTCACAATGTCCTGGTGGATGTCACCAGGACTAGTTTTAAGCCTTTAAACTTCCTTCCCTGCAAGCATCCTTCTTGCGATGCTAATCAAAATGATTAATCATTGCAGAAAATCCACGATGCCTCATTTTCTAGGACATTTTATGAAGTTATCTGCAAAAAGTAGGAGAACTGAATATATCTCATTAACAAAAATTAAAAAATAAATAAAAAAGGACACTTGGAAAAATGGAAGCTAATGAATTAAAAACTGCAACAGCATCTCAGGAAAAAGAAAAACAGCACTGTTGCATTGCAGCAAGACTCTCAGGCAAGAGCAGAGTTTCTGGCTTCTTAGCTGAATACAGAAAGAGAGATGATTCAGAACAGAAAGCCAGGAATTTGCACAGTAATCCCTACTTTTACCAGGGGCTTCTGCTAAGACACTTCACATAAAGCAATCACAATGGAGCCCCCATAGCCAAGTAAACAAAAGCCAGTCACCCTATGCTGGAAAACAAAAATGATCAAATACTTAAAGATTCATTTCATCTAGAAAAAAAAAAAGAAAAATATAAATTGGAAATTTACACATTATTCAGACTCGATTAACTCCCCTAAACAAAAGCCATGTGACTTCTTTCTGTACTTTTCAGTAAAATACCATATTTATCCAGAGTAAGTCACAAGATGCTTGAGAATTTTGCTCTTTCACTGTTTGCTGTTAATGTTATTTAGATTTTTATTATTTCCTTCATTGATCTTTAAAATGCACTGCAATATGTTAACTGTTAATCAATTAAGTAATATTACATGCAAAAGCAATTATCACAGCTTGCTTGAATTAACAGATCCTGCTTTGAACACTTACCTGAAATATGAGCTACATGTTGCAAGGACCATCTTATGGCAGGGGAATTCAGTGCCCTCAACAATCAATACTATATCAGTTAGCAACTGCTGTTCATAAAACAATTTCAACTGTTCCAGCAAGGACACAGCATACTCTGTATTTATCTGCCTCTCGTCCTGGGTAGACATGACTGTATTCCATTAATGTCTTCAGGACCTGAGAGAAAAGTCAGGATCTTTCTGCCAGGAAAAGATCAGCTGGATGTTTCTGAAGCAACCAGGGAAGAAATGGCAGGAAGTCTGTAGCCTTCAGAAGCGGTACTGTTAACAAAACGCAGTTTATCCTGCACTGCTGAATCAATGTTTTGGACTTTGACCTCCTGTTAGGTCATCATGCTTTGACGTGACGTCAGAGTCTGCCCAGTGACTTTCAGGAGCGCTTGCTTAGTTCCTGTTGAGCCTCCCAATGATGCGGCAAGTGGATGAGCAAAAGCCAAGTCTGAGGTAGATTCTGTGGTAACATCTCGTGATCAGTGGCTGCACTTGAGTGACTTAAAGCTGGAAAATAATATTGGTTTGCACATTAGTACTTACTTAAAAATTCTTTATCCCTTTTATAGTTCCCCTTTTACAACTGATTGCCTAAAGGGATTATTTCTATGTAGCACTCAAGTACTGGCACAAAAATCCTTGAGGAGAAAAAAATATCCTGAAGCAAGCAGAGTTTGTACACAAATTCTCATCAAGCCCTGGATCCATGAATTCAGATTCTCTTTTCTATCTTCACAACCTTTAACCCTGAAAAGTTTGAACAAGTTTTGAAAAGAATTTACTCCTATTACAAGAACTTTTTTTTTTTTCCATTTCATTGCCCTGTATATTTCTTTCAATCACTGGTAAGATAGACACAGTTTTTCTCATTCCCACATTAAACAGCTCTTCTACTGCTCGTACACTTCTGTCTCCTTAAGCTTACCAGTACAAGGACTTCTAAGAAAACATGCAATTTCTAACATTCCATCACTTTCTAACTCAATTCTCAACACTTCCATAAACCTACTTAATCCATCTATTAGCCCAGCCTTTTACTATAGAGCAAGCAGAACCTGAGCTAAAGATTAAAAAAAAAAAAAAACCAAAAAACTGACAACCTATTTTTTTTCCAAAGCAAATAAGCTTTGCTTCATCAGCTCTTTCCAGAAGCGCTTTATCTAGTAACATTCCACTTTCTCCTTTGTTCCAAGGCATTTCCATACAGTCAGACAAGCGCTACCACTACAGATAGCACAAAAACAAAATAACAGCAAGATAGGAAGTGATGGAATAACAGCAGTCAAAATATTTATGAAGTGGTTATAAAGTGACCACAATTTACCAAAGTCTGTTTTCTTTCTGTTTAGAAATTCCCACTCTTGAAAAGGGATCAGATTTTATCTTACCTTCCATGCAAATACAGAAACATAATTAAGAATGGGAAAGTTTTTACGGTAAAATAATTATCATAAAGAACAGAGAACATCTATCTAATATTGCACTATCCCAATCCATTCCCAAATTTAGGAACAACCAGAGACATATCAGTCTAATAGCTAAGTCACTATCAGTAGTTCATGAAGAACACAGAATGTAGAAATCTCATTTGAAATGACATATTTTAAATTCCAGAGAAAATTACATGATTTCATACAAGATGAACACTCTAGAAATATCTGTCAGTTATGTCAAAGATTTACTATTTCAACAGAGCCCTGCCTTTAACACAAATCAGAGATAGCTCTCAAATTCACTCACTTAAAGCAGATATGCTTAATTAACACTGCTTTAATTACTACTAATTTAGTGTCATTGATCTAATTCTTTTCCAATGACGAAATATACACAAAGAAAATATATACATGCGCTCAAGCTCTTAAGTTTTCACTGTTTTTTTTTTTAACTGGAGAACAACCAAAATAATGAAATCCAGTGTCCAGCTTGTTCTGCTGAAGGCAGAAAAAAAGGAGAAATTACTATTGCCTGTATTAACATTCATTACCAGGCAATTCCTGCCCTCATACAGACCTTTGAGTTTCAAATGTCAAAAGTAGAAGTGCATCAAGGAACTGGCTTACCTAAAGCAATGACTTTTTTCTTCAAGTCACAGCTTCTTTTCACCAAATTAATATGTACCAAATCTCTACCTCGCTGACTGCTATCCTGGCCATCTGATCATAGCTTAACGTGCAACCTAATCCATTGACAGATTTTGCACTGAACCTTAAATGGCTACAAAGACACACAGACTTCCTAAGTGCGTTAGCTCCATAGAAATAAATAGCTCATGGCTCTGCTGGTATCCAGGGTCTATCCACAACATTGTTTTTCCTGGCTTAAGAGTACAGTTTTAAGCATTCAAACTAGTGGACTAGGCCTTACTCAGATAGAACTTACTTCTTTCAAACCTTAGGAAGATTTAACAAGTCACTGGTATCATTACTTCATATTCTGATATAATTTTAAAGAATACAAACATTTAGAAATAGGAAAAAAAATAGCTTACAGTTTTAGTCATTGGTTAACAGAAGAGATCCCATGGAGAAATTGATACACACCTGCTAGTAAGAGCAAAGACAGCTTTGGCAACATGAGGCTGACAGTGGGCAACTGAAAAAGTGGACCTGTCCAGCAGAAGCCAAATCGAAACTGTGAAATTAATTACTATAAATAGCTGGAACATTTGAGCATGACCCTCAGTGAGAGAAGAGACTGAGGGGATGACAGGAGTCTTGTTGCAGAACATTTATGTGGATGTGAACCACCTTTGACCTGTGCATTCACAGAGAGGCTCTCCTTGGCTTACAGTTGACCTGAAAGAGTCTCTTTTCTCACTGTGCCCTGGGAAGGTCCTAGGTACACATTAAGTACGCGGATCCTGTTTTCCACAGCTACGCTGTGTTTTGCTGGCAGGGATAATTGTTTGCTGAAGAACATAAACTGTCATATCTGTCATCTGAAGCCAGGAGAGTCCCATCCTGCTCCATTTTATGAGAACAATCCTTAATTTTTTCTAGAAGAACAATTTGTCAGTGATGTCTGATTTTAGTTCTAAAATTACTGTTATTTCTATAATCATTTGACAAAGAAGTGAAATGGTTCAAAACATTAGGGTAAGTGGTGTAAAAACATCATTTTGTGCAGGCAAAGTCATCCCAAACTACCTGTCTCTTTCACACCTCTTCCTGAAGAGTTCAAGACAATTTTATAAGGTGATGTCCCTCTCAAGTTAGAGCCTGGAAAACAGATCCACTGAGATAAGAAGCCATTTGTCTAAATCCCCCACACTTGCTACAGCAAAACTGCAAAGGGAGCAGTTATCACTAGCCCCAGCCTAAGGTCACCCACCAAACTGATGCCTGGTTGACACACAGCGCTTGAAAAAGCGCTGGAAAGGAGCTCATTGGGAAAGAAAAGCAGTGACAGTGTTACAAACTTGAAGATCAACAGTCTTCTGTAGTTCTGACAACTACAGCCATGTAGCCATTTGTCATTTATGGATGAAGAGATACACATGGCCAAAGTTAGAATTTTAATTGAGAGTAAGATGCTAAGAATAAAATTACTCCTTGAATAAAAGTTCTATTAAGGAGACTTTGGCTACCTTGTTCTGGGTAGCTTCTTGAAAGACACCGAGCAGAACTAGGGCTGCTATAGGTCACAGTGGCACTAGAATGAAAACTGATCCAAAATGCTACCCAGTGATCCAAAGTACCTCCCCAGGATTCTCCAAGCAACAAGTGGGTAAGAGGGTGTGTTTTGTATTACATAATTATTCCTTATAGTTATTTTATTGAGGTAGCTCTAGCACATGTAGTTCCAATCTGAAATAGGTCATTCCAAAAAATCAATCATCAAATGTTAATGAGCTATGGGACAGTGCTATTAATTGCTTTCCTTGAATCCGTTTATCTTCTAAGGTCAAGCAAAGACTTATAAACAGATATAACTCTATAAAAAGAAATACATACTGCACTACATACAGGGAAGCATTAGTGTTATATTTCAATTTATGTTGTAAAAAAAAAACATAATATCATTCCAATCTGGATAGCAGAGAAGTATGAAAGACATTATATATAACAATATTCAATTGAAGTAGAGTTAAGTTTTTAACTGTGTTTTAAACAAGAAATTTGCTTCTTTTCCACTTAATAAAAAGGGCAGAACAGAGATATGTAACCATGTATTTCCTTAGATAAAATAGATATTTTGAAACTAAGAAAAGAAATAGGTTCCTCTAAAGAGCCCACTAAGTCAGTCAGATGAGATGTCTAACTTGAAATAACAGTCTGGGTCTAATACATAAAGAAGTATTAGAGTTCCACAGGCAGTTTCCTATCTTTAACCACCTAAGCACTTCTGAAACTAACTTCACTAACTCCAATTAAGACTTCATTAAACTATATTGAAGGGGGGAAGGAGGGGAGAAGGGCACTTATTTGCCTGGGCATCCAGCTCATTTAAGCAACCTTTAACTAATAAAACATTCTAAACGCTACTTTTGGGCACTTTTAACCAAATTTTAGTTTCCATTCAAGTGCAGCTTCATACAAATCACAAGTAAAAACATGTCCAAAGAAGTGAGTCATTCACTATTTTTAAAATAATAAAACATCAGAATTAAGAACTGAACAGCCACATGTCAAACTACACGAGCATTGAAGTGTGTAGAGGCAGTGACCTCTCAGCCACCAATGAAAGTAGCAAGTTTACTCTTAATGCTGTGTTGAATTACAAATCAACGTGTTTCAAAATGCACGTACAAATTCATGGTACAGGGAGAGGGTATACAAGTTTTAAGAAAGATGAAAAGCAATTATGTAAATTAGTAGATCTAGCTAACAGGTCTCAAAAATGTGAAACAAATGAGAAAAAGGAGCTGGAAGCTCTAGTATCAGATTTGCCTCTTTGGTAAAGACTCAGAAAAGGTAAAACTCAGAAAGGACGAGTTTATTCCTACACTGTTTTTAATCTTGAAAATTACTTTTCTTTGAATGCAGGACATTTTTTCACACATATTATGCTTGAGACAGGAGTCAGAACTTCAAGGTAGGTGTGTTCCCTGAAATTAGACAGAAACTAAAAACTCCAAGTGTCAAACTCCAGATTAACAATACGCTCGGTCACAGCGCACTCCTAAGTACCTGTCTTTTTCCTGTTTTTCTGCTCCTAAAGGAAATTATACAGTAATGGACAAGTCTTCCCAGAAATAAAATCAGCAAGAGATAAACCAACAACTCGATTTGGCCTTCTAAGAAGGGCATAGGTACAGTTTCCATGCCCAAGGGTACTTCTGCCTTGTAGAAAGGCTCATCCTGTATTAGTAAACCTCGGTAAAAAGTGAGCCATGTATGTATACACTGATGCCCAGCCATATATGATGAAAATAGAGAACAAGTGCGTTTTCACTGAACTCTAGAATATTAATATAGCTGGTTCTTTTCCTTTAACAACTTCAAGGGAGTGATGTACTTATACATTTGAGTTGAACATCATCATACTGTTTCATAGCGAATATTTAAAACTACAAATTCAAGCATCTCTAAATTAAGAAATTAGGCTAATAATTAGTGTAATCATAAATTGCTTCCTGAAAGCTTAGACTCACATAATGGGTACCTCATTCACATCCATTTACTCTCAAAATGGAATAGCTACTAAATTAAGGATGAGACATGAGACAAAAACCTATCTCAAAAAAAAAAAAAAGTCAAAAATCAAATTTTAGGCAGGAAATACTGAATAAATAAGCAGCAAAGTCCTTTTCTCACTCATCACCAGCATCTTGTAGAACTATCCCTTTTTATTTCACATGCAAGAAACATTAGATAAAAGGCGCAACACCTATGCCCAGATGATGAGGTTACAGGATTTACCTGAGTATCTCAAATACTGAAAATGATTTATTGCTCCTAATATAATTTGAAGAAACTCAACTAAGTTGGTCAGGAATTTTAATGATCTCCGAACTGCATCATCTTAACAAAAATCAAGAGGAAATAACCCTAGATAAACTCCAGCAACTCACAGAAATTTCTACTGTGGGCTGGCACTAGAGTTGCTGAACTAAATGACAAAATGAAGGGAGGGGGGAATATTATTAAGGTCCACTGTGATCAAGAAGTAGTGGGGGGGGGGGAGAAGGGGGCGAAATAAGAAAAAGTCATGGTTTTGCAGGGAAACCCCTAAAAATACAGGTGCTAAACACTGTATTTTACTGTGTAAACACTATCCAAATCTACTTCTAAATCTTAACTAGAGTTATTTCAAAAACAGCAGGTACCTATCTATACCCTGTGGTCTGCGTTTTTAGTAAAAAATACTAAATACTGGAAAGTTTTATGCATGCAAGCATTTGATTTCAAATGCTGTCTCGCACTCTCTACCGCACGCATCCAGTAAATAAAAGTTCCTCGGGATTTACTGTCACCTTCAAATCGCAGCACCCTGACCCCCTCGCCCTCCTCGGTCACTGCGGACACTCGTGCACCTATCAGACATATGGGCAAGAAACGGGGGTCACCCCTAAGCAGCAGCACCCACTGCCGCTCGTCTGGACGGCTCTGTCCCACCCGCCCTTGGGACATCCCCGGAGACGCGCACGCTAGGACCCACTTCCCCTTCCCGACGCCAGGTGCGCGCCGCGTCCCTCCATTTCTCCACTTCCCTCCTCTTTCCGCTCAGGATGCTGCCCCAACAACCCAAGGAGAGGGAGGGCAGGGCAGCGCGGGCGCTGCGAGCGGGCAGGCCGGGGC
>JAWLRI010000262.1:3329545-3347185 GCA_034781795.1 Crypturellus tataupa
GTGCGCCTGCGCAGCGCCGCCGCGCGCCCCCTGCCGCCCGCAGCCGTTAACGGCCATCGCACCCCGTTAACGGCCATCGCGCCCCGTTAACGGCCGCGACCCCCGCTTCTTTTATGGCTCTTTCCTTTCTGCGGTTCTCCGCAGCGCCCGGGCACCGTGCGGCTCAGAGAGGCATTCGGCCAAGCGGCGGAACCGCAGAGCCTGGTTTTGTCTTTAGCGGGCGTAGCCCGAGGGGCTGAGGCTGCGTCCGGAGAGAAACGGCAGGGGCAGGGGAGAAGCCTGGAATCTGGGCAGAGGAAAAGGAAAATCCTGAAGTAATCAGCTCTAAAAAGTAAACGAACAAACTGTAGGTTCCCCTCCCCGCCTTGGGCCCATTTGTGTATTTCAGATTTTTGTCCTTCAAGAAATAGGCTGAAAACTCAAAGATAGGTGAAAAGCTCAATCGGACGAATCTAGGTTTGGGGGGCTTAAAAAATCCCAGGCAAGCCACAGAAATGGTATCTAAGTGCAAGATGAGAGGAAAAGACTTGATTTGAGGAGGAGCGAGATCAACCATCCTCCCCTTACAGAGCCCATTTCATGATTTACCTCCTAGTGCAAAGGACAAGCATTTAAAAAATAAATAAATAAAGGAACAGGAATAATTTCACAACCCAGCATTTAAGCATCTCTCTCTTTTTTCTCTCCCTCTAGTTACTCTCATACGTGCGTCACACACTGGGTGTCCGTCCCTCTCTTGCCGTCACCCGCAATGCTGCTGGCAGCGGTCATGGTCCCTCCCTCCCTCAGAAGCGGCAACTCAACTCACAGGTCCTGGAAGACCCGGGCAGAGCCAATTTATAACCGTATATTTCATAAACTGCTGTTGTTTGCACACAGCAGAGTACGTTTGGCTAGAGCAAATATTCCCCCGGTTCATATTCAATAAAATCACAGCCACCTGTCCAGTTAGTTGCGTGCAAGAACAGCAAAGCATCGCTTCTTGCAGTCACACTGAGCAGCTGGTAAACTTTAAAAACGGGTGTAAATTTAATCTGCTTTCTGCATTTTGCTTCTACAAGCAATGCCCTTCACAGTGGGGCTTTAAGTGGAAGATTGGTAGCAGTTTCCTTTGACACTTAAGGTATTCTTAATATTACATATGTAATTAAAGGCTAGGTATATTGGGGTAACTTGAACACCTGCAGGATGAGCCTGGGCTTTGGCTGCTCTTCCCCCTGTCCTGATGGTTCCTTCCCCTGATTGACGGCAAAGCCCCCGCCCCATGCTGTTAAATGGGCCTCAGGTGGAAGAGGGAGTGGACTCCAGGAGCTGCCTTCCATAAGGAAGGTGAGCCCAAGGAGGGCCCAGCTAGCTTCCTGCTGGGCTCTAAGCAGCGCTCCAGACCTTTGCTTTGAGGAGCCCTGAGGGGGAGGAGGAGATTGTGACTTTTCCCCCCCCCCCCTTTTTTTTTTCCCTTCTTTATTTGCCAAAGTTTTTTCAGAGTGTTGGTCTAGCAGAATGAGGGGGAATTTGTAGGGGTCTGGTGCTTATGTGAGTGGGTGTACTGTTCTGGATGGAAACTGGAGAGGGCTCCAGTGCTCCTGGAAGCTTTCTGAAAGTCCTCTCGGTGTGAGCTGTGTGTCAATCAGTAAGAGATTTTTAACTTCCTTTTTACTTCCATAACTTCAAAGTTCTTTAAGTTCTATAAGCAGTTGAACTGCTTCCTTGTATTGTGTTTTTATATATATATATATATATATATAAAAGCTATGGTAGTATTATCAAGCTGCCCCTTGGAAGGGGCTAAATTTGCTGTATGAATTCTCTGAAGAACCACAGAGATGTGGGGGGGGGGGGTTCTGTCTTACCTGTGAGTTTTTATATGGCTCTTAATATGAACTAGACTGTAAGGAATTTATTTTTCCTGCTGCTTGTCTCAGGTAATATTTAAGTGGCTAATCCTTGCCACTTCTTTCTTTCAGTGTTTAAAAAAATGAACACTGCCTCTGCCTCAGAAAGTGGATCCTATTCCACCAACCACACAAGACCCTTCTTTTATGCCCAGCCAACAGCACCACAGCCTTTTCCAAATCCATGGTACCTCAGCCATGCATATCCATACTGTGTACCTGCAGCAGGTAAGGAAAAAGAAACTTCTCTGGAGCAGTTATGTTTTGTAAACAAGTGCTAGAGGGAAGGAGAGGTGTGTATCTCTTTAGAAACTTCTTGAGAGTTTAGAGTGAATTTAATGTAACCTTCTATTTTTCAAAGATCCAGTTTTTGAAATTAATTAACTGTATAGTGTTATTGAACGACTGGTTTCTGCGAAATGGAAGCTAAGCAAAAATACTTAACTTAGTTCTTCAGCATATTCTAGAGCCCTCTAAGGTGTGTGTAAATGACTGTCATGATGTACACGCACTATATGCATGTGTAAATATAAAGTAAGTACACAAACAGTATTGCTAAATATATAATGTGAATAGTACAGGTAATGATTAGCTTATGTATAACTGGAGTTGTCTTTTAAAGACATCGCTGACTTGATGGGTAAAAGAGCAGAAAACATGGAAAGCTGATCAGTCCGTTTTCCAGGGACAGAATCAAACTCGGATTACAAACTGCAGCTACTCCTTAGCAAGGAAGGCTCAGAGGCTTCTGTACAAGACTTGCTTTCCAGTGCTGACAGTTGAAGTGTATCACTCCAGGAGTCGGATTTTGTAGAAGTCCCTGCATATAGCAGCCATTATTCAGAATGATTTATTTTGGAAAGATAACTTGTATTTTTTTTTCTTTATCCCTGTTGTCTAGGCTTCCGAGGTGGAAATCCGTATTTTCCATTTTATTCAGTTGCACTCCATGAGTATCCTGGATATTTTGTTCCGCAGTATCCAATTCATGCAAGAATTAACAGAAGGGCTTGTTTTAATGCTCCCCCACCTTCCCCTATGTTTTATCATGCAACACGATTTAGACACTATAGTACTTCTGGGAAAAAAACAGAGACAAAGGAAACACAGACTGATCCTAGACAGCCTGAAAGCAAGCCAAAAAAGCATCAAGATGTCCACTTAGAAACGAAAGGTTGTGATGGAGGAAATAAGGCCTGTGTTTCTTCTGGTATAGGTACAGAGACTGAAAGTACTTCAGAGAAACAAGATTTATCTGGATCTTCCATTGTAGTAGACAGAGAGTTCCATAATAAGAGCCCTTCCAGCTCTGCACAGTATAGAAACCTTCCTTCTGGAAGATATGCCTTTGAGAAGGAAGAAGTGAGAATAGAGTATGGGAATGGCTCTCCAGCAATTCAGCTGTGGAAGTCCTTTAAAGAAACTATTCCCTTGTATGACATGGCAAGTGGTAAGCCAGTCCCGGAGAATATAGTGCAGCGTGACCTATTTTCTGTTAGTTCGTGTGAAGGAATGATATATGGCCCACATGAAGGGGAGAAATTGGTGCCAGGAACTTACATAGAGGAGAGAAAAGCTGTTCTGCCTGCAAAACAGAGTGTTGAGGCTGTGCAAGAAAAGGAGGGCCAAGAAAATGAAGGGAAGCAGGATGCAGAAAAGCAGGTGACTGCAAGTCAAAGGGCAAAATCTCCTCCAGGTGATGCTATGGCAGTGCAAATAGAGTTGGCCAGGTCTGTTGGCATTGATCAACCAGTGGCAAGGCAGGATGTGCTCATAGCCAAGAAGTCTTCTATCTCTAAAAGAACTACAGGCTCAAAAACCTCTCAAGAAGAGTCCAGCCTTATGCAGCAATCAGGACTACTTCCATCTAGTATGGAGGTAATGAGTGACTTGAGTTTCCAGCAGAAAAAGCTGAATCTAAGCCACAGTGTGACTAATGAGAGTCAAACAGACAAAAGTATTTGGTGTGATGAATCGATGGAGAAGTATGTTCCTTCTGGCAGCTGGCTGGCTTGTTTGGAGGGCATGGATGCGAACTACAGCTACGATGTGTGTTTGCCTCAGCGGAAACGTCAAAGCATACTCAGCCTCTCCTCTGAGGAGATGTCCTCTAGAGAAGAAGGTTCATCGCTTGATAATGCCCCAGTGTCTTATTTTGTCCCTGACTATGTGCTTCAGAAAAGCACATATGCTTTCCAGAAGAGTACAGAGGGCTTGGAGAAAGAGAAAATTAAAAGTGCTGGATCCCTTAATGAAGATGAAGTGGTCTTAAAGGAGCAGATCAACAGTTTTGATAGCCAGGATGTCACCAAACCTTCACCCATGAAGATGAAAGAGGATTCTGGTAAAGCTAGAAAGCTGGTAGCCCTTCCTAGGTCTTCAAGCATGAAAAAAATCTATTCTCTCAAGAAAAAAGCTGCTAAGCGTTTGTCAGAAGCTGAGGACTCGGAAGAATATTTTGTGAGGGGAGAAGAGGAAGATGAAGATGGAGAGGAGGAAGAGGATGAGGAAGAGGATGAGGATATGGATGAAATTGAGTATTTCTTTCAAGAAGCTATACCATATGGGACCTTGACTCCTCATAGAAGAAATTTCTATAGACAAGTTGGCCAGAGGGTGTTTTGGAAACAACCTACAAATGCTATACCAGCTCAACTGATTAGCTGGCCTGTTCGAGAGAAAATACAAGCTAGGAGTGGGCTTGGTGAAAATATTGGCCTAGTCTACAAGCCAAAGGGGAAGGAACAGGGTGAAGTTGTATACAGTGACTATGGATACTATGGAAGAAAGAGGCCTATAGCAGAAAAAGAGGAATTTGAACACAAGAGAAAGCTGCAGAAGCTCTTAGGAGGTAAGCTGACCACTGAGGAAAGGGTGCTGCTTAATGGTTGGAAAACACAAGGAATTCCAAACTGCAACTCCGAATTGTAATAACCAAAGAATGTAGTAGTCTCAAATTATTGTGAGTGGCTGAGGTCTAATAACCTCGTGGTTCTTAGTGTTCTTTAACTTTTATGTTCTTAAACTTTTACTAAATTTGAAGACTTAGTACAAAGCTGTTGGTAATTTTTTGTCTTTACAAAGTTATATTCTTGTTTCTTAACAGACTTAAATTGAACTTGGTGACCTTTGTGTTTAGCCTTGTATTGTGGATTAAATAATATAACATTAGCAGAGATAGATACTGACCTGAAATGGACTCTCCTCACTTAGGAAGGCTATTAAGGGAAAACATGATGATACCATCTGATGAGGAGTTTTGGATTAGAAGTGGTGCTAAACCCAAGCTTGCCAGCAGAACGTGGAGTCTCTCACCTCCAGCCAAGAGCAAAAAACAAGGTACAACCCCTTTTTCCCTGTATTTTGTGCTTCTTGTTGCTTCACCAACAACACTGTGTGCTGAATTTGACTTCTAAACTAGACACTTAAAGTGCATCACTTCATAGACCTCAAGTGACAAGCTGTATTTTAAGACAATAGTTGAACTGGGTAATTTGGCTTGAACAGCTGTCAATCAGTCCTGAACACTTGAGTAATGAACAGGAGCAGAGTCAGTCAGCCCCCATGGGATTTTTTTCTTTTCCCTGTGTTAATATCTATGGAAGTTATCTCAAAAGATAATGCAACCAGAGTCATGGTTACATAACAAATATTGCAGACAAAAAATCTTACTTGGTGAAGGTAATATCAGGTTTAGCTGCTGCTGAAATGGGTATAAAGTACTATACAGGGAAAGGAAAAAATAAACACTATTTTTTTGAGAGCATTAGGGAAAAATCAATCTTAAATCTGCTTTGTTATTGATTTAGAGAAATAAAACTAGCTGTATCTGACTACTTAGGTTGCCTGCCTTCAGTGAAGCCAAAGAAGAAAAGAATAGACAAACCCCCTTCCAAACGCAGAGACAGAAGATGTGAGGTGGAAGAAGTGGAAGTGTGGGAGATGCCTAAAAGTAATGTACGCAAAGGTTGGTATACTGATATAAGCTGTGCAAATGACTCTTAAACTCGCTGTCGCCATCCCAAGCCATAATGTTTCTCAGTTTGTGATTTGGGAGGCTATTGGATCATTTGTGAAATGACAGTATATGCAAACAAGATAAGGAGAGGAAAAAATGCTAACCTTGAACACAAGATGATTTTGCTATGAAAATTGCTGCAGTATTGAACAGGTAATGTTCCTCTTCCAAGACAGTATTTTAGTTTAGTTACTTCCCAGATTGTTTTATACTAAAATACTGGCTCCTGGATCACCTCTTGCAGTGTATGCTTCTCTACCTACAGGACCATCTTTGCCAAAATATTGCAATATAATGTATCACTAATGCATATAGGTAATTTTAGAAACTTTAAAAGCTTTATAGAGTGTAACCTGGTTGCTACTTTAGAAGAAAGAGAGGAGTGGAGGGGCAATTGACATGGACTATGTAGGTTCAATAATAAGCTTTTAATGCATTTGTAGGAGATTTAGAATGGCTATAAATCAAAAAATTAATATGTATAAGAAGCTACTTAAAGATGAGAAATTCTTCTAGGAAAGAACAGCTTGCCTAAAGCTAACTACAGTATCCAATGAGGAAAAGATGTTGCTTTTCTAAGTCAACAAAATATTAACCAGATGAATCTGCGTAATTCTACAGAATTTGAAATGCCTCAATGCAGTTCAAGTGTCCTATTAGTCTAAATTATTTTCAGCCCTCTCATCTGATTATTTAAATATATTTTAACTTTAATGGCTTATCTTCTGTAGTTAGAGTAACTAGGAGAGATTGTAATTCTGCAATTATCTGCTTTTCTCTTCCCTTCTCCCCGCTGCCCAGTGCAGCATTAGTGTGTCTTGGATGCCTCCATAATCTTCAGTGCTACAGGGCACACTGAAAGTGTACTTGTTTGTTTGGGAGTTTGTTGGTGGTGTTGGTCCTGTGATACTGGTCCAGCACCCTTACCTAAGAGCCCATCCTTGTGTGAGCGGAGTATGTAGTTCTAATCTGAGCCACCAGTGTCTGTCCTCTCCCCCAACAAGAAGAGCAGTTACTCACACTAGTCTTTCTTTGGAATCAAACTGACCTATGCTATTTGGAGGCAGAGTGTGACTTGAGACTAATTTGATGTATATCTCTTCTCTTTAAGGGCGTGGAACAAGAAGGTCGCTCTGTAAGAGAAGATAATGCAAAATATTGGGACAGGAGGGGAAACAATAGTATCTGAAGTTTCTGTAAATCCATAAGCTAATTACTTTTGTATATTTTTGCAAGTTGCTGTAAACTCATGAAGAGTAATGAGCAACACTGTAAAGACTGAGGAAGCTATTAAAAATAGAAATAAGTATTCAACTTTTGTACATCCACTAGTACATCCACTATTTAAATAATAAATTAATTGGAATGGCACTCCAAGACTTGTATTTTGTCTGTACATGGAAGCAAAAAAGCTTCTGTAGGGGTGTATGCCTATGAATGCTGCTACTGTACAGAAGCTTGCTACTCCTGCTCACCTCTGTAGGATTATGATGCCTGTAAATTCATCTCTTTGTGCCTTGTCTGCAAGGTGTAGATAAAAGTGCTAGATTCTCTTCCATAATTACCTTTATTTTTGTGGTTTTTTTTTCTGTAAAAGTATAAAGGGAAATACTAAATTGTGTCAAGTTCTGACTTACAAAGCACTTCCTGAGGTCTTATTGATTGAGGACTATTTAAAAAAAAGTAGCATTGAACAGATGTGGTGCTTCCCCTCCTCCCTTTTCTGTGGGGTGAAAAGAAATAGCTACATCATGGAGTCCCATAACTGGAGAGCTAAACTTGAAAGGGGAAATGAGCACTTAAACAGGGATATTATCCCATTCTCTGACTTGTTATTGAAGACTTGTGTTACTGTCCTTGGCAGAACTCTCTATATTGACATTTCTGTAGTATTAACAAGATAAAACTAGGTTTCTTGCTGAGCTGTTACAGATAGCTGGAGCAGACTTACCTAGATGAGGTGACTGGCTCATGACTCTTTAACTATTTTTAGTCTATAGTGTTGCCATGTGAAGACAATGAATTAAGTAGAAGTGTGAGCAAAGAAGAAATTAAATTATGGAAGTCAGGTTTTCCTTTAACATGAGACTTGGTGGGAACTGGGCACAGGACTTCTCTTCTGCCTTCTCAACCACCTATCTCTATGTAGTTATTCAGTGCTTTACAAAAACCCGTGGGGATTAAAAAAAAAAAAAAAATCCTATGGCTGCATTTGGTCTATGCATACCTGTTACCATTTTGACCTGTAACCTTATTTTCCCTTGGTGAGGAATACTGAGGTTTCCCTCTTAAGGAGCTTAAAAGTGCTCACTCTTAATAGCACTCTTGGAATTTTACTTGTTAAAGAGCTATTATAGACTTCCCCCAAGCTATTGGGGAAAGGATCCACAGTAACATGGTGATACCAAGTTTTATTTTCCCTTCCACTTTGAATACCACAAGAAAATACAAAATACAAATCCTTAATTGGCTTTTGTGCTGCATAAAGTTTCTATTAAGGTTACCTATTTCATCAGAACCTCAAAGGTTGGGGTGGGGGAGCAACTAGGAGGAACAGAATTCTTTGAAGAACTTTTTATATTCTTGCCCTGAATAATAAAGGAGTAAGCAAATATTTGTTAAAAGGTAGCCAGTTTTCCAGACTTTATTCTGAGGGACAAAGTGCTGGAATTTGCTCAACTTGGAGGCTAAGGAAACAGGTGTAATTGAAACCTTCAAGGACTGACCTCTTTTCCCTGAGCTTGAGTGCAGCTGTACTGAATACCAAGTCCTCTCTGCTAACTGGCTATCTTCTGATCCCTGTCTGGTAAGGGCAAGAGGTAGCAGTGTAGAAGGTGCTCTTGGGAGTAGCCAGCACTTCACAAATACTCTTCCCCAAATCAGGTTTTTCCAGCCTTTCGGAGGTTTTGTGCTGCTCTGTGCTTTCTGCTCATTAGTAAGAACTAATTTAGGGCTAGGTGGCAGAGGTGTCCGAGAGCATGTGAGAGCAACAGGACTGTGTAAACAGCTGAAAGCAAATGCTCTTATAAATAAATCTCTTAACTTCAGACTATACCCATGCCATGACCTTTCTCTGTGCTTGAAGTAGTATGCATGAATGCTTAAGTGCCACAGAAACACTTCTCTGCAGGTTTTTTATGTCCTGTTATATAGTCCTGTGCCCTTAAACCTAAGTCTGCTACTTGTTTTCCTTCAGTAAGCATTACTGATGACTTGCAGACTGCATCTTAAGTCAGCTGGCTTAGAACCATGTATTCATGTGCATAAAATGGCTGTGATTCAGAAAGGCTGAGTGCTAGAAACTATTTTTAAATGGTGTGAATTAAAGTCCAGGCTTCTTTCATTCAGGTGACCCGTCACAGTGACTCCTGAGATCTGTTTTCTAGTCGTATGTGTGTCAGACTTTTGTTCCCTGGGAAGCTTGCTATGCTAGTGATGAGTAACTGCTGCCCTGGCAGTACTGTCTGCTTTTAACCAGAGCAGAGGTGCACTGTCTTTGAAGACTCCACATGCCTTCTGCAAAACCTCCTGAAGGGCAGCTGAGGAACCTACTTGCTGCTTGGGAAGGCACGAAACAAACAGCAGAGGCCTCTGGGATCCCCGCAGTGGCTGTTTGGGTGGATGGACTTGTTGACGGTGACTCAGAATTTCCAAAGTGTTAGTTGTAGCTAAAGCCTCTGTGGCAAAGTAGGCGGGGTGGAGCCAGTGGTGTGCTGGCTTGTCGGATAAATTCTATACTTGAATTTTCAGTGTGCTAGTATCTGTGTGACATAAAACTTTTCCTATTACAGTGTTCTTTCCTGCCTTATTTTGGGAAAGATTCACTAGAGATCTCTCTAAAATAAGACAAGAGGATTTTTCAAGAAAATGGAGCTGGAGCCCAGGGCAAACAGTGTCATTACATGCCAACCATGACATAGTGCGGAAAAGCAAATGTACCCTTCAAAATAATATTAAGAAAAAAAATCAAATTCCCCATATTGACTCCCTGCCATTGGCCATTCATACTCAACAAGATCTTAAAAATGAATTTGCCTCTGGTTGACGAGGATGTAGGCACATGTCTCTCTCTGCTGAGTAATCTGTTCACAGAATTCAGATAACCAGACAGGAAATGAGGATGACTAGGTACAGCTGTGTTGCTACTATGTGTGTTGTACCTGCACTTCAGATTTATGTAGGTTCACAGAACTATGATTACATTATTACCACTCGAATTTCAGTATGGAAATAAACAAGCCTGCAAAAGAGGCAGAGATCACTGACAAAAAATGTTGGTTCTTGGATATGTTAAGCAGTTCAACAGCTGAGATTTAAATATAAGCCTACTCAGTCTTGCAAGCATATGACTTCCTCTTCTGTTTTCTGGATTTATGTCTACACAGAAACATTTTCCATTAATAGGAATTGTTCTTGAATTTATTATTAGTCCCAATCTCCATATTCCTAAAGGATCTAGTATCTCTTAGATGAAAGCTTTGGCACTTTTTAAATGCCAAATGAGGAAATGAATTTTACTTATACTAGCACTAGCTGATAGTTGTCACTGTTTAAAAACTTGTACCCTATTTAAATGAGGCCACCTTTCACTCTGTTGGAATGGGCTGTAATTTTGAGTTTGAGTAGAGACCTACTAAAGCTTGTCTTTGCATGGATAATTAGGAAATGGCAAAGACAGGCTGTGGCAGTGTTTTGGTGAAATATCTTGCCCTGTTTGGTTGCCCAAGAGCCTACTACTGACCAGCCCTGGAAATGATACAGAGCTTTAGTCTGCCCTAGCATGGGGATTTAGTATTTCAAATTAGATTCTTTTAAAATTACTTCTGCTAAAAGTAATGTCCTTCCTTTAAGGTATTCTTCCTGATTATTGAATTAGTGAATGCTAATAGGTAAAACTCTACACAACAGGTTGACAGGAGGGATGCAAGACTAAAAGGAAAATATCAATCTGTTAAACTTAAGCAACAGAAGCTGGAATAGCCACAGAGGCCTCTAGATTAGCTCTGCCCTAGGGAAAGCAGTACAAGAGGCTTCCTGGAATGTACCAGGTGAATGTGTCAGGTCTACCATACTTCACTCACTCCCCAGGCCTTCCAGTATCTAAAATATTTTCTATCAGTGAATGGGTTTCCTTTTGTTGCCAGTTCTTTTTCAAGATGTAAAATCATCAAAGCAATGCAGGGGATATGGTGGTAAAGAATATTCTTCTAAGCAGACCTTGATTATCTTATTTTTCCCAGAAAGTACTGTGAATGACTGACAAGGTATGGGGCTTTATTTTTGCTAAATGACTTCTTGACTGTTAAGAATTTAAAGGCGGAAAAACACACATTTTAATGCGTGCTTTTAAATGTTCCCCTGACATCTTTTCCAAAGCTTAATAGTGCTCTCAAAACAGTTAGGTTCATTTTAATCTGCTCTTCCTGAATTTCTGAATTCAGAGTTAGAGCTTTATTGTGGCGTGTTTTTTTTTTTTTTTTTTTTTTTTTTTTTTTTGTTATAAATGCAACTGGAGAAACTAGGTTCTGCATAAGATCAAACATGATCTAGTCATTTCAAAGCAAATCTGTGCTTTTTACCCTTTTCAAGGTACCTATAAACATCTAGGTCCTCCAATCAGATTTGTATCACTAACTGTTGATCTTTCAAAAGGATAAATTTGCTGTAATTCAATTTATAGCTCTATCTTTTTTAGTCACATCTGCCTTGCAAGATCATTTAGAAAATAATCTTGCTGTCAGTGCCCAGGGCTAGTTAAATACACAAAACTTTCCCTCTTTTCAGCTTGTAGGTTCTCCCCTACTATCTTTGCTTACATGCATCTACTTGAAACCCCATTTGAAGTCATTGCACACATTTAGATTCTTCTTACATTATGATTCATAAAATATTACTAATCAAAATAACTCTACTAAACATACAAAACAATTTGGAATTTACTTCCTCAAGCCTTTTCAAAAAGGAAAAAATCTCGAGATATATCAAAACAACTGATACTGAAGTGTGTGTAGGACAGTAGAGCTCTTTCATTTTTCCCCTTAACTAAGAATTTTAGTTTTTCACACTAAAAATAATACATGACACCTAGTTCTCATGCTTGCCTTTCCATTCTATCATTTGGAGAACATCTAAATGTTGCAAAACTGCACCATGAATGGTGATGGCATTGAGATTTTGCTATTCCTAAAAGCAACTCTTGTTAACACTGTGACTTTATCTGGAAGTAAGTCCCCCCTCCCCGCTTCAGCAATGCTTTTTATTTTCCCAACTGTAGGGGATGGGATGAGTACATGGAGCTCACAGCAGTTTGCAGAAAAAAAGATGCAGCACAACCTGCTCTTGATGATTACTGTAAATGAAGTGTCAATGCTTTGCACAGTGCACACTGCAGTCCCCACTGCAGTGACTGTGAATATAGTAAAATTCATGGACAAAACATACTTCAGTAGGCTGATGCTTTTGTCTCTGTTAGGAATACTTGGATAGACACTGCTTTCTGGCATCGTCACCTGCGGCAACCCAGAGGCCCAGTGGGACCCAGCTAGAGGATCCTTAGTACTGGTTCTGCAGTAGCAAGAGATAGGCTTGACTGAGTAAAACCAGTGTTTAATGCATCTCTTTTCTGGCTGCAGTACTGCAGAGGGGCAGAAAAGCAGAGCCAATGTAGGATGATATATATATCTATATATATATATCCATCTCTATGTTCCGAGTTTAATAAAGCACTTTCCAGTGGTGGTATCTTCATTCTTTGGATGTTTCCTTACAGTTCACAAGTAGGGGGTCAATAATGATGCAGCAGACAGCTGCTGTCAGTCAGATTCTGACCTCTCATTAGATTTAGAAGATTTATGCTTTTTCTTTTTCTTCTTCTTCTTTTCTTTTTTTTTCTTCTCTTTCTTTCTCTTCTTTTTCTTGTGTTTATCTCTACATTCTGAGGAAGTGGAGCTGCTGCCACTTTCATCATCATCCTCACTGCTGCCATCACTGTCATCATCATCATCTGAGGTAGAGTCTTCCAGGAGCTGCTTCAGCTGCTGTATCCTGAGTACATTTAAAAACACGAATGAGAAACTTCTCCAACTCCCCCCCCCACACACATAATAACCTATTCTAACTTTCATCTAGCTTGACTAAAGGTGACTGCATGCAAAGGGCTGGATTATGAGTTTCATTACATCTTTCACAAACAGAGGTAAATTATTAAGGAATGCTTCTGTCTGTTAACATAAAGAAGCTCCCATTCAAAGATGCTATGAAGTGGTGTGAGTAACTTACAAGGATGCTTCACCTTCACATTTTAAATTAGTAAAATATTATCAAAGTTAAAAACTCCAACTGAAGATGCAGTTTACTACAGGCATGCACTTACCTCATTTCTTTTACAAGGACTTACCTCATTTCTTTTTCATGACGTTTATTTTCTCTTATTAGATCATACATTGGGTCTTCATGTGCCTTTGGAAGTGGAAAACAGAAATTCAGTGTTGGTAAAGAAAAGATTTTTAACACTGATTGCTTTAATTCTTAAGAAAAACAAAACAACTCAGAAACTAAAAGCAACCTAACACAGAGGCTTTGATCAAAAGATGAATTCGCTCAGTAAGCTCCTAATTAAAAATCATACTCTCAGACACTTTGCAAACATTTTGGTTAATCTTTTCCTTTAAAAGAAAAAACTATCTATTTAGGTGATGAAGGAGGTTCTTCCTTTAGATATGCTACCTTTTCCTCAACAATTACTCATTACTATAACAAATCACCATGGAAATACTATAAGAACAGCTATAAAAAGAATAAATACTGAAACTGAAAATAATAAGAGCTGTGCTTTTTTAGCACATTTTAAAAACCTGGATACAAGCAAGCAGGAATATAATAGCTGGGAATATAAGATAAATAGGTCATGAGGTACGAGTTGTCCCAGCACACTACATAATGCCATTCTTAGTTTTTACAGTTTACACTGCAGTGAAAGATAGTTTTGAAATAAAATAGCAAATAAACTTTGTGGATATTTAAGATGAGTTCATCCTAAGCAAGAAAGTGGCAAAAAAGAGGGAGTGATGATTTCTGTTGAAAATTTAGGGAAAAAAGAGAGAATGAGAGAGAGAGAATGTCAAGTGCTGCTCAGCAATGGGAATTGAAATTACAGTAGAAAATGAAAAATGTTGGGAATGAACCATGAAGGATCTTGGACATAAAGCAAGAGTTTGTTGCAACAGAGAAGAAGCCTGAGGGGGAAAAAAATAAAATAATAAAAAAAAAGGATAGAAGCTATTTGGTCATGGGACTGGCCTAAAAACTCTATCTGCAATAGCATGCTGACTGGCCAGCATGCCCAGACTGCATTTAAAAGTTAGGAAGCAGGACCTAAGATTGAAATATAATTTTACAGTGCAGAAAAACAGGGAAAGTTATAATTAAAGACACTGGAATGCAGAAAGAACCTGCAAAACTATAGTGTAGCCTCATGCAGCAGGAGATTAGAATCAGACTGGACTGGACTACAGATGCAGACAACAGGCTTCACGATGTGGTGGTTCACAGTGAGAGCAGAAGGCTTGAGGCAGCTCAAGTTTGACTAAACTTTTACTTTTTTATGTTGATATTTTACCATAAAACTTATGCTGTAACAGTTGATTGGATATAATGGTTGAAACAGCCTCTTGAAGATTTCAAATTTAAATATAAATATTAATTATTTCCCTCTTGAAGAGTAGATTTGCTGCAAAGTAGTCAAACATCCAAACATATCTGTAGTTCTTTCTTTACTAGAAGATTTTCGGCATCCATATTATACTAGAGACAGAGGAAAAATCCTTAGTTGAACATCATCCAATAGGCTTCTTTTCCCTTGCAAAATTACTCATCAATATCAAAAATAAAAGCAATTATACTACAGTATTTGTACTCACTACTCTAAATTGTTCCAATTTCTGATTGCCTTTAATAAAGAATGGGCATTCTTTATCTCCTGTTCTGTGTCCGTAACGTTTACACCTCCAACCTTGAAAAAAAAACAGAGGCAGCAGTGAATCGCATCTCTCAGCTATTTCAGAAAAGAAAATAAAGTATTTACATTGAATTTTTTGTTGTTGTTCAAACAGATACAGAGATACAAGTGTTGCTATGATAAATGTGACCTTCATAAGATGTAAGGCTATTAAAGTCTTCAAGATACTGGTTGCTTTCATGCAAATACAATGCCAGTCTACCTAGACCTCATCATCTTTCTGACAGATCCATCTATCCAGACATCCTGCCCTCCCTCTGAGTAAAAATATGGTCCAGGGGTGTTCGAATATATTCAACCTTACACTGCATAACTTTGACTTCTTTTCCCAAAGGCATCCAAAGCCCTTTTGTTGGAGCATGTGCCAGGAATTCTCGTGCGCTTTCATTGCCTGGTACATCAGGGATGCAGTCTTCCGGTTTTGTTTCATTCTCCTATGGAAAAGGATAGGAACAAGAAAAATAATTAAAAAAAAAATAATACTCCATACACATAGGCCCTCATTTAATATGGATCTATTTCCTCCATCCCATTTCCTTTTCTTGCAACACATAAAGGATCCAAAATACTTGACTCTTTTAGTAATGTCACCTCATATTCCCTTAGCCTTGACCAGCTTATAACTAAGGAGTTCTCATATCCTCTGGAAGTACCTACTTCTCCCTATAATTTATACAGATTACCTAGATACTGAAGGTAGATAGCAAAAGACAGACTGTGTAAAAAAATCCTTGCAATGTTAAAAATGTACTTAAATATATTTACTAACCTTTATTAGCCCCGGAGGAGGTTTCTCGTAGCTGGAAAGCAATAAAAATATAGTTACTCTGCTTTCTGCAACTTAACACTGGCATAAATTGACAAAATACACCGCTTCAGTGGTACAGTGTCAAAAACTTCACCTCACATTTTACCTGAAATTATAATTACCTGAAACCAATAATTATTGAGAGTTACAGCACAATAGGGATATCTGGATGCAAGTAGACTGAACCAGAGTGTTTCCAAACTGCCAAGTTTTTGTCTTATCACAACATGAATCTTTTGCAAACACGCTTCAGATTCATAGTCTTGTGTGGGAGCAGCTATTTTAGTCACACTGCTTTACAGCAAAGTCGTGCATGTGATTCAGCTTCAGTTACCATAAATTCACAGCGCTCTCTGCATCTTCTTCTGTAGCTACACACTCGTCACCCAAGATCTTCCTCATCCAAATGTCTTTACTCCAGCACAGCTGAATCACAGCTGTACTCAGCTTAAAATGTCAAATCAGGGCGTTCCTTAAATCTAGCTTTGCCAGCTAAACTTCACATACAGTAACAAATCTTTTCCCCTCTCTATTTGACATCTAAATATAGAGTCTTGCTAACAACTATGCTATCTTTTCTGCAATCTTTCTCCAGAAAAAGATAAGATTTAATAAAAACTAAATACCAAGCAGGTGCTAGGCAGGACACAGTAATTGAAAAAAAAAATTGTGTATATACTTAGGAGTTAAATGTCAAAAACCAATGGGATTGATCTGTCAATGACAGCTTTTTGAGTGCTGTTTATAACATCTCATAACTTCCTGTAGGAAAGGATAAAAGTGTGTTCTAGGGAACTTCCCGACCTTTCCATCCCTTTCAACCCCTGTCAGTAAGATGGCACATGCTCTTCACTGTGGACTATTAATGGAGTCATTTAGCACATCTCAAACCTTTTCATCCTTTTTTTTCCTTTCAACTACGCTAGCGGAAACCTGCTGGACTACTTCTGCTCCTCCGCTGCAGCTCCTGGACGTGCAAGAAGAGGCTCTCCGTCACGAGACCCCCCTTCCCCAAGGGATCCTCACAAAGTCCGGAGGAGGTTCGGCAGGCGACACTTTGAAGCGCGTCACGGACGGCACCAACAATGTCCTCTTCAAAACCTCCGTGTTGAATTACAGGTATTAAAACCCCCACGTTGGCAGGTGGGGAGACACTGGCCACGTTGCACCCTGCGCCAAGAGGGACTCCGCAGGTGAGCGGGTGAAACACCCACCCCCTCGCACATAAAAACGAGCGCTCTGCACGGGCGGGACACGCGTCCCCACTGCAGAGCTACATGTGGGGCTGTCCCCACGGCTCAGCGAGCCCAGGGGACACCGAGCACGACACAGGCGCGCGGTGCCACCAGGGCCCCGTGGTCACACGCGCTGGGACAGGTACCGCTCAACGGCGCTGCCGACGCGCGGAGCCTGCACGAGGCGGCGCTGGGCTGCGGGACGAACCGCGGCGGAGCCCTAAAAAACGCGTCCGTGCAAACGGGCAGCCCGTTTAAATGAAATAATATATTATATATGTGTGTATAAAAATATAAATTAACATAACGTAACCCCACCCGGCGCTGAAAAATGCCCCCCCACGCACACACACACACGCAGCGGGGAGTGGCCGCTGGAGCCGCGGGCCGGGCGCCCCGAGCAGAGGCGGGGGGCGGCGGGCGGCCTCCTCTCCGCGTCCTTACAACGACTCCAGGTGCTGGAGCTTCTGGAGCTGCTGCGCCTCCCGCTTCTTCCTCTTCCTCTCGTGCCGCTCCTGGCTCCTGCCGCCGCCCGCCGGCGCCTCGTGATGGCCCTTGCGCCGCTTCTGGCTGCTCTGGGCTTCCTCCTCCTCCTCCTCCTCGTCCTGCTCTCCCTCCTCCGCGTCCTCCCCTCTCCGCGCCTTGTGGGACATGGCCGCGGCGGGCCGGGC
>JAWLRI010000262.1:3360473-3387527 GCA_034781795.1 Crypturellus tataupa
GTGCGCGTGGAGCGGCGATTCGTGCCCACGCGCTGCCCACGCGCCGTGCGCCGCGGCGACTTCGTGCGCTACCACTACCACGGCGCCTTCGCCGACGGCACCCGCTTCGACTCCAGGTCTGCCCTGCGCCGGCGCGGCTCCCGCCCTGGGATGGCACCCCCCGCTCCGGGTTGCGCGTCCCACGGGCCACACTCCGGGTTGCATGCCCCGTGGGGTACCCGTCTGCATGCTGCCTGGGTGCAGATTGCATCCCTTGGGTTCTGGGTACATCCTGCCCCAGGTTGAATTGCATCCCGCACGTCCTGGTGTGCATCCTGGCCCTGCTCCGGATTGCATCCCCTACCAGCTCCCAGTTTGGATTGCATCTCCCAGCTCATTCTTTGCATCCTACCTGGGTCCAGATTGCATCCCTTTCCCTCGGTCCCCAGCTGTGTCCTGCCCTGCTGGGTCCCCATCTGGATTGCATCCCCCTGGGTTCTCATTTGTGTCCTGTCTGGGTCCAGATTTATCCCTGAGGTCCCAGTGTGCATCCTGGCTCTGGTCTGGATTGCACCCCTCAGGTCCTGGTCTAGATTGCATGCTCTGCCTGGTTCTCATTTGGATCCTGCAGATTGTATCCCTTGGGCGCTGGGTGCATCCTGCCCCTATCCTGATTGCAACCCTCAGGCCGCAATGCACATCCTGCCTCGGGCAGGATTGCATCCCCCTCCTGTCTCCGGATGGCTTCCCCCCATCCCCGTGTGCATCCCCCTCAGGGCCTGGGTTCACATCCGCTCAGGTTGCAGTCTGCAATCCCACTTTTCCTCCCTGGGGGTTTGGTTTGTGCGAGCACCCTCTTTGGGAAGACGAGGGGACGGGAAGGTGGTGCCACGAAGCGGTGGGTGGCCACCAGCAGCGGTGCCCACGCAGTGGCGCGGGGTGAAGGCTGCGGCAGGGTTGGATCCTGGCCCCTCTGCCCTTTCCGCCTGTGGTCCTGTGGTCCAGGAGGGACAGGGCCTGGGGAGCCCCAAGGGATGGAGATGCTGGGAGCAGCCCCGGCACAGCGCTCAGCCTGGGACGGCAGTGCGGGAGGATACTTGCTCAGGAAGCCTTGTGCCAGTTACTCCTGAATAAATGTGACCCATCCCGGTGCTTCTTTGGCATCGGAAAACCTGAGCAGTGGGTCAGGAGAGTGCCGAGGATGCCGGTGCTGCCACCTCACTGCTTACTGCTTTTCCTTTCTTGATTCATTCATTGCCACGGATCAAAGTATTACTCAGAAATAAAAAAAATAACCCCAAATGTATTCCCAGTAATCCTGGTAATCTTCATTGTGGCTTCAAAGAAAATCCACAGGCCTGGGGAAGTAACTGTCCTTCAGAGGAAACAGCCCTCCTGCCTGGGCGCCACCTCAGCAGGAGGTGGCTGCCTGCGGCCGGCGGCTTCGCTGGCCTGGCCCTGCCTGGTGCACTTTGCAGCGAGACAACGCGCAAAACCAGTGGATTTGTTGGCAACTGGGGAGGAGTCCTGGAAAATGACTTAGTCGTGGATTGGAGGATGCACCAGGGCTTTATCCTCAGTGCTCTCTTTGAAAACATGCACAACCGTGCAGACCAGCCATGTGCTCAGAAATGTGGTTCTGATTTATCCTGCGACGCGCTGGGCCTCGCCGCTGTGCGGAGCAGCCCCAGCAGCGAGGCAGGACACCTGGAAAAGCTCTTGGGAGCAGGCCTGGCGCCAGCATTTGGAAGTGCAGGCCCAGGTCAGCTTCCAGTGCCCGGTCCTTGCGCGCGGCCTGCGGGTTATTTGGCACCGGAGCGGGCGATGCGGAGCCACGCGGCGTTTAGCTCCTCAGGTCCCCTAAATACCATCACAACCAATATAATACTGGTGACAGTCTGCTGTAACTGGCATCCATAGGTCAATTGTAGGAATATTTTGGAATATTTCTCTTAAAAACTGTTGTGTTTGCTGCATACAAAACTCAAGGTAACCAAGGTAAACCTAAAATAGACATAAAATAGTAAAAAGCCCATTATTTTACTGCTCATAAAGGCTATTCAGTTTTTAAGTCGATGAAAATGTTTACTGGTAAAGCATCAACTTAGTCAAATTCTACCATGAAATTGGTCTAAATTTCTTACTCAGCTGCCCAAAATGGTCTTTAGCCTTTTTTTCTTTCAGGGTCAGAGGCTTTATTCCCTTGGTCCTAAAATGATGAAGGTTGTAAAGCCTGCATTCAATTGCATGTGCGTCTCCTGTGACTTGGGTAATATCCATTAATGGAATTAGGGAAACTAATTCTTAGTTTTAAGGAATCTGCCAAGTCAGTCAGTTACGCAGAGCTGCATGATCTCTGCACTGCTTTGTTCAGTTCTTCACTTAGTGTCAAAATTTTCTAAACTGTAAATTCATTTTAGGTACAAAGAACTGAATCTATTTTTTTTTGTTCTAAATCTGCCCAAGATATGGCCATATTCTGTTGCAATTGATATAACTTGGCACTTTTTTATTTTTTCTTTTCTTTCAGAATCTTTTATGTTATTAATCTTAACATCTTAATTCTGTATTTACATACGTAGCAGAATTTGTCAGGAGCCTGTTTAAATATTTTCCCTCCTTCTCTAGGAATAGGAATGTTTGTGCCATAGCAGTGAACGCTCTGCACAGAGGGATATGTGTTTTAAGAAAAAAAGTTCGCCAGAAGAGAAATTGTGGCGTAAACAGATCATTTGCACGAATAGTTGGGGGATTTGAGGCTTGGGCCTGTTGGGAGGCCCGGTGCGTAGTGGCAGTGATGTGTTCAGTCTTCGAAGGAAAGTTTGACATCTTTTCCCTAGCGATATCTGGCTCCTGGCTGCTTTCCAGGATATTTTAGCATGCAGAGACACACGTGCCCTTTTCTGTTTCTCACTGCTCCCTTTTATCTGAAAAAAAAAAACGGTCTTTTGTATCGTAAAAAGAGCTTGAGAAAAATAAGTGAAAGCTTAAAAATAGGCAAGAAGCTTTTTAAGCGTCCCCTGTCTTACACTTGTATGTTGCTCTAAGAAAATAAGAGCACAAATTTAGATTTGGCAAAGTGAGGTCATGGCGCGATTTTAAGGTAGTCAAACTCTCACCATGACAGCTAACGTTAGTTTTAAATCATGGTAACGCTGCTGCTCTCAACGGCCTGTGGAATATTTTATTATTATCTAAGCATAATTCCTTTTTACTTACCAAATGTTCACACGTTATCGCAGTGGCGGGTTTAGCTGGATGTATCAATTCTTGATCTTGCAAACGTGCACATCTGGGGTTTTGCTGTTGGTTCCAATCTTTATGAAATGAGAGCTGCGACTGCGGAAGAGAAAACAAGTAGCCAGTCGCCAAGTCTCACAACTGTTACTCAAAAAGGCACCTTCTCCCCTTTCCTCCTCTCCCACAGAGTTTCCAACCGTGAGGTGTCATGTCATAAAGCCTATTGATCTTGCATCCTATTTTTCTGGTTAATGAACTTACATAAATGTGTTAATCAGCTGATATAGGTTGGGAGCCTACTGTGGGAGCAGCCGTCCTTTTATGTCTTAGCATAATGCAGTCTGTCTCTTTTGCCATTAATTTTCCACTGCTGCTTGTAGCACTAGTTATGCATTAGTTTAGCATTAACCAGTTGTTGTTTCGGGCTTAGGGTTTCTGCAGTAGATGTCACACATGAGAAATCATTTGAGAGGCCATATGAGCAGTGATGGGAAGGGGGAACTGGAATTTGAGAAATTGGATTTGAATTTGCATCTTCTCTTAGCAGCTGTCTCTTAATAAAGTTATGCTAACAGAGTAAAGTGGAAACAAACTAAACTCTTGAGAAAACACATGTGGAATGGTCGGTAAATGCTTCTCTTGTTATTCCTTGCCCGCCCTTCCCCCTGCAGCTATGACAGGGGCTCCACGTTCAACGTGTTCGTGGGGAAGGGGCAGCTCATTGCTGGCATGGACAAGGCCCTGGTCGGCATGTGCGTGAACGAGCGGCGCTTCGTGCAGATCCCGCCCCAGCTCGCCTATGGAAGCGACGGTGTCGGTGAGTGCGGTGCGCAGCCCGTGCCGAGCGCGCGTGGGAGCCGGAGCCTCCTGCTTGCTCATCTCTCCCTGCCTGTTGGGCACACGGTGCTGCTGCAGGTCGGCTCGGGGCGGTGCTCGAAGCGAGGGCAGCCTCGCTCGAACCCTCCCAGGGCATCAGTGCAAGAGCAGGGTGCCCAGAGCACGTCCCTGGGGTCAGGTCAGGCTTTCCCTGCTTGTGTGACTGCAGCAGTGACAAGGGATGGGGGAATTTAAACCCAAAAGGAAGCAGCACGGGAATGTGTGGGCAGGCTGCTGGTGCCCCGGGAAACGTATGGAGATAAAAATGCTCCCGGCATAACCACTGGTGTTGTTCTGCTTTTGCAGCTGGCGTGATCCCGCCAAATGCTGTGCTCCACTTCGACGTGCTCCTCATAGACCTGTGGAATTCTGAGGATGAAGTGCAGGTTCAGACCTACTTTAAGCCTGAGGCTTGTCCACGCACCGTGCAGGTGTCGGACTTCGTTCGCTACCACTACAACGGAACCTTCCTGGACGGGACCCTCTTTGATTCCAGGTGTGCAGCGGGGCTTTGTGCTTGTGCATTTTAACATGACATCACCTAAAGCAATCTTTTTATGACACTTCCACTGATATCACAAATAATAATGCTGGTTGCCCTAAAACGCAGAGGTTTCACAAGACACTAAAGCTAGCATCATATGAATGTCAGTAGTTTATTTAGGATTATGGCAAGACAGCATGACTCAAACCAGTAAAACAATTCCATTCTTTCCACATGGGCATCAAAAGCCCAGATTTTTTCTGTCATTCCCTGTATCCATATTACTATTTATTGTGGTCAGTTAATAGTTTTTGTAATAATTGCTGCCTTACTGTTCAAGCTAGGTGCCAGGTTTGTAAACCGAGCAGACACAATCGCTGAAGAGATTGCGCTAGTAACACTCTCACATTGAGATTTTACTCCATTAATGTTCTGAGGAAAATGATACTTTAATACCATTGCAGGTATGTTTGCAAGCCGGTTTTCAAAACAGTATTTAGGTTCATAAACCAGCTAAGTGCTCTGGAAAATGCTACTAAGCAAGGCCTTGGTAAATCAAGGAGCAATATATTTCAAGAAGCAACTTGTGAGCTGTGCTGTTCTTGTGTGTGATGTGGCCTCAGAGGATTAGTTCTATCCCTTCCCGTGACATATCTTTATTTTTAATTTATTTTTATTTTACATTTCTAGCCATAATCGGATGCGAACTTATGATACCTATGTTGGAATTGGGTGGCTCATTCCTGGTATGGACCAGGGTCTCCTGGGAATGTGCGTAGGGGAGAAGCGCATTATCACAATACCACCTTTCCTGGCATATGGAGAAGAAGGAGATGGTAAAAGTTGCTCTTTTTCTTTCCTAAACAATCTATACTCTACCTCAAACTCGTGCCCTCTTTTAATTTAGGGGCAGCGTTATTACTACTTACTGACAAATGGCATGTTCTGATGGAAAAGAGAGGTTCAAATGTATGATATGCAGGAGGTGGTTGATTAGAAAGCACGATTTTTTTTTTTTTGCTACAGACAATAAATTGCTTAGTTGACATTTTGTTGGTTGTAATTTTAACCTTTATATGGTCAAATTTAATTTCCTTTCAGAGAATTTCCTCTGTGTTTAATATTCAGGAAATTGGAAGTTAGGTGACTGCTTGAATCTTCCAATGACTGCTACAGAGAGCAGAAAACCTTTAAAAACAGGAAAATCAATTCGTAGTTCCAGTTTTCTTCATTTTTTTGGCAGCAAATCCCCTAGTAATAGCTACCAGATGGACTAATTGAGCTAGCAGCCTGCAGCTCATACGCTGAGTTCCCTGCTATAAACGAGGGGACAGCTGGATGGATCTGGGGACTCCTCCTTGCTTAAATTCCCTTTCTGGTCAAAATATTTAAGCATTGTCTGTGTCTGCGGTGTACAAGTTTTCATACTCGTTCCCTTGCTTTATTTGCCATTAGAGTTTTTCCAATCCACGGAAATGATTGTTACTTTTTAAAATTTTGCCAAGGTCTTTTTATGATAGAATTTGTGACCCTATAGAAAGGTCCTTCTTCACTGAGAGACTCTATTTACTCTTTTTCAACTTCCATCTTCTGTTTTGCTGCTGGCAAGTAGGAGGAGCAGGAGTGCCAGATCTCATTATTATTTTCATGTACCTTCCCCGAGTATGTTGGAAACAGCCATGGCTGAAGCACGTAGTGCAGCTGGACCTGCTGTAAGGTGACTGTAGAGCTCAAGGTGTCGCTGAAGAGCCTGCAGTTTGTGGTGAGCCCGTGGCAGCGTAATTGAATGCAAGTGACAAATTCACCTGCGTGAAATAAAAGATGATTTTAGTGGATTATGTTCATTTATATTTGTAGGGGAGGTGCCTGATACTCTGAAACAGGTCATTTTTCATCACTAAAAAAAAGCCTAAGTTCCTTCCAACCCCCCTACTCTTTCTAACTGATTTCTGCTCTAATAACCTCATAGGGAAGGAGATCCCCGGCCAAGCTTCTCTGGTCTTTGACGTGGCCCTGCTCGACCTCCATAACCCCAAGGACGGCATTGCTGTGGAGCGGCAGCACGTCCCCGAGCCCTGCGAGCGCAGGAGCCAGGCAGGAGACTTCCTGCGGTACCATTACAACGGCACGCTCCTGGACGGCACCTTGTTTGATTCCAGGTAACCGAATGGGCAGTTCTCAATCCAAGACCAAGGCCCCTTTTGGGTAGTGCCTAAGACGCCATCTAGGGGTTGTGATCCACCAGATGGAGCTTGAAGACCTTTAGGCCAAAGAGTTCATCACTGAAATAGTCATATTATTAGTGAGACAGAAAAAAAAGTAAATACGATTCCAATTTAACATCCAGAGAATTGTGAAGCAATGAGCTAGTGGCTAGCTTGAGGTTATTTAAACCAGACCTTGATCTCAGGAGAGTCTTTCCCGCTGTATTTGAGGAGTGTCTGTCTGCATTTTGAAGGATAATGTTTTTTGGAACAGAATTTAGCACCAGGATTTTAGTGATAAAGGAAAAGGGATCGCTGTCACTTGGCAGTCAAAGTTTTCTGGGCATATAAGAGTTGTGCAGAATTATATGCTAAATCACAGAATCACAGAACGGTTAAGGTTGGAAGGGACCTCTAGAGATCATCCAGTCCAGCCCCCTGCTCCAGCAGGGACACCCAGAGCACATGGCACAGGGTGGCATCCAGGTGAGTTTGAAGATAATAAATATCCTTGTAGTTTCCTGACACTTTTTTTTTTTTTTTTTTTTCTGTTTAATGAGCAGGAGCTTACTTTTCCTACTCTGGGTAGAACAGCTGGCACAAGTAGCTAAAAAGAGTTGGAAATGATCCTCTCTGAGGCGTTTTACAAAATAAACTCATAGAAAATTGCTTTGCCCTTCTACGGATACGATAAGCTGAAGATTGGGAGCAGCTTGCAAACATAAACTGAGTTATGTGCAATTAGAGATTAGAGCAATCTAGCGATTAGAGCTTTTTAAGGTGGCTGTGGTATTTATGTAAGGGCTGTTGTCCAGAGATAGCAATAATTGCTTTATAGGCAGCCACCTTTACGTCACCTAAAATGCTGACAGTTTTCTCAGGGCGTATTGGCTGGTTGGCCGTTCCCTGGTGTCCTGCGGAAGTTACAAGTCAGGCCAGTGTTTGAGAAGCCTGGGAAGACACCCTGCTGAGTCTGCTGGTCATGCAGAGAGGTGAAGCAGCTGCCAGTAGCTCTTGAGAACCTTGGAGCTGGCCTGGAAAACTTCCCTGGCGGAACAGGAGCACTCCCGAAGCAGGGCTCGTAGCTAGGGTTGGGAGCACTAATAATTTTCCATTGTGCTTTAAAAAGTGGCTGCCTGGACTTACAGCAGGTAGCTGAACAAACCTCAGAATTTCATCAGAGTCTGTCCAGGCCTCATGCTTTCCCAGAGATACCTTCTAAGGCCGAATTAAAACCTTTCTGCATTTCCTTCTTCGATGCCTCGGGAAAGGCAGAACACAGCTGCATGCTTTGCAGCAAACATCATCTGTTGCTGTGGGCTCATTTTATCTTGAGGTGTGGAAGGAGATCCTGTGACCTGTACTTATGTGATTGCCGTAGTCTAGAAGGGAGGGATGTTGTTGATTCTCTTGTCATGACTCATTTCTTGGCATCTGAGGTGAGCCTACTTCTTCCACCTGATACCTGTGGCAGTTAAACTACATCACTGCGGTTGTTGCAAAGTGAGATAGTCTGAAGAGTGTCACCAGCCCCATGTGTAGTTTGTGAGCATTTACTTAGGCCACGCTGGGATGGGGGACGTTAGAGATGATGGCATGCGCTGGCCACAGCTAAAAAGCAGTCGCTCTCCCCAGCTACGCGCGCAACCGTACGTATGACACCTACGTCGGGAAGGGCTACGTGATCGCCGGCATGGATGAGGGCTTGCTGGGCGTCTGCGTCGGCGAAAGGAGGCGGATAACAATCCCTCCTCATCTCGGATATGGGGAAGAAGGAAGAGGTGAGCCTGGCTTTTTGTTTAGTACGGTCTTTGCTCACTAATGGTGTTTCTTTTGTTCCTCGGGGTGGCTGTATGTAGGTATACCTTAAAATATTTGCTCCCCTTTTCTTTTTGTTTTCCACATTTGAAAGGCTTATGAATTACTCTGTTATTAGGTAGTTGTGCAACTGATAGGATTGAATTTGTAAAATTACCTTGATTAGCTTAAAGGGCAGCCCAGCAAGAATGCAGGGCAACCTCTCGTGTAGCTGGTGACCTGCAGCCCTTTGACTCGTGAGTGTTTCGTGCAGACTAGTACCCGGATGTCAGGAACTCTGCAGGGTGAGATCTTCCTTCCTGTATCCCTTAACCAGTTCTGTACTGAAGGGAATTCATGGTGTTAAGTTTTTTTCACAGCCACAGGATTTGTGGGCTCCTAAGTTGCCTGTGTAGCAGTGGATGCATGAGAAATCTTAGGAGAATTTTGTCCATCAGCAATGAGTGGGCACATGATAGAGAAATCAGTCAGTCAGGATGGTCACAGGAAATACCATTGCCTCATTTCTGCAAGATTTTTAAATTCGGAACGATGAAAATGTTTCCTTTGCCGTTAATCCAAGTGCATATGTGCTGCTTTTGCCTGGAGTTCTCTGCAGCGCTGGGTGCTGCTGGCACCCATGCTGCACCTAGAGGAGCTGCCCTCCTTCTGCCGTGGGAGACGAGAGTGAATCAGTCACTATCAGACATAGGGGGAACGTCTGTTCTTATACAGGTGCAGTCTGTGGCCATTGCAAACCTGCTTAGGTGCCATTTCCTCTCATTTAGGGAAGATTCCAGGCTCGGCAGTGCTGATCTTTGACATCCATGTGGTCGACTTCCACAACCCTTCGGATTCGGTCGGCATCACCGTTACCTACAAACCTTCCAACTGCAGCGTGCTAAGCAAGAAGGGCGATTACCTGAAGTACCACTACAACGCGTCGCTCCTGGACGGCACCCTGCTGGACTCGACGTAAGTAAATCCCCTGCTAAAGAAAATGTCCCTTGCAGGTGCAGAATGAACAACCTGCAAAGTGCACTGGAGGTGAAGAACGTATTTTTGTGTCATAAAATTGACTATTTATGTTGGAATATGTCTGTCACCTCTGCTTAGTCAGGACGTATAGGAGAAGGAAAATCTGTTATGGCCTGTTATGGCCTAAAGAGAGAACTGAGAGCAAAGAGGGTATTGCAGTATGTTAGGAAGAAACCTGAGGGGTAGGCAGGGTCAAGACACAGACTGTGAAAGTGACTGTACAGGAAATAGCCAACACTGGGTCTCTGCCACACACAGATCCCAGTTTTCCTGTATGGGAGGGCTGCAGTAAAGATCAGCCCAGAGAAACTGTTAGACCTGGTGGGTGCGACTGTGACAGTGCCCTTTCCTCCTCGTGCTGCCGGTGGGTTTATGAGGAAAGCAGAGGGCTTTCAAGCCAGCTCCAAGAGCAGTTGGGACTCTGCCTGGCAGCTTTGCTCCTTCCTAGTGGGTCCTGCTTACTTTTCTGATATAAAAGGTACTTTGTGCTGACCTGCATTGAGCCCACAGTGCTGATTACAGCATCTGCAAGGATGGATATTTCTGCTGGCTTCTTGTTTCTGCCTTCATCATGTGGATAGCAGTTGTCATCTAAATAATATTGTATTTTATTTTGGGATGGGGAGTTGGAAAAAAAACTATTTTTAAACAGACTGTAATTAATATATCAAGGAGGTTCTAGTTTTCACAGTGTGTACAGTAGCTTACAGGGCTGCAAATCTGGCTTACATTGAAGCACACGCTGGGAATGTGTTCAGCTTTACAACACCTTTTATATGACAGGAATGCTGAAATCTTGTCTTACATCAGGAGCCCAGGGGTATTGACCTTGCCACTTACGCAGAGCAGTTTGTGGGGATTGCGAACCTTGTGTGCCTGATTTTGAGGCTGGCTTCCTGTCCACCGAATTGTTTTCCTTCCAAATAATATTCTACGGAGCAGGAATCTCCTGCGATGGTGCAACCAAGCCCAATAACCAAAGAAAGCAAAGTGGCAAAAGAGAGCATCATTCCAAGTAACGAGTACCAAGGGATTTTCTGCTAATTTCTGCTACCGTCTTATTTTAGCAGTAAGATACCAGCAGCAAGGCATAATTCACAGTATAATATTGTTGAACAGCTGTAGCATTCTTAGACTTCAAAACTGCCGTGGTTGAGTGACCAGTGTATAAGTGACTAGTACATTATGGGGAATGATTTGGTTAAAGGGATGGCTGGCACGTGTAAATAGATTCTTCCAGCCTTGTACTTGTGGAGCAAATGTACACCTGGAACTTTTCAGATCAGAGTAAAAAACAGCTTTGTTAGTTGAAAATATTTGCAAGGCAAGAAGCCCTTGTTTAAAGACAATATACTCTGGAGATTTTAATGTCAGGATTGATTATGCATTAATTGGATTTAATTCAAGACATCTATAATTTTAGTACTGGGGGACTTGGCCAGTCTTGGTTGACAGTAGGGACCCCTTTGTTTGGTGTTGTCTGGAACTTGCTGCCTTGAGAACAGCTCCAGGTAACTGCTTGCAAGAACAGAGCCCTGGACAGGAAGTTAATTTTTCACAGTGGCAGGGCAGTAGTTAAAAGCTGCTGTTTGTGTGGTAGTTTTGAACCAGAGAAATTCTGTAATATGTTACTTTTTTAAAAATTATATTTTCTTCCCCTTCCTCAGACTCAGCCTTGGCAAGACCTACAACATCGTGCTGGCCTCGGGGCAGGTGGTGGTGGGCATGGACATGGGCCTTCGGGACATGTGCGTGGGCGAGCGGCGCAGAGTGGTCATCCCGCCCCACCTCGGCTACGGAGAGGAGGGCGTTGGTGAGTGCAGACCTGCCCCCGGGGCAGCTGAGGCTCACGGGCGCCCCAGTTGGTTCTTGCCGTGCCCGGGCACATAACGTAGCTGCAGTGATAGACACGTCACTGAGGTAATAAAGATAATAATAATAATAGCCGCCTCACTTAAATGCCTGGATGGGAGTACGTGAAAAAACTTTGGGAGTTTTTTCATTTGGTCGCCTTAGCCTCCCCAGTGAAAGGAACATAGTGGTTTTGTTGCATTTTAAGTCGTTACTGTTGTTCTGAGCCAGTCCAAAGGTTGTGGCAGCCTAAAGGGGAGTGCTGCCCTGCTCCCCTGGAGTGGGAAGCTCCAGGCGCCGCAGAGAGAGCAAACACCGTTGGCCCCCACACGCCATGAGGTGACAACGTCCTGTGCGCCAAATAGCACCAAGGGGCACTCACCTTCCAGCACTAACGTGTTAGAAAATACAGAGCTGAGTGCAAGATGTGGAGCTGCCTCCGCGCTGTTGAAATGGCAGCGGTAACACTTTTAAGGCGGTTTGGGAATCCCTGTTTGACAGCATTGAGACTGTGGATTTTTGGTGATAGGGACAGCAATAATTAAAAAGACAAACAGAAATGACAAGTTCTCACTATGTGAGACTGCGACCCCGGCCATGTCTGTGCCCAGGGGAAAGGAAGGCTTGGTGGGCTTGGGGTGACCCGCTGGAGTGGGAAGAGACATGGAATTCTGGGGGAAAAGGATAGTGGGCAGTGGAAAAGGTTAATGCCAGAGATGTAAGGCAGGATCAGTGGGAGGGTGATGGACATGGGATCAGGTGAGAGGGGGTAAATCCCCGTCCTGCTGTTTGTCGTGGCAGAAGGAGAAGTGCCCGGAAGCGCCGTCTTGGTTTTCGACATCGAGCTGCTGGAGCTGGTGTCCGGGCTGCCCGAGGGCTACATGTTTGTGTGGAACGGCGAGGTCTCTCCCAACCTCTTTGAGGAGATAGACCAGAACCACGACGGAGAGGTTCTTCTGGACGAGGTGAGCCCCAGGCGGGAAAACCCGGGCAGTGAGTGTCTCCTGGCACTGCCACCAAGGCACTCCAAGGCGTTGAGGAATGGAGTCTCTCACACTCTATCTCCTTCTGTTTTTCTTTTTTTAAAGCTTTGGCTATGGTGGTTGCCAAGTTAACAGGAAACTGGTATGTTAAAAATATGATTATTTAGTTTTGGAGATGAAGCTACAAAGAAGAGTGAAGTATAGGAATGGCCATACTGCTTAATTTAGTGTCCTTGTCACTCTCTTGCACCTCCTCACTTTCCTTCTTTCTCCATCTCTGCATTTACCTCCACCCCTACCCTCTCAGAGAAGACAGGGAGGTTTCTCCAGTCCAGAGCAGGAATGAGGTGGGATGTGACTGAAACTGACATCCCTCTGGTCACTTGGCAGGAGAGGAAGGAGGAGCAAAAGACATGTGAGAGGATGAGCTTGGCCTGAAATGTGTAAAAGAAATGTTAGCAAAGACCCTCAGTGCTGAAGCTCATTTGACAGGTAGCACCAGAGCCTGCGTTAACTGGAAGAACTGTGGTGGACTTGTGGATTGATTTGGGGGTTTTTCCTTTTTGATTTTTTTTCCCTTTGTCAAGCCACCCCACAGGGCTCTGCCATATGTTTTCTAACTACCTTGAACAACTTCACCACTTGTAGCAGGAGAGAGATTTTTTCGGGAAATCCTGCCTGTAACCCTGTCCTCCCTCTTTCTCCCTTCTCCTACCACCAGCCAAAGCCCATGGGAATTGAGTGGAAGGCCTGAAACTGCTTTTAATAAATCTCTTGGTATCCTTATACTTTTTACTGCCATAATTTCCTCCTCCTTTTTCTTTTGTGCTCCTTGCAAAGTGTAGGTGAGTGTCTGCTTTATAGGGTGAGCTTCTTGCATCAGCTTGCAGAACTAAACCGTGCTGTCCCCCTAGGTCTGTTCCCAAGTCACTCCTCTTGTTCAACTCATCTTCCTCCTAAATTTGGGGAAAATAACTCATTTTGTGAATAAAACCCATTGCAATAAATGCTGAGCTTCAGATAGTGTGATTTAACTGCACGTGTCTGTGCTGTTTAGACCAGTTCAGGTCTAAACAGCACAGGACAGTTAGGGGCATTAGGACAGTAATGGGGCATTTTTATGTGCACTTAATAGTAAGCAGTAAAATGCTAAGTAGTCAACAGCAAATAAATTCTTGGTGGCAAATGTCTGCTCAGTTTCAGTATGTGTTTCACTGTGAGCTGTTTTTCTTTCCCTCCACCCAGTTTTCAGAGTACATTCAAGTCCAGGTTGATTCTGGCAAAGGGAAACTGGCTCCAGGTTTCGATTTTGAGAAGATTGTCAGGAACATGTTCAGCAATCAGGACCGCGATGGGAACGGAAAAGTCACAGCCGAAGAGTTCAAGCTGAAAGACCAGGAGGCCAAAGAGGAGCACGACGAGCTGTAAAGCCAGGAGGAGGGAGGTTGCTGAGCGGCCCGGCCGTCAGGTTGCGTGTGCCCCGGGGGAGGTTTGAGCGAGCGTCTCCGCAAGGCGAGCGCCAGCCGCGGCGCTCGTCCTGCGTGTGCCAAAGGGGAGAGACTTTCAATTGGGATTCTTAGGTAGGAATGTTACCAAAAAAAAACTCAAAACCCTCCAAAACCCCCAAACAAAACACAGTGTTAAGTGCCTCAGGATGGGATTTATAAACTGATGGAGTCTACTGCCAGCGTGGGCTTGTGAACCATCTGGTTTATTTTTATACTACATATCAGCACTCTGCATTGGGTGATAACACAGTCACTTGGATGGTAGTGGGTAAACAGGGTGCTCTTAGAAGAGTTTGTAAAATGCCTTTTGTATTTAAAAATATTTCTGCAGGAGAATGAATCAGAAAATATTGCTCGTGAAAATAGTCTGTAAAAATTGCCAGAGGGGGACCCGGTTCCTTTTGGGAGGCAGGAACATTCTTCCCAGTAACTAAACTGGCTCCCATGTGTATTTGCCAGCAGGAGCTCCGATTTGCAAGTTGCAGAACATGCAGATGGTAGTGAGGCCATTGGAAAATTTTCATAAGCTGTGAACTTCAATGAAACAGACCTAGAATTGTAGCTGTGTATGTGCTGGGTTTTTGCTTTACCAAATAAAACTTGCTACCATCTGCACATCTAATTAGTACCTTTGAATCTTCTCGCTGGCGTGTTAAAGCAGTGTTCAGAGCAGGGATTCCCCAACCTTTGTAGTTGCAGTCTTATTTATAGTGTTTTTAGACTCCAAATGTTAGTATCATGTGGTCCAAATACTTCCATAAGTACTGGACAAAACTGATTTTACTTCAGGCTTCTGTCTCCTATTTTGGGAATTGTTAGACCGGGGGTGAGTACTTAGACCTTACGCAGCAGAGCAGCCTGGCAGGGCGAGCAAACAGAAAGACAGTGACAAAAGCAAGGAGCGAAACCGTCTGTTCGTGCCCGCAGACGTCCTGGTGGATCCCGCAACACGGAGTGAGCCCTGCGAGTGCTGTGGACACGGATGTGGCCCCCACAGATGTGTAAGTGCAGCAAGCTGCCTAACACAACATACCCTAAACAGACACGGCTCTCTAGAAAGCTCTGTGATCCCTCGCAGCGTGGTCGGGAGCACGGCTCTGCGTAGTGCAACACTCACAGAGACGAGCAGGGAGGCAGTCGGGCTTCCAGGATGGGCTTTCTATCTAATTTCTTGCTTTCCTCAATCTGTACACGTGGTTGTGAGCTCCCCGAGACACTCTTTCTGCAAACCGCTATTTCAATTGGGTGAGAACATTTTGTGTTGAATTTTAATATAGTTGTTGTTATAGAAAATGAAAAGTGAAAATCTGGGGGGGTTTGGTACCAGTAGATGTTGGATAACTGATCTTTTTGTTACATAAAATGATTGACTACTCCTGCCAGCGCTTGTTGTTGTTTTTCCTGGCGTTTTGCTGTGTGGGGAGGAAGGAGGAAGCGCCCTTCACACAGCAGTCCTCTCGTGCACACACCGGCCTGTGCTGGGAATGTTCCTCCTGCTACCAGCCCTTAGGAAGAATGTTGTAAACTAAAATTATTTGACTCATAAGGCCTGAAAAATAATTATCCAGAATAAAAGATTTTCACAGAATCACAGGATGGTTGAGGTTGGCAGGGACCTCTAGAGATCCCCTAGTCCAACCCCCGGCTCCAGCAGGGACACCCAGAGCACGGGGCACAGGGTGGCATCCAGGTGGGTTGGGAGATCTCCAGAGAAGGAGACTGCACAGCCTCTCTGGGCAGCCTGTGCCAGGGCTCTGGCACCCTCACAGGAAAGAAGTTCTTCCTCATGTGGATGTGGAGGTTCCTGTGTTTCAACTTGCACGCATTACCCCTCGTCCTGTCACTGGCCACCACTGAGAAGAGCCTGGCCCCATCCTCCCTACGTTCACCCCTCAAGTACATGAACATGTTGATCAAATCTCCTCTCAGCCTTCTCTTCCCCAGACTAAACAGGCCCAGTTCGCTTACTCTTTCCTCATACGATAGATGCTCCAGTCCCTTCATCATCTTCGTGGCTCTACGCTGGACCCTCTCTAGAAGCTCCATGTCCCTCATCCTGGGGAGCCCAGAACTGCCCCCAGTTGCGGCCTCCCCAGAGCTGAGCAGAGGGGCAGGATCCCCTCCCTCGACCTGCTGGCGACACTTCCGTGTTTTGTTTCTGTAGTTCCCGTAGGTGAAGATAAATCATCCTTTGGCCTTGGAAGGAGTTTGTTAAATTATCCCTCTGCTCTCGTGGCTGCTGGGAATGGGACATTTCTCCAGGCTGGGGCCTCCGAGCCTCTCAGCGGATGAAAAGAACTCGCCTAAAGATCTGCACTCGGGCGGCAGCTGGCGCAGAGCTGAGCAGCTCCACGAGCAGCCCCTGGTGTCCGCGGGGCGCCGTGGCCGTGGCGGGCTGTGCGGACGGCCGCAGCCGCGGGGCAGCCTCGCGCTCGCGGCCAGCGGGGACAGAGCTGCATCCCGCGGCGGCTGCCGCCCGCTCTCCTCGGAAGGGGAAACGCCTCTTTCTGATTTTTAAATTAGATTAATCCAGAGGCTTCCGTACCCGCTTAACTGAGATACTTCCCTACTCAGCAATGCAGCACCAGCGTTCCCGTATCACCAGTCACTGGACGAAATTGGTCCTTGGTGCAGGCGCCTCTCTCCGTTGGGGTGTTCTTGGACACTCAGGGACATCCGAAGAGGCTGTGACACCCCCTTGGGAGGAGGAAGCATTTCTAGCTGGATCAAGGTCTCAGATAATTTGCCTGGGACATGTGCTCCACAGAGAATAGATGTGAGTAGAGGAGATACCAAGTAACAAATTCACGTAACTCTGCATCTCACTGCTTGCTTTAGATGTCAGAAATGCACTTTTTGTTATGTAAAGGTTTGGGGAAATGTGTGTGATACTTCTCCTTTTTAAGTTGATGAGTAAAAGGTACTGTTAGTATAATAAGACTTCTTGTGGCATAATAATTATTATTTCCTAAATGTGAGTGAATAACACAAATGGCAATTTTAGGTTATAAGCTTAAGACTCCCGTGTCAATTTGGGTTGAGTCAACTGGTTTGGGGGAGATGATTGACAGTATTAGTTCTTCTAGCTAAAATAACGTGAGTGAAAAGGTGGGATTTTGACCAATAGACAGCACCTTCTGCTTTTTATTTTTTTGTTTTTGAAGAATGGAGGATATCTGTAAATAGGTTTTGCTTTTTCTCTGCACTACTGGCCTGTTGGATGACGGAAGGACATTGGTAATCTGCTCAGTTACGTGTAGGATCGTTTTAGGCACACCTCCCAATTCAGATTTATCAAGGAAGCGACTGCTTTTCTTTCTAGCAAGCAGAGCACATGGTGTGTCAAGAAGTGAATGTTTTGACACACGAACGCGCTTGGTGCAGGAGGAAGGTTCCTTTGGTGAAGTGTGGCCGTAGCCACTGGCCTCAGCTCTGCCGAGAGACCCCGGTGCTCCCGAGCCAGGAGCTGTGCCTGTGGGTCGCCTCTCGCGTGCGCCACATCCTCCTCTCCGGATTCCAGAGGCAGCGGCCTGGGAAAACTTGCCGTGGTCTCCAAGGCAAGGCCTGGTGACCGGCCCCTTGCGCCACGGTGCAGCAGCGCGGCCAGACGCCCGGAGGGCTTCAGGAGCCCTTTGGCCTTTTGCACTTTGCTTGAGGGCCGTTACAGAAGATCCCACCTAATCTCTTGGGTAAAAAACAAACAGCAAAAAGAAGCTGAACCCCCACGTGCGGCCAGACTCCTGAAATCCCGAGGCCGCCTCAGGGAGGCTGCGCCCACGCAGGCGGCAGCGCTGGGGCCGGGGCGCTTCCCGAGCGCCCGTCCGGCTTGGCCTTGGATCAGCAGGACGGGAGAGCACGGGTGTCTGTACAGCCCCGGAGCTGGGGATGGACCCCAGGCCGGGCAGGCTTGTACGGGAGAAGGCGCTTTGCGAGGGTGAGAAGTTTGCTTTGATTCAAACACACTGACTTAAGAGCAGGACTTTCCCTCCTACCCTCCCCGCTCCTGGGTTCCACAAAGGATAAGCAAACAGGAGGGATAAAGAATATTTTGTAATGATCAACTTCTCAAGAAAACTATTGATAGCAAACACTGCCTGAATCGGGTGAATAAAGCATTTTTACTGAAGAAAAATATGAAAATTTTCCGTGAACATCTGTAGCATATTAGTAAGAGCTTTCAGAGTGCAGTTGAGAGAGAATTGTCTTTGCTGGAAGGTTCCTCAGTCATGTAAAAGGGCAAGGCCAGCCTGTGTGCACTGCTTATCCACAGAAGGTTTATACCTTCCATTTTACAGAACGGCCACCTCTTCTAAAATGCTCTCCTGAAGGCTTGATTTAAAAGAAAGTGAACCGTAGTGCTCCATCAGCAGCAGAGTTTACCACATCTATAAATCCAATTTAAATCTAGCTATTACAATAGGAGTGTGAGACAAAGAACAGCATAACGACAGTAAAAGGAGCTTCTAGTTGACAACTGGTAGCATGTATACTTCAAAATACCAAAATGATGGTAAAAGATTTAAATTAAATAAAACAGTTCTGTAAATGAGTAATAAACACAACTACGATGGCACAAGTGTGCTCTTCTGTCCAGTTGCCTCCTGGAAGGAACGGAGTGACTCGAGACTGCACTTTACAGGATTTTCTGTAGGATGGAGTTGGCCACTTCCAAAGATTCATCTTTCACCAAGACAATATCATAAGAGTCCATATATTTTTCCAAGAGCTCCTCTACCTGATTGCAGAAAGGAGACAGACAGACAGACAGACAGACAGAGACTCACTTAGATTTACAATATTAACAGATTTTTTTTCTTCAATAAAATATTGTCTTGTCTTCTCACAAAAATCAGGGACTGAGCCATGCAAGTATCTATCACTCCTGTGGGTGAATTCCACAAGATGACATAGGGTAGGGAAACTTAACATGAACTTTGTGCGCATTCCAAGGAATAATACCTAAAGTTTACCCTATGATTTCACATATAAGGATAGTGAAAGGGAAACTATGTTCTCAGGTTCCTGAACGGAAGATAGGAAAAAAAAAAAAAAAAGGGGGGGGAGAAGACTTTTCTCTCAACTGTGCAACTGGATGCACTATAATTTACCCCTCAGTTCTGTCTCCTCCAAGACAGCAGACACAGTGTAAGGTTGTTATTTGGAAGACAGAGAAAAAGGAAATTCAGAGAAAAAATTTCTTCAGTCTCTGAATTTTAATTCCTTCCCCTAAAATGCCTTTTTTTTCCCTCCCCCCAAAAGAATTTGAGTACCACAAGCAAAGCAATTTACATTTGTGTTTTCATAACTTACGGCTCAGAAAAAACCCTAAAGAGGCAAGAAACCCATGCAAAATGTTTGAGATCTCAAAAAATAATGCCTTGCATGACAGTACCTGGTTTGATACTTTCTATAATGAACCTATTGCTTCTTCACAATATTTTACTCAAATTTTACAGGGTTACAAGGCAACTTACTTTATCATTGAGATAGCCAATCTTGAGAATGTGTTCGACATTTGCGACTCCATCTGCCATGCTCAAGTCCCCCTGGGAATCCCCCAGCAGGATGATGTTACTGTTGTCTTTCAGCTGCTTGAAGTATTCTGTATTCTTCAAGGCACCATCATGTTTGTTGTAAACATGAATCAATTCTCCTTTAAATCCTTTTAATATTCCCTATTAAAAAACACTTTGGTTATTTTTGGAATTACAGAAATGGTAATAGAAGATATCTCTCTAGAAGCAATGCTGAGCAACTTATCCTTTAATCAGCAGCAACATGAATTACTGTTATGTGGCAGGATGCCCATGAGCCCTGTTAAGCCCCAGGAGAGGCAGGTCATCCTCGCGTGGAGGAACAGCTTGGTCCTGGGCTCGCTGAATGCTTCTCAGACCCTTGTTACTAAAGGAAACAAATGGCATTTTGGTGGCACTCGGCTTTTGAACCCCTTTTTTTGTTCCCTTCTGCTTGCCTTCTGCCCCAGAGTGTCTGAGCAGGCAGGGCTGACCTTCTGAATGGCAGGGCAGCTGGCTACTTATGTGGCGTTAAAGTGTTCATCTCTAGCACATCTAAATAGCTACTAAATCCTTCTACCTTTATTATTTTTGAAAGAGTATATTTCATACATACATTTTCATCAAAATCCATGAAATTGGAAACAACTTTGACATTAGAATGGTAGACCCCGGCCTGGTGGATAACTTCCTCGAGAATGTCTCCAATCCCAGCAGAGAAGATGAACACAGGGATATTGTGCTCGTTGAGCTTATCAAAGAAGTTCTCATATCCTTCTCTGGAACACAGGATGGAAATATAAGTCAAATCTCAAATAAAAAATGGAGAAAAAGAAGTTAGAGGTTTTGGGAAGACTAACTTATCCTCTCTGGAGTAGAAAATTAATTCTCCTTAGTCCTTTTTCTGTATTTACTTTGTCTTCCCTTTTCAGGTTAGCAAGACCCATCAGCCTAACAAAAACATATTGTTTCAACATCTGATTGTGTTTTAAAGACTTGAAATTGTAAAACACCTCCCCCTTCTCAAACTAGCAGAACTCTTTCTAGATGCTTTCAGATTCTCCTTTCAATCTTCGCACTGTAAAGATTTGTCTTCCTATAGGTTCTTCTTGCAAAACAAAATACCCTTTTTGTTCTTAATTCCTGAAAACATCCTTATTGCTCTTTCTTAAAAACTTTTTAGTTTCAATACCCAAATCAAAACTAATATACAGTATTCCAGTATCCAAGTACCACCTGAGCAAATGAGGTGCACTTGTGTCACACAGGCATCAAGGGGTAGAATTTTAGAGGTGTTATTTTCTTTCTTCTGCCATAAAGCCCTGTTGGAATCTTAGCCAGTGAGCAAAGGTCTCACCCAAATGGACTTAAGCTTTCAAACAGCCAGATTGCGAATGTCTATTCTTCGAAAAGAGAACTTCTTACCCAGTACGATAAACACTTCCACAGATTAAGTTTTACAACCAGGTTTGAAATTTACAGATTATTATTTGGGGTAACTTTAAAATGAATGTGAGGCATTTAATAAAGCAAGAATTTTAAAGTAGGCTCTGGCTGTAGGGGAAGAACAATAATCAATACCATAATAAAACATAAGGTCCTCAGATAAAAGTATAACAAGGAATGTTTTTTTTTTTAAGTTGAACTCTACATTCTCCCTTAAAAAAAAAGGGGGGGGGGGTGGTGCACCAGTGTAGATGGAGAGGGTGAATGCCTGCAAAAACAAAGTTTGTAGAGATAGCCCTCAAAATACAGCTTTTAATGCAGCTAAACCCCTGGACTTTCAGATTTCCAGTTTATCCAGTGTCATCATCACAGGCTTTTAGCTGTGAAATAGCAATAAAAGAGATATGAAGAACTTGCGTTCTAATAGTGTCATGTTCCATTTTTTTTAACTAAAAACACTTCAAGCAAGTCATGTTGAAATCTGAAGACACTTACTTCAGCATAACATCTGATTCCCTCACAATTTCTGCGAATTTATCCTTCTGTAAGCCTTGTTCAATGAGGAGCGCGTGGGACTTATTGTACCTACAATACAAATAGAAAGGTCGACTTACAGAAATACCATTAAATCTCATCACCAAAAGGATCTTATCTAATTCTTGCTCATTCAGGTTAACAGCACAGCAAAAGCAGTAGTGACACAGCACTTGGAGATTAATTCAGTCAAAGCATTAGGAAAAGCTACTCAAAGCTATTCATGTACTTTTAGAGACTTAGTATTAAATCTAATACTGCTACAGTCTTAGGATGGGAGATGCCTCTTACCATTCCACCATATATGGGTATTTTTCCTCAATAGTGAGAGCAGGATCAATTTCAATAGCATAGTACGTTTCTTTCAGCTGTAGTAACTGAAAGGAGAAAAAAAAAAGTCTAATGTATTTTTAGAATGTTTGACCTACTAATCAAAATAACTTCCTTCTATCTAGTTCCTTTCCTTGGGTATAAGGAATCCCAAATAGGCTTTGCACAGGCAGAAAGAACTCGCTTGTGGATATAGCAAAGAAGAATAAATGAATACTGTTAAATTGTATGTTACTAGGAAGAACACGAGCATTCCTGTTCTGTTAGTAACAGATGAAAGTCTGACCCTCTTGCAGTCAGCGAGGATGCTCTCTGTGCAACAGGGATTTGAGAGTAACCTTGTCTTACGCTGTTGGGTAAGTAAACACACAGACAGAGAATAAAAGCAGTTGTCTATAGCAGGGGCCAACAGTTAATACATTTTGTGATTACCTTTTTTCGGCATTCCTCTGTGATGAGTTTGGAGTTATCAATGATGTCTGTAGGGGGAAAAAAGTCTTAAATAAGACATTATATTTCTTTCTGCTTTTCTCTACAACATTGTAAATAGCACAGAAGGCAGTGTTTGATGATAAACAACTCTGTTTCTTCAGAACTTGTCGTACCAAAAAAACAATTGAAAGGCATGTTGCTTTTGGGGGTGGGGAGTTGTTTTTCATGAGCATGAAGATGCTTCTCCTCATCTCTGACTCAAAAGGTAAAAAGCTAATTATTTCTTGAAACGTAAGTGTTTCTCAAATGATCATCAGGCATCCTATGTGTTTTAGTATTCCCAGTCCATTAGAAAATTGGATCATTGGATGATCTTTTCGTCTTGCGGCATTTTAAAGCAAAGGAAAATGTCAAGACTTACAAGGAGTTTATATTTGATGCTTACGGCCAGGATTATTATGGACTCTTAAGAAAAATATGTCAACCACATACAACCGCACACAACTTCTCTGAATTTAATTTACACTAATGATGATTAAATATATGTACATAAAATTACATATAGACACTCGCTCTAGATCTTCATTAGGGTATACAGTTTAGCTAACAAGTTAATATCAAATATATCAGGGGATAAGTGGGATGGAAAATGAAAATCTGGGAGAAACTGAAAGGGTTGAACAAAACATTTTATATTAAAAAAAAAAAAGTACTCACTATGGCAAGTTGGACATCTTTTTCCATTGAAGGAAAATCTACTTAATGTCATATCAAAATCTGTAATAATCTATTTAAGAAAAGAAAAAGCAAAACTGTCTTACAACGTGAAGGGACAAAATAAAGAATGGCTAGAAATTCTGAATAAGCAACAACAGCTGCAGTTGAGAGGCAATTCGGTCACAGACTTCTCTCTAGTTTACTGAACTATAGTAATGTAAGCCAGAATGTGCCATCAGAGTAACTTTTTCTTAGGATCTTTTTAGTCTATTTCTTTGGTCTGAATAGTTCTTGAAATTACAAATCTTATGCCTACATCATTTCCTTAATTACAGACTGGCTGAATTACGCTTGAATCAACAAGGGTTACTAACAGAGTTGATGGATACAAATTTTGGAGGACACCCGAAGGCTGACTTTTCTTATGTATGTTCTTGAAAGGCTCACTTTTGCTACATATATTCTTAAACTGCTTGCTTTCCGATCTATTACTATTGCTATTATTTTTACCTGAAGTTTGGCAGCTCCACCTTTGATAAGGCCACAAATAATCTCTTCTACTCTTCCTGGGTCCTTGATATGGACAGTCTTCTTCTGAAATTCTGGCATCTATGGAGTAAGGAAAAAAAAAAAAAAAGAGATACTTGCAGAGAAAACTTAGAAGGTAACACCTACTACCCACCAGACTGGAACTCTGCATACAGAAACAGTTTCACGTGACACCAAGACAAGCTCAGGTTTTTAAATCAGGACAGGAAGATAAGAGCGAGATCGAAACTCTTATCTAATGTCCTAAATCAGGAGCGCGCAGTTTTCTTTTCATATTTGTTTTCATTCCCTTCTCAAGTTTGCACTCAAAGAAAGAATAATCGTACTTGTGGGAAATAAGGGAAATGTAGAGAAATGAGACATCCAGAGTCACCTTGTAGCTGAAACAAATCATTGGGAAATGGTGCAACTTAAACATACTAGTTCTGTGCGCAATTACTAAGCACTTAAAAGTCTCAACACAGAGAAAGATGACAGCCTGGTTTTAGAACCCCGTTGTTTTTGCAGCTGAGAATGCTGCACCACGTCTCGACTGACAAGAAGTTGCATTGCTCCCCATCATTCTATTTTCCTGATTGCCTATTACCTATTTTCCAACTATCTACTTGGCCTCAAACTTCCAAAATAACATATGCTACCACACCAAATACCTCTTCAGTGAAGAGTATTTTCTGAGTATCTAAATTTGTGTTAGGGAAAAAGAAAAGTCAACTTTCACTTGATCTAAAAGTTTATCTTCAACCTTGCAGAATTACTAAGGGGAGCATTTGAAGGGAGTAATTTCCAATACAGCAGTATTGCCTTCCTTCATACCCTGTAGCCCGCCCATGTTCGTTTCTCCAAAGCAGTCCTGTAGATAGACGTGTTCCTAACAGAAGACACTCATGTGTTGGGGGAAAAGCAGTGGGAAGATATCTCTGAGTATCTTCTCTTGTCCATTTTTGTCCTCAAGTAGAAAGAACTATAGCAGCATAGCAGCACTCTGCACAGATGCTTATCTAACCTATTCTTCAAGACCTTCACTTTGGCATTCCTTACTTTTTGCAGCAATTTTCATAGTGCTTATTTCTCCTCCAGAAAAGCTTGCTTTTTTGCTAACTTCCCCACTTTTTCCTTCTTTAACCTAACCTTTTCTTAGTGCAATTGGAGCTTATTTGACCAAAATGTACATGGAAAAAAGTATATGCTCCCGAGGATGCTTCCTTTTTCTCTCCTCTAAAGAACTGCCATTGCTCAGTTGCTTCAGTCCTCTTGCACCTGCTGCCTGAACCTCCGGTCACTCCTCATGTGATCCTGGCCACTCCATTTGATTCGCACTGTTCTTGAAACACAGGATTCAGAACTGGACACAACCTTTCTGCACTGCTCAGCACTGAAAAGGCCCTAGCTTAAAGACTAACTTTGGGCTGTGTCTTTCACAGAGTATTTTTCCATAAACATTTGAATACCTTTTCTTTGTTATCAATAATACGGTGATATTGATTCAAATTCAGCTGGTAATTTGCAACTGTTTTCTCAAAATTACTGTTGGGTAGAAATTGTAAGAAGTATGAAATTCAGCATTTGGCCTCACTAGAATATATCTGCTCTTCCAGACCAGTGCTCCCATTTGTCAAATATAACAAATAACTGTAATCCTCCAATATACTCATGGTCGCTTTCTGGCTGATGTTGTCAAAGACGCTAATGAGAACAGACAGAAGAGATCTTCTAAAAGCCTCATCACAAACCAGTGGTAGTTTTCCACCCATCTAAAAAGCTTCTGCTATCCCACAAAATCTTGACAAAAAGCTTCATGACTACTGCTAATTTGCACTATAAACTCGATAAAGAAAGAAACTGGGTTTGTGTCACATTAATTATTCTTGATGAACCACTGGTAGTTACTCATCTCCATATTAACTTTTAGTGTATGAAAATGTTTTTCTAGATCTTTTTTTCTGGAAACTGAAATAAGCAAGTTTTCTTTTTTATTCACTAAATCATTTTTATTCCCTCCAACACTTTTGTTTCCTTTTTATTTGTTTCCTTTTATTGGTACTTTCCCTTTACTGGCTCTCTCATTTGCTGACATAGTGAGAATCACTTAATTTGGAAGAATGTCTCTTCCCCTGTTTTCTGTTGACCCGAGGAAAACCTTAAGACAGAGACATTTTCTGTAAAAGTGGTACCTTCTAAACTGATGTAGTTACTTCTTGTGTTGTTGCTCTTCCTTGCTCTTATTAGCATAGCAAAGCCAGACAACATGTACTTGGACTGGCTTCCAAATGTTTGTACCAGATCTGGAATTTCTGAGAGCATAACAAAACCTTCATGAAAATGCCGATTAAGGAATTCTTTGGGAGTTCTTTTGAGAACTACATCTGCAGAGCACTTATATTTATTCACAAATATGGAAGAACAAGAGTATTAAGTGACCTAGTTGCATGAAAGAAAACATCAAAAATCTGCAACTCTTTCCAAAGTGTTTTACGGTGTTTCTCTTGCATTTTGTACAGTGCTGGTACACGAAACTGCAACAGGCAGATAACAGTTCTTTGGTGGGTACATAGCCGTGTTTATTGAAAGATAAAGCAGAGGACTCGTTTTGCAATTTTTTCCACTGTAAAATGACTACTATAATTCCTTTGGCTTTGAAGAGGTGAACTGTTTATATTCTTTTAGAGTTAGAATGCAGAAACTAAGCAAAGGGAAATCTAAATGTGTCCCTTTGTAAGAAGTAGCTCAAACAGCATCTGGCTTACTTAGATCCCAGGCACCAGTCTTCGTAATATAGGTGATTTAAACAGAATGGCCGCTGGGGGAGATGGAGAGATGAGAGGGAGAGCCTGTACAAGGGCACTTGCCCTGTTTGCTGCTGTGTTGCTTCAGACTGCTGCAGGTTTTGAAACAACTTGAGGAAGAACACCCTTAGTAAACACTTCAGTAGATGATGTTAAACAAGACATTGCTTAAGACTGAGTATGATAAAAGCTTCCTTCTTGAAGATTGTAAATTGACATGCTGCATTCCTAAAGATCAGTTCTGCTGATTGATTTATTCTGAATACAGTTTTATTTTCACACAAAGATTAAAGTGAGGTAAGAGGGAGTATTCTAACATAGGGGGAAAAGTCTTCTGCAGCAAAAATGAGTATCATGAATAAGGTACAGAATAAAGCCTCAGGCAAATATGATTAGTCAAAATAGGTAGCATCACCATCTCTATTTCCTTGTATCTATATTTACAACTGAACATTATACCGTAATTATTTTATTTAGGCTTTATTATTATTATAATTGTATGAAACTGAGTGACATCCAACAATCACCATTTTGGACAAAATCTTCTCCAAAATTTTATACTTCTGCCTGGACTGTTGTTTTTGCTGCATAATTGCCATTCTTCATAGTTGGAAAAAAAAAGACAAGCAGATTAAAGATGGAAAGAACTGATAAGTCTGATGAAAGAACAAGGTAGAATGAAATAACGCTAATAAGAAAAATGCAATTAATCTAATAAGATCTTTGTTTTTATTAAATCTTCCGGAAAGCTCTAGGCATCAAATCGGTATGTACAAAAGCCCCTATATGA
>JAWLRI010000262.1:3387627-3404711 GCA_034781795.1 Crypturellus tataupa
AATAAGATCTTTGTTTTTATTAAATCTTCCGGAAAGCTCTAGGCATCAAATCGGTATGTACAAAAGCCCCTATATGACGAAGCAACCAAGTGGGAAGAATGCAACTAGAGAAACAAACAGCAAAAAAACCCCCAACCAACAAAACAAAAAAGACGGCCACAGCACCTAGCAAGGATAAGAAACTTTTATGAGCAAGGAGCACCTACACATAGGACTAAGGTTATGTGAGCACAGGAAAAGGAATTTGTGCTTCCTTGTGACACCTCTAAGTACATTAAGCAAACACCTAAGTGACCTTATTTATTCCATCATTATATAAAGCTGAGAAGAGCTTTACGCATGTATGTTACTGAAATACGTTGCTGAGATAGGTATATTTTGAAGTAAACGTTAAAAGATTACCACTGCCAAAGGTCATTTGTAGTTGACGCACTGACCACAAGCACATTCAAGCTTTTAGTCTCTAAGGATTTTAACAAACTTAAAGAGAAGCAAAAAGGGCAAAAGTGAAAGAAAATATTTTTCAGTTTGTACTTGCTTGAGTTATGGAAAGGATAAAAAGATAAGGTGGTTTGTGATAGGAGATGACTGGACTGAAGATGTAGGAAATTCTTTCCAAGTGCACAATGTTATAATCATACCTTGATGAATGAACTGTACTGGGTTCACGCAGGTTTGGAAATCCCCCAGTCCTACAAACCACAGAATGTGTCACTTACAGCAAGGATAGTTCTGAAAACAACAAGTACATGAGACACGCAGCTATGGAACTGGGTTAAATCAACAGGAAAACTGCTTAATGTAAAGACCATTTTGAACTTCAGATTTAAGATAATTTCTTATGTACAACTGAAGTGCAAGAGTGAACAGGGCTGCTTTTATATTTTATTTGGGTGCTGCATGTAAACAGCTTGTTGGGGGGAGAAGCAAAACAAGGGAAAACACCTTAAGAGCAAAAGCATGGTCCCACTAAGGTCCTGGCATCAATAATGAGTTTAGTGGAAAGATGAGGGAAACTGAGGGTTCTGAAAAGGTAAAAACGGAAGTAGTGCATGTAATGTGGCATCTTACCACTGAACCTTATGCAATAGCATTTCATAAGTCTTTAGAACAATACAAATTGGGCAAAATATTTTTGCACTGATAACCTTGTAAACCTACACTGCTTGGCATATATGGTTTCCTTATTATATGAAAACTAATCTAAACTAATCTAAAAGCACTGCAGCCTGCATCACCAACTGGTAAAGTTTTAAGGGAACTTTTCTATAATTCTCACTGATTGCGGGAATACTTGTTAGACGTTAGTATCTCACGTCTAAATTCTTAATAATAAAAAGAAATATTGTCCTCATACTTGCAACTATTATAAAGATATAAAAATAATAAGAGGTCATACAAGTGATCAAATAATGTAAAAAAAAGAAAAAGATACTATATTTTAATTGCATGAATATTGACAGTCTGAGAATTTCAATTATCGCTTGATTTCTTTTTTAAACTTTGTTGGTAAGCCTGCATTGGACCAGCCTTGGTTCCAAACCTACGAACAACTTTTGATGTAGAGGACACAGGAGGGTGGCATAAACAAGGATAGGGAGCTATTAATGTTGTTTGTTGAGCAAATAAAATGCAAATCAAAATGATAAAATGGATAGGAATCTGTTACCTGTAAATTTTAATTCCCCCTTTATGGTGATAGCTTCCACGTAAAATGGTAAAAGCCAGGAAGAAACTATATTTATTTTGGGAACGGCAAATGCTCGATTCCAAGGCCTGAGACTAGCTATCATATATACTCCCTTATAAACTGTACCAAAAAAGGCAGGGCATGGCATCAGTGATAGCTGTGAAATCTAATGCTGTGGCAAGCTAAAGAAAATTGGATGTCAGCTTTTCTGGTGGCAGAAAACAACAGTTTGATGAAATTGTAAAGAAAAGGGGCATGTTGCTTGACCTATATTTATATCTTCTTTACTATTCCCTACTTATTTTGATGGTATTATAGAACATTCTTTTGATCTGTTTAGTCCACAAAACAAAGCTTATTAGACAACTTTCAAAAAGCCTGCAGGAATAATGTAACTCTTTGCAGGGAATGAGTTTCAAAACACCACACTGAGGTCATAAGAAAACTGGCCGGATGGGAATGTGTTTGTTTATTTCTTCTTCCAGCTAGATACATGTATGTGCTCATGTAAAGCTTTAAGTGTCTTGGCTTTAATTCAGACAAAAATTTGACTTTTGCTCCCTAAATGCAAGAGAGGTTTCTCTCAGCAGCCCCAACTGTTAGTAGACTTCTCTTCTGGGCAGGGACATCTAAAGCTATAGTGGCATCGGTCACTCTGTTGTGCGCAGCCAGTCAGCAGGACTGTGCTATGGATCACACGCTGCTGGCACAATCTGAGCTCGGGGCAGGCACCTTCCTTTGGATTACCAAAAGCAAGACCATACTGCAATCCATGTTCATATACTACAAACTCAAATAATGATAAGCAACTACTTAGCAAATTACTTTTAGTAGTTTTATTTTTAAGAGAAGTAATCTTAAGGCTATTTCTCATAATAGGCTATTATTACTATGGAAATGTAAGGACAGAGTATTGCAGATAATAACATTTGCTTGATAGCAACCCACAAAACTAGAGATGCAGCAGTGGCTGTGTGAAAGAAATGGAAGGCCTTGCTATAGCACTCCTAAATAAATAAATAATGCAGTAGTAAGCACTGGGTTGTATACTATTTTTTTCCATTATTTTATCATAAAAATGTATATAATTAAAATGTGCAGGATCCTGACGTTTGAGGGGAAAAAATAAATTTGGAGAGACAGGGTAGACAGAAAACATGACAACAGCATTTTCCCTGGTGCCACTAAAGAAGAGTACCTGTGCGTTGAGCTTAGGGCACTCCTGAATCTTCTGTCCTTGATTTTGTCCTACTGCAACAGCACAGGTGGCAAGCAGAGTCCAGAGACGCAGGGCTTGCATACAGGCTGCCAACAAAAACCAACCAAATCCTTTTAAGAATTGGTCTGCTGTATTACTTGATCTCTGCTATTTCTGCGGTATAGAAACGAAAGCAGACATGTACGGTACACAGCTAGAGCACTCTGGAAGTACCTACATTTAAGGCTATTCTGATACGTATTTAAAAGTAGAGGAAAATGTAAGCTTAATTAACCTCTTTGATAAAAAATGGCAAATGTATTTATTCCTTTAATTCTCTTAATAACTCTATGCTATCAAACTTATACTTTAAAATGTAATTTGTCAGGATAAAAAACCGTGAATTAACAACTTAGCTAGTAACAACCCTGGTTTAAAAATGCAGGCAGAAGCCAGCCAGTGCTGTTGCCAGGAGCCACGCGCACTTACCGGAGGGTTTTGTAGGAGCAGCTGCAGGAGCAAAAGAAAATTCCTCTTGCTTGGGAAACACTAATATAGCAGCACAAGGTGCAGCAGAGGGCGTTTCCAAACTCGGCCCGACTAATCCCTGTGCAGATCCGCCGGGTGCTGTGACGTGCGCTGCCCGAGCGCGGCCCCCTTGTTATGCTCAGCAGTCGGGGCTGCCGGGCTCGCAGCCGCTCAGCGCTGCGCCAACAACCACCACCCTGCGAGCAAGCCGTGCGCTCGCCTTTCGCGGGGCAGCAGGCTGCCCCAGCACAGGAAGGCAGCACAGGGTTTTCACAGCAGAAGCTTTGTTACTTTTTGCAGCTTTCCTTACAAAATCTTTCAAAGGATTTTAGGATTTCCTGTTGCAGAGCACCACAGACTTCTTATACGTCTTTGCCACTGGCTGCATTACCATTTAGAAGGGAGAAAGATTTATTTGTGTAGAAGCAGCAAATTATTTTCTTAATGAGTCCTTGCTTTGACTTTAATTACCTATGCGATATTGGTACAGGAAATCGAGGCAGCTTGTTTGTCTGGATTTTTGGGAAACAAGGGGCCTCAACATGCCTTGGGGGTTTGTCATTGGGTGTTCTGCCAGAGCAGGGATTGCATCTCCGTGAGACAAAAGATGCATTTAAAGGGAACTGTTACTATTATTATTTTTTCAATTGGAATGGGACAAAGAAGGTAATTTCTAGTCTTATGCACATTTACAGTTGCGTAGATGCTTGGAAGTATCACATCTGGTTGGTACTTGTTAAGAACTCTAGTGCTACAGCACTACTGCCTACTTCCCTGTACCACCCCATAGCTCCTGCTTAACCTTAAGTCACTATCTCAGGCTGTTGGAAGCAACTGTAGACATCAAGACAGCTCCTACATGGCCATGGATATGCTTGGAGCAACTGCTAGAATTAGAGCAAGGGAAGGTTAATATTGTGGCACAGACAAAACCCTCACTACAGAAACTCCTACTGTAATGTGATACTGGAAATTCATTAGTTAGGCAAATTTGATTTTATAGAAGATGTACATTTTTTCAAAAAGACTGATGGATTTTTTGTGAATAGTACAGTAGATCCATATATGTTTTAGGTCCATATACCAATCACAGGCTGATATACATTCTGTCTGGATTCCTCAAACTGCGACCAACACAAACTACTTTCATTTTCAGTTATGCTCTGTGTGTTTTGACCCAATAAAATGACTAATACTTCAGCTGAGAACACGTAACTTTTCCTCTGCTAAAAATTGAACAAGACTTCCAAAACGTAGGAGTTAAGGTCTGCTGCATTCCTGGGCAGCAAAAATGTTTAAAAATATTTTATAAATGTAACACAACCCTGTGAAGTACACAACACTTACTTGGTGCTGATATTTGCCAGAATTTATAGCTCTTATTACATCTACCTGGTATAGCACCATTTGATCAAGTACACTGTTAATACCTGTAACACTACCTCTTATATTATTTACTTATACATGAAGTTAACATACTTTCAGTTTATAATATCTACCTTTGTAATAGCGTATTAAGAAACTACACGGTAACACCTTATCTTGAATAAATATGAACTACATACATAACAAATACTGCACGTTATGGCAGAACAGGTTTTCTATTTTAAGATACTATTACGAACACTGAAGAAAAGTATGCCATTCCATCTGAATAATGTAAGTCAGGTAATCGCGTCACTTTCTGAATTCTCTATATAAAGTAGCTGTAAAGCAGCTTCAAAGAGGACAGAGCTATGGTAACAAATGAGTTTTGTGAAACTGCAGGAGACTGGGGCTCGTGGGTGGGGCAGCTGGGTTGTTGATATTCTGGTGCTTCTCAGATATCTGTCAGTCAGTAAGAAAAAAAATTCATTCTAATACCATCAACAATTTAAAGGACATCACCTTGCTCTTTCAAGATTTTGAAAAAAAAAACTGTATTTCAGTCTTTCTTTTATGCTCAATTATGATTAATTGAAAGAAAAGGTTACAGAAATTATCTCTAACCTTTACAGAATACCTTTTATATACCAATCTAATTATAATTTTAAAGGTACTAGTATAGTATTAATGAAAGAACTAGAAAATACTTATGTAAAATTTTATGTAAAACCTTATGTTTTTACATGTTTATATTATGTTAAGATAAAGACATGCAACATCTGTTTCTTCAGTAAAAAACACTGTTCCTAATAGCAATGCAATTTCACTTTATGAAAATGCAGTACATGAAACTTCTCACCTAAAAAATAAAGTGCTGTCTTTGCACGCCAATGAAACCTTTACCTTAAGTGCTTTACATAAGTGACCAACAGAGAATAAGAGCTACTGCTGTCCATATTCTGCTCCTGACTTGAGTCAGATCAAGATTTGTTTCACACTGTTTAACTTCTATTATGAGGCAACTTAAAATCATTTTTTGTTTTTAAAAAACAGATCAAGTCCACCATGACCCCTGAACAATTTCTACTCTTACAATATTGAAGGTCACTTACAAATATTTTAAGCACCACAGACTAAAGTAGGACAGTTATTTCAGGAGATAGCTTCTATTTTAACCCTCTCTCTTTGGCCAAGGGCCAAATACACATGTCCTGTGCAGAATCCTCTAAGCAGCAAAGAACCTGCCTTAAGACACAAGATGATTTGTCTGCCTTGTAAAACCTAGGAGAAAGGTTCCACCTTATGCTGTGATGTGTTAGGTTAGCCTGTTTTAAAGAGATTCAGGATGCTCTCAGAGAGCATGAAATACTGAAAGTATTAGTCTAAAGTAAAGGAAAAAATGGTTCTACTACTGGTCCTTATGCACCCTTTGCTCTAAGTTTCTAAGTTTTCTTTGGGGAAAGAAAAGAACACAGCACAGACAACGTATAAGCAAGTCAGCTGAGCTGTTTTTTAATAAGAAAGATAAATACTTGAACTAAACTGCCACCAGGTTTTAAAGATCAAGAAAGCAGTCATATTTAAGAGTAATTTCCATTCATAAAAATGAGAACATTTCCTATAAAAATCAGAGATGACCGAATCCTGTATATACTGTAAACATAAGCTAAACTTTCATGAGCTTAATACCTTCCAAGTCTTGTCTTCTAGGCCTATTGCAGATGAAGAACTTTGAATATATGCACATGCATTTAGTAGTGTTACCTGGGCTTGTTTTTTTAGTGCAAGTATTGCTTTTAAACACTAAGATTTTTTTCCTGTGTTTTTTCTGTAGTTAGTTATTTAGTATATACTTTTCAAAATAAACTACTTGAGGTAGTTTCCATAAGACAACGAATGCTGACTGAACCTGAGCACTCCAGCAGACGCAGAAGAAAGGAAACAAGGATCATATTTAGATTCTTTTATTTTATTTGTGTTTTAGTGAATGTAGCTGAGGAGCAGAGTACTGATTTGCCTCCAGCAATATCTTTCTATGTTCTTAAAGGACAATTACAAGGAGAATAACATAAGCATCATGTTAAACAAACTGGGATAAATAAAGTTTTAGCAGAGTATTCTGCAGGAATTTTGGAAGTTTTCTGTAGGGATTTACAGTAAAACAAGCAAACAAACAAAACAGCACTTGCTATAAAATAATGCTTAGAAAGGAAATTTATTCTCGACTCCCAAAGCATATACCAATGAAAGCAATAGTGCTGCCTTCAGAAGAATAAAGATTTGAACATTAATAAATCCAAAAAAGGCAAATGGTAGGAAGGAGAAGGCCAGCAAAATGTTAAAATAACAAGCTTTAAGATTCATCAGTATCATTTTGCCAGAGAATGTGTTTTGGCTACTAAGCTATCATATTTTTTAAAAAAAGTAAATTCAAGTATAAAATGGATGCTAGGGGGTAAATACTGTATCAAAAGATATATTTAGCAACTACATTCAATATAGATTTTTTAGATCTGATTGGAGATCACTTTTTATCATATGTGAGAAAATGAGTGACTATATTTTTCCATTTCAGTAAAAAAAAAAAAAACTATTCAACATGCAGTCAAATGTATAAACAACAACAAAACTAAACTTCTGATACATTTACTTTGTTGTGTTTAACATGACTCAATCACTAAAACGTTGCACTGAAAAATTATATCTCAGTAAAATCACTGTAATTCAATAAAATTAGGCTATCAGTTTCATTAGGATTGAATATGGGTTTTAAGCTGTCAACAGGACCAATAACTTAACTTACATTAAGGTCATGGAAGTAAAATAAATTACTTTGTTTCAATGATTTCTCAAGGTGGTTACTCTAAGAAAGTCAATAAGGAGTTTAAAATAAGTTTCTTATCTGATTCTGTGATTCTAGAAATCTAAAACAAATAAGAGATTAAGCATCAATTTGAAACCTATAGGAGATCATACCTGTTGCAATTCAGAAGGAAACTGGTTGTTGGAATGAAAGGATAAAACACTCTGCAGGATATGGGTCCCTTAGCACCTTCTTCTTGTGCTTACAAAGAATAACTTCAATAGCAGAGATCTCTATTGCTAATAAATCAACATACATTTAACATCTCCCAATAAAGAAAGAATGAAGGCAGCTCAAATACATTTTTAATTGCTCTCTTGAGGGCTAGGTGACAGACAAAGAACATTTTTCTTTAACACAGAGGTGTGGTAATAACCCTATAAATTATAATTACATATGTCATTAAGCTCAGAACAAATTGCAACAACTGTGACAGTAGAATTTTGATACTTGATGTGATATTTCAAATCCTCTGTAGAAGTCTCTTAGCAAGTAGCAGTAACTATTTTAATTTTCAATATTTCATGGGATTTCCACCTCCCAGGTACTACCCGAGGCAGATTCTAACACTGTATACAAACTGTTTAGAACCAGTTCTGAAAACTCTGTGAGTGAATGAATATAGCTCAGGGCCAGCATCTTTGGCTCTGACTGTATCTTAGGAGAATCAACTCATCTCTGTGCTTCAACATTTTCTCAATGCAGGACAGAAGATTTTCTCAGTTTTTGTAATAATACTGAACAAATGACTATTCCTATGAATGATTTATGGATATCTCTCTGTAAAATTCCACTATACACTTGCAACTTAAATACCAAATACAATTCTTGTCTGCCTACTTCAGAGAGCTAAGACAGCAAATGGTACTGAGAAAGGCAGTGAGAAGGAGCTGTGATGTGAAAAGCCTCAATACAGCGACCAAATCAATATACTCATCCTTCAGCCAGGAAAAGAAATGCATGGGTGGTATGGGAGAGATTAACAGGGAAAGGCTGCTCACCATCTCTTCCAGTTTAAGATTGAGGAGTCATCATCAGAAATTAACAGGAGGTGCGTGCCAACAAAATGAAACAAAAGCAGAACACCTATAAATGTCTGGAAAAGCAGTCTGGGCAAGAATCATGACTGCCTGTCCCATCCTTATCCTTTCCCCATGCATGTACTGTAGGCCAACTGCTACATACATGGCAATGATATGAAGTGAAATCATGTTCATGAAAGGTAAGTTAATGCTTCTGTTTTGTAACACATGACATGGAGACTCATTCATGACTCAGGATAGCCATTTATTTACTTTTCTTTCCCCTTCCTCTCTCTCCTTTTTTTTTTAAACAGTTTTCTTTCTGGCAGATAGAAATATTACATAGAAATATAGAAAAAATTCCCTCTCCTATTACATGTATTCTAGCACTCACTGGAGGAAAGTTTACTGATGAGGTTGTTGGTAAAATTAATCCTTCTACAAAGTACCTAATAAAAAAATACACAGCTTTAAGTATCAACACAATGTAGATATTGTGGTATCTTTATATTTAAGTGTGAAATTTCACCATACACAGGAACATAATTTATCAGCTACACTTGGGATCTTCTCCAAACTGTAAGTTTGCATTTATACATTTTTTTAAAAAACAAAATACCTTGTGTATGTCTACTTGTACATTGAAAGAACTTAAAGTGCTTGTTTTCCTAGAAGTTTCCCATGTAATACTATCTAGAATGGAATTTGCATTAAACCCAAGGCCTGGACTGAGGCAGTTGCTGCTGATTCTCTTCTTCTCTTATCTGCTTGTAAGAAAAAAAAAAAAAAATCTGCTTAGATTCACTAAGACCAAGAATGTTGTATCTAGATCAAATAAACTCTGACCCTTAAATGATGGGTTGCAGGACCTAGTTTGAAAACAAAGTCCCCAGGACAAAGTTTAACCAACAATGAATAACCAGACACTAAACTCTGCTGAAAGAATGTAGTGCTAATAATTTTGCAATTAAAGTTACATATGAAGACAATCACATTAATTTCTCTACTGTTGGGATGTCTTCTAGTACAGACACTCCTTTAAAAATTATCCAGTAACTGTAAAGAAGAAATCCAGCTACCTATCACTCACTGTTTAACTCTATGTCCCATTTTTCATGGCTCTTCCTGGATGCAGGATCCATTTAATGATACAATTGAATCTTATTTCTTGTTTCTCTTTGTATTGGCTCTTTGAAAGTGATGCAAAGCATGTTCAAAAATATTGTATGCCAATTATTCGTTGCAAGGGAAGATGAAATCTAGATAAAAATAACCAAATGCACTGAAAAACTGACTGATAACTAACACGGTAACACCAAAGAGGGAGAGCTACTTTCTCTTACAAAGAAAGGCTGAGAGAGCGGGGCCTGTTCAGCAAGCGAAAGATGGAGACGGGATCTTATTCATGTATACAACTACCTTAAGGATTGGTCCACTGACAGGACCAAAGGGGCACAAATAAAAAACAGGAAGTTCCACATGAATATTAGCAAAAGCATCTTTAGTGTGAGGGTGACAGCAGTGGAAGAGGTTGTCTAGAGAGACTGTGGAGTCTCCATCCTCGGAGACATTCAAGTCCCACCTGGATGTAATCCTTACAATGTGCGCTAGGAGACCCTGCTTGGACGGGGTGGGGTTTGACTAGCTGATCCAGAGGTGCCTTCCAACCTCAACCATTCTGTGATTCTGTGCGACTCAGTAGAACTCATTCTGTCTGAAATCAGGGCATAATACCACAAATCTTATGCAAAAACAAAAGCTCCAATAATTTTGCAGTATTTCAATGATGCAATTTGCAAAGCATACAAACTATTTTGTTAAAGGGGGTGGGAAGTAGCCTAAGTTTATGAGTAGGAAAACAATTAAGAACAATTAAGTAAAAGAAGACTCTTTCTTGATGACAAAAATCAACTCAAGAAATATGAAATTTTATATTCAGACACTTCAGGAATCTTCAGTATCCAAGTCTGGACATTGCCACATCTCTTTTTAAAAAGAAATCATGAAAATTAAAATAACTAAGTGCATTAATTCTTTTTTTTAAAGGTTGGCGTACATGAAAGGAGAAGGCACATTTCCTTCTATTACTGCGGATACTTTATGTAAGTTTAAATAATAATTATACACAAAATTCTTTTTGCATTTATTGTCTGTGAGAAAGCTGGTACAATTATGTCTTCTTTAGTGACACCAGGTAAAAATAAGAATATAGTTACTTTTACTATTTAAACTTGTGGGTTATCCTGGTTGATGTGTTCTGAAACCTTTAGCCTATGTCCATTTGTACTAAAAAAATCCTCGTTTTTTTAAACATTCAAGCAATAGTCAGTAAATTTAAAAAGTTTAGCTAAATTAGAAAAATCCAGAGAACTTTTACAGTACTGTTAAAGAAACAGAGGTGACCAACAGAATAGCTGCAGGTTTCAGCTTATTAGTAGTGTTAGTCAAACCGCTGCATGATTGACATGGGACTAGGGATCTGTCCAGAACTCGCATCATCAGCTCACTGATGTTTTGCAGCAGCTGATCACTGGTGACTGATCTGGATAAGAGACAGAGCAGCTGCTGTCTGGCAAACTGGTCAAAACAACTGCTGTAGAAAGAGCACTGCCTCAGGAAGAAACAGTCACGACAGATAACTGCTGCACAGTAACCTGGCTGGAAGAAGGCCACAAGTTAGACTTGTCCCCTATTACAGTGTATTTACTTACCAGCCTCTCTTGCCTGGTGTTACCTGGCTTCATATCTCTTCCCATGTTGGGAATAAAAGGAGGCCAGGAATAGCAGTTGGGAGCTATTTGTACCTCTCAGTTGCAAATAGCTGTGATGGGATCAGCCACATTTCAGTACAGTGCATGTGACAGGCAGTGGAGACGTAGCTACTGCTCTAGGCCCCCTGTGTGCGCCTTCAGTCCGTTCACATATGGGCCTGATCCGGAACGAGCAGAGGGTGAGGAAAGCTGGTTGCTGTTGGACAGCATTTCTTAAATAGCAAGTTGCTTTAAAAGTACCGTATATCCACCCTCAGAGATGTAACATGCAAACTGATACAAAATCCACACTAGGGCCACCTGCTGTTCGATGCTGTCTCCTGCAGCTAAACCATCTGAAATTCAAATACTTGGGAAGTATTATCTGACAAAGATGCTAGATTACAAAAAAAAAAAAAAAACTGACCATATGACTCTTTTATGCTAAGGTTTCCTTAAATCTCTCTTAAAAACTCACTCTACAAGCTATAGCACCAAATGTGCTTGTATATGTTCATGCATAGGGAAGGAAGGGGACTGAAGCTAGTATCTCGAAGGCTACTAGCATAAAGAACAGGCAACAGAAAAGATTATGTACTGTATACTATGCAATAATTTTAAGTGCTAATAATATGCAAGAGGCAGCCAATCCAGGCTCTTGAAGTAGAGAATTCCAAAAGTTAAGCTGTTTGAAAGTATTTTACAGGTACATTTAAAATCACTATTGCATTTACACATAGAATTCCCCTGTCCATAAATGCATAAATCCATATCTTGTTTCTCTTCTGTACTTACGTTGATCTATTTAGTTATTTCTTTTAGTAAAGCTTCATAGTTCTTATTAAGTCTGATTGTTAAAATGCTGTGCATCTGGAACTCATAAAAAGAACAAATCTGCTCCAATACATACACTCAGATATTTTTAAAAATTACTGATATTGTTTGACAGTTATAAGTAACATGCTTAATATTTGCAGTTTTTGTTATTGGCTTTAATCTGTACAAAGTTTAATAGAACAGATGCTATTACAGCTCAAAAACAATTAAGAGTTACTGCAAACAGGAATAAATTATGTGCTAACATGCCTTAGCATGTACAAAGCATTTACGAAAAGGAAAAAATGCTTCAGAGCAGAATGACTCACAAAAAGATTGCTCTACTCTTGTTCCAGAGGAAGTCTTCCCAGAAAAGATACAAAAGTAGCAATTCCTCAATACTGTTCTGAGCCTATATCTATCCTGACATTGGCTTATGGCTATTTACTGATTGGAGTTCAACTTTTCAGGTGCAGTTGATCATCACAATTCATTAACAACCATTATAAGCAGGATGAATCACTTCTCACAGAAACTAAATCAGTACCAAAGACTTAACTGACCTTCCCAAACTCATTCACTGCAAGAATGTACGTTTCAAAATCCATTTAAAAAATAAAGTGGCAATTTCAGATAATTAAAACCAACTTCTGAAACAGATGGTTAAACTGGAGGATCAGCTAAATAAAGCTAAATATTACTGTGAGTAAAGATTGCATAATAGATTACCTTTTTGATTCTTAACTGATCTTGGAAGAGAGCAATTGAGATCTTAGGAGGCCTGATTTTTTAAAAAGATTTACAACTGAATTAAAACCTGAATTAAAGAAAAAAACAAAAGTAATATCTAAGTACAAACAATATGAATTACATTTAAATTATTTATCATGACTCCGTGCAAGTTTATTTTACAAACCATGTTCTAGGTTACCATATGATCAACTGCACAGAAAGGTCTCCAGGCAACACAAGCTTGTACTCATAATGCTGATACTTGTCACTCTGTCAAAGTGTCCTTTTCATCTCTTGAGAAATACAGTCTGAACAAAACCACATTTTACAGAAATAGCTATATGAAATCTCCTGTAGTTATATCACTTCTAATGCGCTCTTAAAAGCTTAACAGCCTTCTAAAAATTATTCAAATAGTCTAGTTCCTAATAACATAAGGGCTCTCCATTATGCATGGGCTGTTCAGCTGCAGCTCTTTCATTTATACTAACGCACCTTTGGAACAGTACTATTCCCATGTGGACTACGTTAGTGGCTGGCTTCCAAGGTCACAATGTTTTAAATATTATCACTGCAATATCTAGGAAGTGACTACGTCCTACAGCGATATTTAAAGCGAGTCCATAGTCCATGCTCTTCCCTCTCCCGCTTCCACCGCCTCTACTTTCCGGCCTTTCGAAGAATCCGCATTTACCTGGGAATCCTTCATGCCCAGCCCTTTGGAGCCGCCGGGAGCGCGGCGCTGCGCATGCGCTGCATTCCGCGCGCTCCTTCAGGCTCTTCCACTAGGGGGTCCTCAATGACCCGGGCCCTGTGACGTCACAGTCGCTATAGCAACGGGCGTCAACATTCCCACGAGAGCAGCGCGACCGGAGCATCCCACAGGGCGGCCACCTATGGCGGCCAGCGCTGGAGATGCCCTCCGCGCGGGACACGGGGCTTGGCCGCGCTGATGTCAACAAACTTTAGTAGGGAAAAAAAAACAACAAAAAAAAGCATTTCTAACCAATTGGTTAGAAACATTTACCAACATGAGTTTTAATTTTCTGTTATTGAAATCTGACATGAAACCTTTTCTGGTGACCCCACGTTTCAGTCAGCATGAGCTATTATTTAAAGATTTGCTTTTTCATAAGGCCAAGGCAACATTTTCCTCTCTCTTCGCTGCAGCCACTCCATCTCTGCAGACTTTCTAAGGGTTCCCAGTGGCGGCTAAGAAACGTCTGTGTCTATGGCCAGTCACCTGCATTGCTCGTAGGGATCCACAGCGCCACTGCCAGACTTTCTGGGGCCTGGAAAATCCAAGAAGTTGAGTGCTACTCTAATACTGTACCTTTTAATCTCCTAACAGTAGCTATCAAACCTTAACTAATAAGTTACTTACACAATAAGTCTAATTAATCTCCCATTTAAATCAAAGTTAGCAACCTCACTCATAACTATTACGTTCACCTGACTGTAAGAATATTCTTACAATTGCACAGAAACAGCAATTTGACTGTGCAAGGTGATAAGGCAAAATCTGTATTTGCAAACTGTAAATGGTTAACAAAGACAATACATTAATTCCTTAATCTGATTCCAAATATAAACCTTTGCTTTTACATGAGATGCAGTAATTCCATGATCTCTATAAAGCTTAAATTTGTGCACCAGCCTAAATAATCATTAAAAAATATCTGCTGAAATAAGAGATATATATTTATGGATTTGTTGATTTCATTATTCAACATTAAAGCATGCTTACCCTCCTATTTTCATAATCACTGAGATTTTTCTTCTAGTCTTAGAATAAATAATCCAGTGATCTTAAGAAGATATTCTAATGTAGAAGACCAGGCTGGCATAGCAGTTTTTTAATGGCAAAAAGTAGATTTCAACAAAGTAGTATGCTCTGCTTTTCCACTTCATATTAATTTAATGCTAAATTAGAGATCAGAGAACAGCACTTTCTTGCAAGGGCTCCAAAGGAGTCCCTCCTCCTGATAATTAAAATGGATACACTGTGTTTTGTAAATGACAAATGTTGAAACAAATCTGTCTCGGTGGAAAAGATGTTTGAGGAAGTTCCACAGAACATGGCACGTTCGGGTAAAACAAACACTTAAACACATTTTCAAATCCCAGGTATAAAGTTTACATAAATATTCCATTTCAGAAGTAAAAGAAATTTCATGTCCTGACTATACTGGTTCACTGAAAATACTGCCTGATGAGAAAAAAAAAAAAAAAAAAAAGACTTGCAGATAAGAAGAACTAAAGTTTGTGAGCTGACAAAGCTGCCTACTCTAATTAATCCATTGCCCACTCAGAGATTTACTGTTTCAAACAGTATTCATGTGTGGTATTTGATAAAATATTTAAATATAAGCAAGTTAACAAACAGGGTTTGAAGAAGCATTTTTTTCCCTTGGAAAAGTTGAGAAAAGCTTTGATCCTAAAAGCAGAATTTCAGAAATATCTGTCAAGGTTTATAGATCTGTATCAGAGAATATAACTCTGAAAATACTATGTGAACACACTTAAAAGATTAATTTATCATTGACATGACAAACTTTTTTTTCCAACTAAAAGCAAAACCTCCACAGCAACAACAAAATGTTGATGCTAAGTTTCTCTAGGCAAGATATGACTTAAAAATCATTGAAGAAAGTTAACTACTGATATAGTCTTAGCACTTATTAGGCATTTTCTGAATTACAGCTTTATTAGTTACTGAGAGTACAATTTGGTGAGATGATTCTAGCTGACTATGAGTGTTTGTATGGTTAAGCTTTTAAATTTTCATATAACTCAAATAAGATGTACTATCAGCATTAGACATAAAGGCATAATTTCTACCTAACCAGTATTATACTGCTGTAGATTTTCAAATGAGTTTTTTAAAATCCTACTACATAGTTCATAGGCATATTTTAAAACCTCTCTGAAGTGGGAATCCAAAGATTCTGCGCTTGCCCAAGCTGTTGCCAATAAGAGGAGAAAATAAAACGCACATCAATCCCAAATTACTGAATGAAGGGATTGGTGAGTGGCAATAGGGCTGAAACACCCTTTTCGAGCGGGAAGTAGGATGACTCTCATAAAAGCTCACAGGGGAAATCTTCTCCGAGTCCACATTATCATAAACTACTCTGTATAACTTCCATGGGCAATTGTTGAACTGCACGGCCAAGTGAATAGACATTTCACTCTTTGTATAGGCAACTGTAGCAATTCTTAGTAAAAATGTACATTTTGATGTAAAAAACAAGGGAAAAGAGTTTTACGCAAAGGTTTGAAGGGGATATTACAGAATATTCACTGGCTGTCATGAAGCGACCTGACTGCCGATTTCAGCTCGGTTCCTTAGCACAGCGGTGCCCGAATCCCAAACTCAAATTCAGAGGATTTCAGCGAGCAAGACAACAGCGAGGAGCTTTTAGCAACCACTTCCTCAGCAGGAGGCACTCAAACCATCCTCTGAACAACACGTTTAACCAGAGTGGCAGACCCGGAGCTCACTCAATCTTCCTTTTATAGCAAGGTGCTCAAGGCAGCGCTTCCTCCTGTCAACACGGGGCCGCGCACAGCCGCGTTGAGCCCGCGGGGGCTGCTCTGCTCAGCCCGCACCGCCACCGCCACCACGTACCATCTCGATGATCTTGGTCTTCCTGCCCGTCTTCTTCTTCATGGTGAAGATGTACTGCGCGAGCACCACGCCGCCCACCAGCGCGTCGCGCCAGTCGACCTTGCAATTCGGCATGTAGACGTACATCAGCATGAACGCCACGCTCGTGAGTGCCAGCGGAATCAGACTGAGCAGCGACGCCACGGCCGGTGGCAAGGTGCTCACCAGCGACATCGATTGCGTGAAGACATAGGAACTGATCGACAGACTCACACCGAACAACAACGGCCCGAGCGTGAGCAGGCTCCAGTAAATGAGCAGACGCTGGGCCAGTGGACGCGGACGCGGCACACGCCAGATGACAGTGAATGCCGACTCGATCGTCATCAACGTCAGCACGGAGGTGAAGAGCAAACCGATCAGACCGAACGCCGTCAGGCTCTTCGCTTTCGAGGCGAACTGATTGAGGTAATTGAATATCTGTGCGTTGACGCTCTCCGGCATCAGGTG
>JAWLRI010000262.1:3415805-3467604 GCA_034781795.1 Crypturellus tataupa
TTTATCCTGGCCTATATGGTAGATGGCTACATCTTTCAAAGGAATAAGCAGGTGAAAACATTTCTTACTTCCTTTGAATAAGTATGGCTGAGCTGCAGAGAAGGCAGCTGAGGCTCTTCTCGTCTCGGCAGCTGCCGCTTGTTTCTAGAGCCTGATTTCTGTGGATGAGCAGGAACAGGCTCAGTATTTCTCAAGAGGCTTCTCCACCACAGGATGGGGTTGGTAGGAGCGTGTGTATGAGGTGCATAGAGCTGGAACACAAACCTGAGGCTCAGTGGCAGATGTGGGAATGGCAGGACAGTTCCATAAGGAGGCATCAAGGTATGGAAGGGAACTGAGTTTTGTTCCAGTTGTCAGTTTCAGAGCTTAGGGTCTGAATTGCTGAATCTGCTGTCCCCTTTAGACTTTTACTGAGGCTGAAGAGGCAGAGAAATTTATTTAAAGCATGTTTGTAGTTTTCTTGATTTTTTTAAAAAAAGTGTTAGTTGACCTCTACTCCTTGCAGAACTTTCCCAAGTTGAGCAGTGTGGCTACTAATGTCAAAGCTCTATGATTGCTTTTATGGTTCAGTTTGGTTGTCAAAGCTTCCTGATCTCCTTCAGCTCTTTCAAGTTAAACGTGTGCTTATGTAAACCTCTCCCCATACCTTCTTTGTGTGCTGCCTGATGAGGTAGGAGTGTTTTTCATGGCTTCTCTTGATGCACTAGCTGGGCAAGAATGTCTCTGTGGTTCTTTGTAACGTGCAAGCATTTAGAAACAAACGGCATTAGAATCTCCTAATCAACAGATTGCACATTAGACTGGCGTTTTTTTGCGTCACTTCCAGTGTTTTATTTCAGGGAGGACTTGCAATGTGGAACTTTGCCGTAGTTCAGACTCTGCAACTCGCTGCTTGTGCCTACAGGTGAAACAGAGCACGAGTCTGCGGGATCCTGTCGGATGGCTTTCCTGGTGCACCCTGAATTATGCAGGAAAGCTGTATCCATGTTGTTATATATTTTCCCTTTCATGAAACAGCAGAGCTTGTGTCTTCTGTACAGTTTTAGCCATGGGCTCAGTTTGACTGCCCTGGCTAGTCCCACACTGCACAAACAGTTAAGTGTATATGTTGTTTCTGTTGACTTGGGTCATAAGTCTGTCAGTGTTTGCATAGATCATCTCACTGAAGTGAAGCTATTCATGAAGTTCTTCCTGCGTTGTGGTGCTGTAACAATGTTCACATATTCATGTTTAGGCCAAAGTTTATTCCTTTAATAATTAAGTCCCGTAACTTACCATCTGCTTACAAATTTCAATTAAATTATGCCTTATATTTTAATGTTTTTCATAATAACTTAGTCATCTATTGTATAATATTAAAAATGCATAACAGATATCTTGACTGGCATATGTGCATTAAGTCTGTTTCAATAGTACACGTGTTTCCCTCTCTTTCCCCCTAACAAGGTTTTTCCCTCCCTCTTTCTATACTCTTCTCCCTCCGCTTCAGCATGGACCATGTGGGACAGAAGCTTCCTATTTGAAATAAGTTAGGGAAGGAGGGGAGGAAGCTTCTGGAGGACTTTTCCTGGAGTTTTTTTCCCTATGATAGGTACTGATGGTCCTGCATCCTCAAGCTCCTTGTGTGATTGGTATAGTGATGGTGTATTGCTAGTCAAATGTTCTTAATTTAAATCACAGAATTTAATTGTATTTATTTATTATGCTACAGCCAAGCTTCTGCAGGAAAAAGACGGTTCTTCAGACATGAAGAAAATAGCAAGATGTTCAGGGCCTAGAAAAGAATCATGATGTTCTCAGTGAGCTCACACTAGGAGCTTTTGTTCCACTGTTTCTGTGCATCTGTGACCACCTGCTCTTTCCCTTGTTATGATATAATTTGGTTTCTTGGTCTCCTTAGGTGAGCTGCGATGAGTAAAACATGCTGAGTACAGATCTTGGGTTTCTAGTAGTTATTTCAGTCTCCTGTATGTCTTAAATAACATCATAAATCTTTTTGTTGAAGCTCCTCAGAATTTTGAGGTAAATAAAGTCCTTCTCAGGCATTCTAAGGAAGCTTCATTCTTGCTATCTTCAAGGTAACAAAATCTAATGTAGTGAACAACTTTTACATATATAAAAATTGGCATGGATTGTTATCTCACGACAGCAAATGAGCACAATGACAAATGTATTTATTGCATCTAGTCGTACAAGACCTACATCGAAGCTAGAAAAGCTTTCCAAAAGCCATGGAATAAAAAGCTGCTGAAGATGGAGAAAACAGAGCTCCCCAACTGGTTTGCATGGAGCAAGGGTGTTTGTTACCGAGCGGAATGTGGCCGAGTCGCCGCTAGGTGGGCCCCTCAGGACAGTTATTAGCCAGGAGGCTGCGTCCTTGAAGGTTCTTGCACCAGAACTGATGCTCCAGGTGCTCCTACTGCAGGACTTTTAATGAGGTGTAGAAACTGCAGAAAGACTTGCTGAGAATCTGCACAGTAAAAAGGATTGTGTTGATTTAAAACCAAATGTTTTCTGTGGCTTAGATGGTTTTGTCCAAAAGGCAAAGTGAGTTTGACTTCTTTCTGCAAAGTGGCCAAGGGGCTATAGGCGCGGGAAGGAGGCAGGAACACTCACATGCATTTACCGTGTTAAGCTAGACTTCCAAACAAAGCTAATAAAATTAGAAAAGCATTAAAAATGTAAATGGAAAAAAAATGCCAAGGCTAAAATAACAAACAAGCACAATGTAGGCATGTTTAAAAGTTATGAATTAGATTTTTAAAAACTCTGCAGTTACATTAAAAGCCTTCTCTCTGCTAATGCTGCCATGTAACTTAGTGCTACTCTGCTGTTTCAATTTTGCATTTGTTCTTGAGTTTCACTGTGTATATCAGCTTTCCCAGTTTCTGCACTTTTCTTCATGAATTCAGAGCCATAAAGTGAGTTTATGCTACAATACCATTGTTCTAGCATCTGGGTCTTTTTAGAAAGGATGATTTATGATAAAATCGTGAAAGTTAGTAGTGCTGAACACTCTTTTTTGATCAAATGAACTCTTAACCTAATCACAAGATGCCACAGCTCTCAAGTAATGAGCAGATTGTACCCAGTCTTCATTTTTTGCTTGAAATGTAAAACTAATTTCAACATATTCAGGTGACTCTGTTCAGGTGAAAGATTTTTTTTTTATTTAATTATTCTAAGAAAACTAAAGAAGAGAAGTAATATACACTTTAGTGATTCGTCTTGCAACCTTATTTATAGTAAGGACTTGACTGTACAAAATTTCTGTCTTATATAACCTATTTAATCACATAATGTGACCTTACATAAAATTATTATGGCACTGTAGTCGTACATAATTAATCCTGCAATTATGGCACCACAAATTGCTGCGTTAACAATTCAGCTTTCATTGTATGAAATGTTTGTTGATGGCTTACATCATCTTGGAAGGCGGTTTCTGTATCTGCGGAGGGTCATTAAGTCCGTACCAGATAACTTGGCATTTAATATCTTATAAGGTGATGTTAAAGGACCTGATCGCAGTTTATAATAGTAGGAGAACATTTTGTGTAGTTTATGTTTTTGTTTGAAGGTAAGCGCCAATGTCATTGAGCCTCCTCAGCATATACAAAGTCTTTGGTCACCTAAATGCAAAGCTATCAAATATCTGCCCTAACATGAGGAAGGAGGTGCTTATGCTTTTGTGGTTCCCTTATGGTGTAGCTGCACTCGTACTAGTTTTAAAGCAGAGACTTCTGAGCTTAGAGCCTGTGTTTAGAGCCACATGTGCCTCCAGTGTGTCTTCTGGAAAGTGCCAAGACTTTTAAGAAGTAAATAAATTTAATATGTTTTATTCAGCTGGCAAACCTTATGCATTGGAACTTCATTCGGCTGATGGAAATTCTTTAGATGTTTCACCTGAAAGCATAGAAATATTCATACTGAAGAGATGGAAAAATTCTTCATGTGTTTGTGCCAGAGGGTTCTGATAATCGTCTCCGTTTGCAACTCCTTGAAAGGAATGGAATGAAGCGAGTGGATTGGATCCACTACAGTTTCAGTTAGGAATCCTTTTTCTTGCTCTTCTTTATGTAGCTCTGTATCTCCACTTCAGTACCTAATGAAGGCAGAAGTCTGATATTCATCTAGAGATAGTCAGTTCTTATTAACCAAACTTCACGTGTTGTTTAATCTTAATTAAAGTGAAAACAATGTTGAAAGACAGTAAGAGGAAATTATTTTCTATTGATGGTTAGATATTAATAAGTATATAGTGATGGATTTTGAAGAAGTTTTGTAACAAGATTGATAATATTTTTATTCCATTCTTCTGTTTCGAGTATTGTTAACAGTTCTGCCAAGATCACATAACTTGTATTCTCTGTGGTTAAATTTACATTTCTTAATTCTAGTTCTTTTAATTAAAATAATGCTTCAATGAAGCTGTTTCAGCTGTGCAGAAACTTTGTTAAATTGATTTACTAGTGTTGACTTTAATTTTATGTAATGATAGCAGAGAACTATCCTTGTGGAGTAACACTCAAGCTTTTTACGGAGGGAGGGTGATCTGTCGGATGATTCGAAGTTGCTTGGCATGTGTTCATTTGGCACACTGGTGCACCAGTGCTGCCCAAACTTGGCATTAAGTGGAAACTCATTTTGAACTCGGGACAAAAAATAATTTCATCTGTTTTATAATTAGTTGTTATAAACTTTGTTTAATGCAATACTTAGAGAACTAGCATTGTAGATGTCTTAGGAGTGTGTCTCCAATATCTGGCAATTCTCTGTACTGTGTCTTGACTTTTTGTCTTGTTTGCTGTGAGGGTATTTAGATAGTGAGAATGTATTGCCGTGCCCTTGGAGATACCTGAGAAGAAGAGTTACACTGGGACTTGGCAATCCCTCTTACACCTACCCCTCCGGTTGCTGTTGGAGGGCTTGCAATTCCACTAACTTATAAATGTGAAACTGAGCTCCTCCACATCTTGAGGAAGAGTCAGGGCACTATTTGTACCTTCTTTTCTGGAAAAGAGAGGTTTGCTGATTGTGGAACCTGTTTCCTCCTACTCTTAAAATGGTAGTTGACATCTCCCAGGTGAGGGCTGAGTTATATGATTGTTCCCTGCGGGGACAAGTGGTGTTTTGAGCTGGGTGTATGAGCATCCCTGGCGCTTTGAGGGTTCTCTTTCCAGTTATGCTGTTAAAAGGTGGATGTTGCCTTCCACTCAGGAACTGAAGAAACAGTGTATGGAAAGCTCACCGGTGGGACACTCGGACGATTGGGTTACCCTTCAATAAAATAGAATGCTCCCTTGAGCTGGCAGCAGAGAAAGCAAGCACAGTTTAACAATGTGACTTTATTAATTGATGGATTAGATTTGAATGACATGAATAATACTTTAATTTGAAAAGCATTGTTATCATTTTGTGTGGTTTCACAAAATACACTTGTATTGCTTAAAAGAGCTAAATAATCAGTGAGTTCACTGTGGTTTATGTAGCCTCTTCAAGTGAGTTTGTAAATGATTTAACATTGGATCTTTGTTAATCACGACCAGAGTTTAGAAACTGTGTTTAATTGGGAACTTTAATACTGGAAGTTGGCTTCCAGACTAGTCAGATTTATTTGAAGATATTCCATGAATACCGTACAAATAAAAGGAAATTTTAAACAATAGCAAAGGGAAGGAAAAAGTAAAATACAACTTTTTCATGTCCAAGTTGTAAGCAAAAAAAAAAGTGTGAAAGTACCTTGAACCTATCTTTTTCTCAACAAATGGCCTTGAATTTATTTTACTTTTATTGTAGCAGTGGCCTAGAGGCAAAGTATGTTTGAGTGTTACAACAAAGAGGGTGCTATAAGGGGGAATTTTTATAATAATAAAACACAACATATGTGTAAACCGTGCAACCTTGTAACAGGAAACTTTATAAGAAGGGCAGACTGTGCTTAAGTTTTCCACAATTCTGCAAGAATGAATTTTATTAGGTGTTAGTCAGAAAAAAATTATCAGCTGAGTTTTATACTGCAAGGTTAAATGATTCTTACGACTATGTTTAAATACAGCAGCAATATAAATTCAGACTTTGATTTATTGGCTAGCTCTCTTAAGGAGCAGAGTGTTTAACTATTACCTTTCTGTTAAAGTGCTTCTGGATAAAGAAAGATTATTTGGAAGGCTTATTCTTTGTGAGTTCTGTTGAAGAAATAAATCTACCAATCACTACTTTTTAAATGCTTTTTCACGTAATACAGGTTTGGAAGCCTATTAGTATGTTTTCAAATAGTACTGTTCGAAATTCTTTTCCAACTTGAATGTAAAAAGGAAAACTAATCAAGGGAAAATATTTCTGAAGCTCTTATTGCTTAGTTATTTTTTTTCTTCTCCAACTTTTCTTTCAAAAGTGGAGAGACATACCTTAAAATCTACCATGGTTTTCAGTATGCCAGAAATGTTCCTTCTATTATTATTTGCTAGGTCTATCACTTATTCTGTAGCTTATATAAATAGGGCATAATTAAAATAGTGTAAGCTATCTTACAATACAAATAAATACAGTACAGTCGTATTTTGTACATTAAAATACAAATGTATCTTGCAAATAAATAACTTGAAAGCAGTTATGTCTCGAAGTGGAAGACCATATCATTTTTTTCCCAAATATTTCTTGGGCTTTGTTCGATGCTTTTTCTGATTTCTTTTTGTTAAAATATGGCACCCAAATGTGTGCAGTCATTGTGCGTTAGTAGTATAAAGAATTTTGTATCTTGCATGTGGGGTTAGGGCTTCTGCAGTTTTCCTGCCAAGAATCAAACAGTGCCAAGCAGAACAATAATGACCTCATGTGTTTTTAATAGCACATGTATATTAATAATGACCCAATCTTGCATTTGTCTTTTTGGTGACATATTGTTGACTCATATTTAATTCATCATCCTACTCTAATCCCCAGGTTCTTCTTTTTAGTGCTGTTGCCTGCCGTTCTGCAGTTCCTGTGAGACAATTGGCTGAGATCATATCAGATGTTTCACTTGAGTTTAGAGATGCTGTCTCTAAAGTTTAGAAATACAGTATATATTATTATCCTGTCTGATAAATAGTTGGACGTGGTGAATTTTCTTATTTCAAACCTTCTATGCACAGCTTTATTATTTACATATGTACTTTCTTTCTAAATGTTTCAACATTTCATGTGAATACGTTGATTTACATTAGATATATTAGTTGCTCTACAGTTTTTCTTCTCCAGGGAAATGCAGTTTTGTTTCCTAATTATTCAATCTTTTTCATCTTCTTAAGAGTCTTTATTTATTTTTCTAGTGTCTGTCTTTGAGTATTATTATTTAAAAAAAGAAAAGAAAGAAAAAGTCTGCCTAAGTTATAGAAGCTAATTTGGCAGGTCCCCAAATCTTGGTTGTGTTGCTTTTCCAAAAGATGTGAAACATATTGTATAGGCTATGACCTTTCTATTAATTTTACTATAAAATTCTTCTGGGAAATCGGGAATGATTCATATGAATAGATCTATTAGAAATCACTCTGCTAGGTCGTTCAAGAGAGATTTATTTATTTGGGAATTTTAGGCAGCAGTAGGTCTTAGTGTAACCTCAAAGCGCACACACACACACAAAAGAAATAATACAGCAAGTGGGATTAAAAATCAGAGAAAATATGACCAGGTAGTTCTGTTTCATATTCATGAGGGGAGTTGTAATTTTGTGCTGTCCAGCTGGTGCCAATCATGGACTCTGCCTCCTTATGGTGACAACTTGTTTTAGATCTTGTTGAAAGTTAGATTTGTGATTGATGGGAAACTTGGATATCTGTACTTATGCAGAATTACAAGATTTTTTTTAATACATCCCTCAAGTTGCCAGTAAATGAAGAAACTGAAAAAATGAAAATTGTCAGTAGACTTTTATATACTTGTTTTGTGTAGGACCACCATGTTTTTTTTCTTCAGTGCAACGAGACTTGAACGTGCATACATAGTTCTTGCCAGGCAGTGAAAATCTGCTTGCTGGTAATTTAAATGCTGGTGCTATACCATGCTTGAGCTTGCCAAGTTTTAATTTTTTAAAGAAAATGAGAAAATTCTGAGGGTCTTAAGTAACCCCCAAGCAGGTTAGTAGGCCAAAAAGAAAATTTTCTAAGCTAGCGGATTCAAAATTTGTTTTTTTGAGAATTATTCTCTAACATCAGCATTCAGTGCTATGCTTGGCTGCCTGTTCTATTACCCCTTAGGTAAAGCCAAATGCGAAGATCCATAGCTGAAAGCAATAATGTTGCAATCTTTTAAGTCCCACTTTTTTTTATAACACGATTGAGTTTGATTGTTAGTGTGGTTTAATGAATAGAAATTATATGAGTAATCCACAGAAATTTGCTTAGTGTCTGTAGTAAGAAGAACAAGGAAGCATTGCAGCAGCTTTGCAAATTCAACGTGAAAGTTTAGTTGTACTGAGTTAAACGGGATGCAGTTGTCCAGTAATACGACAACTGATGATAGTGAAAAAGTACGTCACTTTGCATATCTGCCAAAAGTAACTTTCTGGCCAAAAATGACCGTGAAAAATGAAGTTTCACCATTTGTCAGTGGCAAAGAAATATCATGTGACTGTTTGCAGTGTGCTTCCCGCAGCCTTAAAATACTGGATAACAAATTGTTCCTACTTGTAAAATCCATTTTGTCTTTTTCTCAGATTGCCAGAAAAGAAACTGGTAACAATAGTGACTTTTTTTTTTTTTTTTTCTCTCCCCAGAGATGTAATTCACTGACTCATTTGACCACAAAGGAAGATTTAGTACTTTGTCTGTTGGGTTGTGCTTTGTGAAGCACTAGGGAATCTTGACTTGAAGGGAAAATAAATGAAAACGGAGAAATAGGAGAAAAGAATCTTGCTATGTTTCATCAGAATTGTCTGTTGTTTTATTTGTTCGTATGCACAGTAATCTGTCTTTGAATTCTGAAGTCAGATTTAACATATTGACTTAAGATCCTTCTGATAATTTTTGAAAGTGCTTGAAGTATCCCTGCAAAATGGGGTCTCTATTTCATCTTTGAGCGCAGTGGAGTGTCTACTACTTATTTGTGACTTTGTTTTTAAAATGTTATCCAGATGCATTAAATAAGCATTCAGCCAAAAGCTCTTGATTTTGAGGAGCTAACTGCTGACAGTATTTGTCTTTATTTCATTCTTATTTGTGGCAGATTTGCTAGTTCAATGAGATGTTAAGTAATGCATCATAAGGTATAATGTGTACATAATGTATGATATATGTGTGTATAATCTCAGATGAGGCAGGTTCACAGATTAGGGTTTCTCCTGCCTCCTATTCCCTTGATAATTGATCAAATGGAGAGAGAAAAAGAAAAAAAAAGACTATGCTTTTATATTGCAACACCTTGCTAGTTGCAGAGGCTTCAAACTGTAGATTTCTACAGTTGCCTGGGCTTGGAAAATAGTTATATTGACAAATTAGAAACTGAATTAAAGAGAAAGATAGACTTCTAACATATTGCATGAATCCTCATTATTCAGACTATACTTACCTACTCTCCATTGCACAGCTAATGTTCTTTCCATGACCTGCTGTTACTTTGTCTAGATTTTATCTGAACATCTGTAAGGTGCATTGAAAAAGGACCAGCCCTTTGAGATATTGCTCGTGCAATGTTTATTCAGAGACAGCAAGTTTGCACTAAAAAGGCTTTTCCATTCTCGAATGCTTGAAAAAAATCTCTGCTTAACAAGAGCTGTAATAAACAAATCGTAGTCACTAAGGTCTATTTTGAGGGGGACACTTTACCTCCCTTATCTCTATGCAATGCCAAATGCAAGTTTTTTTCCCTTAAGGACTTTTCTATGTGCTGGTGCCTGCATCTCTGCTAACTATGGGCCTGCGTACTGCGTGCCAGTCCCTTGTGCTATGCTGAATCAAAATTCCCCTTCACCGAGGATCCTTTCAGATCCGTGTGAGGTTTAAAGAGCTCGTTCCTGAATAGCACAATCTAGTTGTGTCATCTTGTTCTGTGGCTGGAGTTGGATCATGAATAAAGGAGAGGATTAAAGCCCGAGAAGGGCTGCTTGTGTGAGTAATGTCCGAGTTATCTGATTTGACCTTTGGAGCCGCCTTGTTCATACTTCAGCATTCCTTTTCCATCTGAATTCCTCTTCATGATTTATAGCAGGTAGAAATCTGAAAAAGATTAGGTAGAGAAATACAACATGATGGTTGAGAAATGCAAAAAAAAAAAAAATCCATTTCTTAAGGCAGTTCTGCTAACTACATAACTTACTCCCTGATCTTAACCAGGGAGACTTCTGAAAGAGGGGGCTGTCACAGAGCAAGCATCTTTTATGTGTTGAGATTTGTGAAATTTGGCAATAAAATATGTTCGCTCTCTTCAATACCATAATATTTGGAAGGGATTAGAAATAGTTAAAATTGTTACATCAGCAGAGTAAGAACTTTGTGTTTCCTCTGTAGGTTCTCCTAAATTCCCAGCACCATCCCTTATTTCTATTTCCTTCCTGTTGCAGCGGTTTGTCGCTTCCAGCAGAGGAGGGCTCAGCCGGCAAACGCGTCCTCCTCTTGCGTCGTCGGGCAGGGACGTGCGCGTGAGCCCCGAGCGAGGCCGGGCATTTCCTTTTCCTCTTTCCCAGCTCTCGGAGCATCGCGCTGCCTCGGCGAGGCTGTCGGAGACCCTGGCCCTAGAGCGCAGGGCTCCGGCTGGAGCCTTGAACTTCGATCCCTCCCGTGGTTAATGCAGTGAGCACCCACCAGACCACCAAGCTTGGCAATTGAGTGCTCTTTCTGAATGCACACTGACATGTGTTTCCTGCCGTGGGTTTGGGAAGAAACCTAAGCCGAGCTTTTTACTAGGCATACGTTGTTTTAAGAACTGCTCGGCATATTTTGAAAATGGTTTTTCCATTAGTCAGAAGTGATTCCTGAAGTGCCTCTCACTGTTGCCCCAGATCTGCTTTGCCTCAGGAGCATGCAACTTGCAAGTTGAATTCTCCAAAGCAGCTTTGAACTAGAGGTGAATTTATGTGGGGAGAAGCTTTTTGGGTAGACCTCAGTAAGGAAGGAAAATAAAAATCAATTTGCTTGTGTCACTCTAGGACAGCGACTTCTGTTCCAGTCTGTGGGAATGCAGCTTGTGTACATCTCATTGGTCAATGCACCATCAATTTGTTTTTTCTTTTGTTAAATTAAGAAGACATTTCCTATATATCCATTAAAGGAAAACGCTCTTTGCTTCATGACTGTCTGTTTTAAATGCCAATTTATCCTTTTATTTTGTTGACACTTCCTCCCACACTAAACTCTTGACTGAAGCCTTTGAATTACCACTGGTGCCAGTAATGTTATCTGTGCTGACATCTTCCTAGAATCTGTAACTTTATGGAGCTTGCTCTGATTTCTAATTTATCCCATCTGATGCTGAAGTTCTCGTTGCATGATTTCACATGGTGCTCAGGCCTTGTGATTACATAACGTACTTATTTTCGTGGAAATGATCTGGAGCCAGAGAAGAGGCTCAAGCAGCGGAAATCATTAACATGCAAAAATTTGAGCTCCAAAATAGCTTTAATTAGAAGCTTATTTCAAAGAGTCACCACCTGCCTCTCATTTTAGCTTTGCAATAGCTCTAAAAATACATTGTGGTTTAAAAGAAAAAAAAAAAAGAAAAAAAGTGACGTAAATATATTCGTGTCACGCTGGAATAACAAAAGCTACAGAACAACGGTAGCTGGACTTGTGCTTGAAAGTAACACTTGCTGGCCGAGGGACGTTCCTCTTGAGGCGAGTTGCTGAAGCTGTGTAGCGTACACTAAGTGATTCCATCTGATTTGCAGAGAACACTATGGGTTACATTTTCACTTTATAAATATGTCACTGGCAAAGCCAAGTGGCTGCAATAAGCTTTTTTGAAACGGACATTTCTGGCCAAGCCCTTGGAAGACGGCGTTTCTTAAAGTGAAACATAAAAACCCCATTCACTAGCGACACATTAAAAACAAATGGCCAAGAAAACAAGATAGCCCATAAAAAGTTGGGGGAAAAGTTCATATATAAGTAAATTTTCTCTAATTATTTTACTTGTAATAGATTTGATAACTGAGGTTAGATCTATTAATACTAGCTAGTTGAAATCCACATTTAAAATAAACTAAAAGGAGTAAAAACAACACAAATATGAGCAGTGTGCTAGCAATAGTAAGATATGGTGCCATCGAAGGCAATAAGTCATTGCTGATTTAGTTTTGTTATGTCAGCTCTCAAGTGCTTCGGTAGCCCTGCATGCAGTGGGGATCATGGGAATGCTCTAAATAACGTGTCATCTTTTATTTGACTTAGTCTTTCATTACTCTTTAAATGGGTCATCTTTTAACAGCGATAACTGTATATGTGCTTAAGAATTCATTTATTAGTGCTAAGGGTAAATATTTCCATGTCTAATATCATATGTAGCTTTTACTTTTGTGGGAAGACACTGTTGTTTTATTTCTACTATCTGTCATTTTCATGTTGTAACCAAATTGATAATCATAAGTTTGATATATTATATATGAGAGAAAAACGTATTAATGTTCCTTACGTAACACCTCAACTTCTCCAATGGACTTCTTGACTGTTATTGACTTTGTAATACATTGTCTACTAAATTATCACTGCTGTGTACCAATGATAATGTCTACTGTAATGCACTGGGATCAAAAGCTTCATCAGAAGAATAGAAGTTAACAATTAGATCGTGTATTTTAGCCAAGCTGTTTAAACTCAAAGGTTATACTCAGGCATTTCCACACTACTATGCATACAATCAGAAGTACTTGGTATTGAATGCGAAGTATTAAGAAATGTATTATTCAAGATTTCTGTTCTATTAAAGGCATTCACTTTATGATTAAATGTCTTTTACAGTTTTTATCTTAAGCAATATTTATATACTATATATTTAAACAGTAGAATAGTAGTATAATGAAAACATAGATGGATGTAGTTTTATTTTTCATGATTTCTGAAAAATAAAATTGTACATAATATTCTTACATTTTTGCATTTTGGAGAGAGGAGATTGTGACAATATCTTTATCTTTCTAATGTAAAAATGATGAAAAACGCAAGTCCTTGAGAAAGAAATGCAGTTGCATCCTATTATGTCCATTAAAAAGCATAAGGTTTCTGTTTTAAAGTTGATACCTTTTATGTCTTCAAATTTCAGGTAGCAGGGAGATGTTGAGAGTTAAGACAATGGAAAGAGGACAGATTTTGACTGAGATTTCTTCTGTATAGTATCATGTGCTCATGGTAGATTAATTAAAAGGAAACCGTAGAACAGAAATTGAAGACTTGGAGGATTTTACCCTTTATAAAGAGGTTGTAAAAGGGAAGTTGAGCTCAACAGCCAGTTAATTCAAAGTGATGAGGCAGGGGTCAGGGTGCCTAATGAGGAATTCTAACATCTGCAGTTCCCCAGTGGTGTTTGGGAGGGAGAAATCTCCCAATACACTTTTGAGATAACAGAATAACTGCATTCACATGTACATCTGGATCATGAAGCGGCTCATTCAGTTCTTGCACGCCAAATAATAAAATGCCAACAGTGATTTCTGGCAGCCGTTAGCGATATTGTAAGACAGCTCTAGCTAAAGTACTGTTGTGGCAGCCAGCGGGCTAGTACTTACCAAAGTTTTCCGTGTTTGTACAAATTTCTCAGTGAACCTTTGCTTCTTGGTTAACAATAACTTTCTTACTCCATCAGCAGGGTGTTAGCAAGGTCAGCAATTATTGGAAGTAGCAGCTGGGCATCATTAACCTATTGATAGGGTAGCAGTGCAGAGCACCACAAGTTCTTCTGTGGTGGTTTCTGTTGTTTGCCGATCAGAAGATATATGATGGGACTGAATCTTGTAAAATTTCACCAGCTGGAGGAACAGAGATCTACCCCAGAATTTTGGAGAGGCTGTGGGACAAGAAGGATAGAAGCCTTCCTGGAGTAATTTTTAATCTCTCAATGGTTCAGCTGCTAAGTTTCGGTGGTGGTATTTATCTGGTGTAATGACTTGCTCAGTTGAAAATTAAAAAGCAAAACAAAAAGAAACAACCAAACCAAGAAATTCTGGATGGCATCCTAGTGTCTTCTGCCAGATGAGTACTTGAGCCCAGTTGGAAGTGGATAGGACTGACCCTTTTAGGATTAGCAAAACTCCAGGTTGGCTTAGCCCAGAGTCTTTGTGTGCTTCAAGTGACAGTCTAGCAGCTTGTATAGTTGCTACAGCTGCTATGAATTTAATGTGTATTTTTTCTTTTTTGAGACATGCTAATAGTAGTTTGTCAGATGTTAAAATGATGATAAAGAGCACATTTAAAAACTAAAGCAAGCTGTGAAATTGACAAATATTTAATATTAAGATCCTATGGTTTTAACTGAAACGTGTCTAAGGTACCTACTGATTATTTTCACTGACTAATTTCTCAATTGTATGTTGGTAAAGTCATTGTGAAGTTCTTGGCTAAAACTTCAGAGGCTCAGTATAAGCAGCAAACCAAATGTTCATCCGGACTCCGATCAGTAGGTGCTTCAGCCTCTTGAATACACACACTTTAGCTATAGAATGTCAGCTCTAAGTTATGAATAAATCAAACAATGCTGGATCTTCATGCTGTGTAAATAATACTTAAAAGGTTAAATAACACTCGTTTTTAATAAAGCTGCTTTATACAAATTGGAGAGGAAACTTACTAGTTATCCGCATATGAGCCGTGTGTGTATATGTGCTTATCTGATCTATTGTATAATGTAGAGTATGTTTCTAATCTTATAAACAATAAAACCTAAGATTGAACAGAAGCCATAGGCCCTGCTTTATAATTTAAAAAGTCTGTGTAGAAAGCCCGAGGAAAATCATAACTCTAAAACAATCTGTCTGTTTAGAAAACGTTTTGGGGGATCTATATGTCAAAGCTATAATTCTCTTAAAATTATTGGGTTTAGTTGCAGGAAACATTTGTTCATTGACTTTATGCTGTTAACAGAGGTAAAGAGTTTCCATTTCCTAGAAGGATGTATGACTTCAGTCTGCACATGGAAGAGGAAACGTTTTAAAAGTACTGCTATTTGGAAACATCAAGCTTCAAAACATTATGGATTAGATGTTTGAGGCTTAATCATCAAACTGAAGTCGCTGGTGACAAATTGCCAATAGCTTAAAAGAGCTGCTGGTAAAAATGGTGTGTTTAAACTTTCTCACTTGCAGTAGAAAAGAACACCAAAGATACACTAGTTGCTGGCTTCAGTAGCAGGCAAAATTTTAGTCTGAGAGCTATTAAACAGTACTTTAATGGATTTCATGTTGAATTTGTTTTCTAGAAAGCATTGGTTGATCAGTACAGATTTAGGTATGATTTGACTTAAGAAGATTAGCTTTCATGGTTTTCTCAGCTAAGTTTTTTAACTCAAAGCTTTGGTCTATCAGTTATTTTTTTTAATTCAAAGCCACTAAGAATTCTTGATTAATGGAGTACTTTATTCTACTTCGTGGTTAGTGTAATAAATAGGATTTTTCTTGTGTTGAAGGAAAATTCTTTTCTATAATTTATGAATTTGTTAAATGAAAGCTCTATTTCTAGTTTATTAAAGAAAGATTTAAGTGTTTGATATCAGCGGCTAGTAACATTATCCTTCAAAATATGTGTGCTTTAGCAGATTAAAGATACAAAACAACAAAACTTTGTTAAATAAGAATGACATGTAATTTAGTGGTTTTCAGGAAAGACCTGTATAAAAGTAAGGAAAGAGGCAGGTGGTGTGATTGTGGTGGAAATGCCCACAAGAGCATGCCTAAAATTACATTGTTGTTTTGCTGGTATATCTATTATCATCATTGGCGTAAAGAACTAAAGTATTTTAATTTTTTTTCATTAGAGAGATTGAGAAGTTGAATTTAGCCTCTGCCAAGTGAACAACGTAAATTAAATTTTCAAATATTTACCTCACTAAATAGTTGATACGTTGGGTTTATAGCACGTGCAGTGACTATTATATAGAGTCTGGAAGGAAGAGTGGGTAAACTTGCTAATATTTCGAAAATGGGAAAAATCTTAAAAGGGAGGAGGTGCCAGTGGAAATGATTGTGATGCTTTACCTGCCTTCTACCTTAAACAAATCTGTTGCTTGTGTTAGAATTCTACTTTTACTCCAAGTCAAATCTTTATCCTATGTTGTAAACATAGGGAAAAATAATGCAGTTTTCAGTGTGACTTATCATGGTGATATATATATATATTTGTTGTTGTTGTGGTTTTTTCTGTTAATGCTTACAATTACTGTGAAGAATCACAATAGTGCTTTAATGCAGAGGATTGGACTTCTATATAAATTCCAAGGTTTTCTATGCTATGTTTCCAAAATACAGCTTCATCTCTGAATTTAGAAGAGCTATTTCCATCAAGTTCAAAAGGTGTTTGCATCTTATTGTTGCAACTTTCCTTTTATAAATATATAAAAAAATTGTTTAGATTCGAATTTTACCATAGTGTGTGAAATGTAGAACCCACAATCAGCTTCTGATCTGTGAAGATTTCAGAATGAAACTTTGATTTGGATTAGTGTAGTTGAGATACAGCAAGACGTGTCCTGAAGCTGTTGAATCATGGAGTTGCAGGGCTCTGAGGGACTTGAAGTCATCTACTCCAAAGTGATTTTTTTTTAAATTCAGTTTTTAGTAGTGTTAGTAACAAACTGGTTGTACCTGTTATTTTTATCATTACTTAAAGATATAAAATGTGAATGCCAAGTATGGAAAATTTTACCGTTGATTGTGATTATGACATGATAATGAGTACTATGAATAGTATATATTATGATTTTTTTTTATTATATTGTTTAGTTAAACCTGAAAATGTGGAATAGGTTATTTATTTCTAAATTAAAGCATTTAGACAGCTTTTAAGATATAGACATGTTTAAAAACCACAACAATTTTACTTTTACAGGAATATTGAAATATTTCTTTAAACTGTAATGGTTTATGTCTTTGGGAATTTTAGTGTGAAGTTAAGTATTCTCACTTTTTTTTTTTCTATTAATATATTGTGGATGTTAACAAAAAATCTAGTTATCTAGCTTTGTTCTTTTTAATAAATAAGATTTTTGTGCAGCTTGGAATGCTTTGGGTTCTTTCCCATAGTAAACACTTACATGAAATAAATCTGTTATTCTAAGTATTACTTATGAGTGCTATCTGACTTTTAACAATAACTTTAGGATTGATACTGTATAACATTGCTTTGTTTCCTTTGTTTTTAGGCCGAGATTTGATATGTATACAGTCCATGGATGGGATGCTCATGCTATTTGAGCAGGAAAGCTACGCTTTTGGGCGATTTTTACCTGGTTTTCTTCTACCTGGTCCTTTAGCGTACAGTTCTCGGACAGATTCTTTCATTACGGTGTCTTCGTGTCGACAGGTTGAGAGTTACAAGTATGTGTTTCTGTTAAGTAGCTATTGTATATTTTGGTGATGTCAAGTAGTAGGTAAGCAAATAAAATGATAATCAGATCTAATTTTTATTGCCTTTACTAATATTATTTCCCAAATCAGGTGACAGGTGATACAAGAAAGATGAAAAATAGTATGTTTTAAGTTGAGTGTAAGTAATATCGGTGTACAGGTCTGGAAGAAAACATACCGTGTGTCCTGATTTAATGGCCGTATTTAAGTGATACAAAAATGTTTTATTTAGTATGTTTATTAACTAATCAAAAGCACAAAGCACATCATGTTGTAGTGCAAGTGCCAGACTTTTCCACGCTTCAGTGTAGTTCAGTTTTATGTGTGATTTCAGTTTTATCTGCACTAGACAGCTCAAGTGAGGAGATGTTCCTTCCGATTGTTTCAACATCATTTTTATTTTGATGCAAATAAATGTTAGTCTGATGAGTCCGTTTGGTTTTTAGGAAAAAATTACATCAGGGTAAAAGTCACTGACAGTGTTTTAGCTTTTGTGATCGTAGGATCATCCTCAAGGAATGGGAGCTGGTGGGGAGAGATGGAAGCCACCTGATGAAGTGGGGGAGGAGGCTTGCCAAGCTAGTCGGGCACTTTCCTGAGGGTTAAGTACCAAATCCTACAGTTAAATAACAGGAGTAACGCGCATATGGAGGATGCTGTCATACTCCCATAGCGGAAGTGGGATGACTGGGGGTCCATTTGCAGGTCCACTTGCAGATGTCTACAGTCTGGGCAACCAAGAGGAGCCGCAGGAATTCTGTGTGTGCTCGTGGAGCAATGCTGTCACTGCAGTGACAGGGAGGCAGGGAGGTAGCTTGCATGCCTAGAATAGGGCAGGTAATGGCTGCAGGCTCTTTAAGAGAAAAGAGAGAGACTTCTTTAAGGAAAAAAAAAAAAAAGAGGGATTTACGCTGCTCACAGAGACAGTTTGAACGCATGAGGCTCTATACAGGGCAGATGACCAATTTGTTGAGGGGTCGTGGGCCACAATCTCATAGATGCACAATGAAAGGGACATCGTGGGGGACGTGCACTGTGAAGCCTTTGTTAAACGAGTAGAAGTTTTTCAACTGCAGGCACTTGCTCTCGTGAAGGACCGATATCTGCTGGGAGGACAACACACCAGGCTTGAGCAATCTGGACGGTTTCTGTAGTGCATCCCGGCAAATGATGCAAGCGCCTGTTAGGCTGGCTAGTGAAGGTGTTTTGCTGAATCCAAAGCTTGCAAATGAGAAAGAATTGGTGGCAGATGCAATAGTCAATGGGTACAGGGCCCATGAGATATTATGCATTAAGATCTTGAGGAAGCTAAAGAGGATCAACAAATAAAGAGAATTAAGAACTATAAGATGGAACAAAAAGTGATAGAACTGCTAATTGCTTGTGTCTGCTTACCTGCCCAGACTTGCTATAAGGAGTCAAAAGCCTCAGTGAAGTAGAGCTGAACAACATCCACTGCTCTCTCTCTTGTCCATGAAGCCAGGCAATTCATGGTTGAAGGCTTTTTTTTTTTTTTTTTTTTTTTAAATCAAAGATAATTTGGCCAGCTTCCTCAGCACTCGTGGGTCCTGCATCCCACCAGGTCCCTCTTAAGAACTTGGTTGAAAACAAAATGCATAACTCGGACTTGCCATCAAATAATTAATGTTCGAATATGCTTGAACGTTGTTGTATACATGATGGGTTTTTATTTATTTATTTTTTAATATGATGAGAAGGCTTAGAAACATTGACACTTACTGTTGAGAAACGTTAACCCTTTTACAGAGTGATTCAGAACTAAGCGGTTAGATGAGACTTAATGGATTTTTTTTCCCCATTGAGAGATGTATTATCTCAAGGTTGAGTTGCTGGGATATTATTAGCCAGATAAATTAGATACATTGTAGTGAAATCCAACTGAGAATCACAAATCACTATTTTGGTGCTTTCAAACGTAAATCTAACAGTTTTTCCTGCCAATTTTCAGCATTTTCTCCTCCCTCCATCCACCTCCCCCTTTTTTTTCCTCTACAACTGAAACACTGCTTGACCAACTTATTTGTCTCCTTTTGTGTAAAGGTTGAGTTCGCTATTTTGCTGAGGATGCATGAGATTTTCATGCTCACATTTGCAAGTGGTCATGGAATATATTTCCTTTCAAACATGTAATGTCTTACTCTTTTTGGTCTGATAGCAGGACAAAAACGTGACTAACCACTCTCTATTTGCCACTCTCTAGCAGAGTGGTTGTATAAAATGAATTCTATTTTTGTTGTTAGCTTAGAGTCATACTTGCCTTGGGCTCGCATGACTTATGCGTCTCTGATGGCAAATATTTTCAGTTCACTTTTCTCTTGGGAATATCTCCCATGTTAAAAACAACTGTCAAACCTGGCAACTCCTCTGCAATTAAGCAGAAGAGAAGTTGAGAAGCACTAATACTAATGAGGTCTTAAAGGAGTCTTTCAGCATCTCCCCTTTCTTTCCTCCAAATCCCCCGAGTCCTCTACTTGATCACCCCATCCCTTGAAGTTGCAGAAACTTCATCTTCACAATCTTGTGTGACATTTCGTTTAGATAGGCCTAATTACTCCACAAGCAACAGATATTTCTAAATAAATTAATAAATTTATTCAGGACCAAAAGTATTGTCCTTTTATTGTGAATGAGTGCAGTTGTCACTGCTCCTCTTCCTGGACTCTCCTTCCTTAGGAGTGGCCAAGTGATATGCCAAATCAGTTAACCATGATTTACATTATTATTATTATTTTTTTTTACACTGACCACTGTTTTAAGTTATGATTATGAATAATCTATTGTCTTCAATCTTAGACCACTGACAGATCAAAATATGCTTTCTGCAATAATATTTGTCCAGGCTTACAGTAATGATGTAATCTAAGGCATTTTAAGGACATTCTAGTGTACTTAAGAAGAAAGGACCCTTCCATCCTTAAGATGGAAAGAGAAAGTTTTCTAACATCAGAATCTGAAACATTTATAAATTCACTTTTAAATTACAAACAGCAAGTGAATTTGTTTGTGTAGGAAGATATTAAAAAGGCAATCTTTTTAGTTTAGATAAGCAATTTATTTAGTATTTTATAACTAGGTCACAGTAGTCATATCAGTTATATCACTTACTGCAAGTACATCGTTTATAATGTTGTCTTTAAGTAGAATAATACTGGAAGCTAACTAAATAAAATACATCACTAGCCGGCATCACAGCAGATACACTGAGATATGAGGATTGTATGTCATCTGTTTAAATACATAACTTTGATAATATAAAAAAAAAATCTTTAATTTTTAAATTACGGTAAGCTTAGGAAAAATTGAAAAATTATTAATTTTGTTGTTTTGATCTTAGGAGCTGAGGGTACTCTGTGACCCTCTGGATAAAAGGTTTTAAGAAAGAAAACATTTTGCACTAATAAATTTCCCATGTATGTTAGGGTTATTTTTTTTAAAAGACTGACACTAAGACTCTTGGACTTTAAAGAAAGATTTTAATATTTTGCATATTATCACCTAATGTAACTTCATTGGGTACAAGGTAGTTCAAATTCAGTGCAAGAAATAAGAGTTACAGATAACATTTTTTGTTCTACTGGCGTCATTGCCAACTTTTATTTAGTACATCAGGCCAGCACTTGCAAAGGAAAACACGGCAACTTTTGTTTATTTTCTGAGTATATTTGAGACAGATGTATGACCTACTAGTGCCAATTTACAGCTATCTCTTGGATTAGAACTGTTTAATTTACTTAATGGGCATATTTGAGATTGTAGCCATTAAAAATAGAAGATTATATTTTGGGGTATCTTATAAATTTCATTTTTTATACAAAGTGACATTAAATTTTTGTCATTGTCCTAATTTAATATTTTGAAAATATGTTGGTATCCTGAATCAGTGACATTGTTAGTCTGTATTCTTTAATATATTTGAATATTGCTTTTTTTGTTAGGCATCAGATAAAAATTCAAATTAAATGTTTAAAATACTCTTTTCCATTTAAGTCTAATTTAGTGATACTCATTTAAAAATCTTTGCTGTTAATAAGTATACTCCAATACATGCATACACCTATCTTGATTATTATATTTTGCTTTTTTGATTATTGAAAAAGGTATTAATTACAAAGATATTTGCTTTCTTTCCTTTTTAATTTTCCATAACAGATACCAAGTGCTGGCGTTTGCAACGGATGCTGATGAAAGACAAGAAACAGAACAGCAAAAACTTGGTTCTGGAAAAAGACTTGTGGTAAAACCTGTTTATTTTACATAACCTGTACGGTACATTGCATGCATATTAAAAAGATTGAATGCTAAGTAACAAATGGAAAAATTGTCTGCTGACAAAGGACCTGATCCAACTTCCATTAAAGGCAATGGAAGGACTCCAGTAGATTTTTGTTAGGATTTCTTTGGGCTCAAATTGCTTAAGGCTGGGCCTTAAAATTCCCAGCTGTTCTATGAAAAAAGAAGGTTGTGTTCTGAAATGGGCTATATCTAGGCTAGTCTTTGTATTGCAGGTTGTAAACTGAAAACATGAGCAAAACTATACTATGTACTATTATATAGACTATACTATACTATTATGCTATAAACTAGTGTAATAGGTATATCTGACCTATTGCTCATGTTTTGAAATTGACAGTCTATTTGTGACTGTATATTGACTTTACAAAATAAACTTTATTGCACTTAGAGAATCTTTTGTTCTTTATTAGGAAAATCTGCACCTAAAAATGTTGCATACGTGCAACTATTCTTCCCACTGAAAATGTACATTAGTGACTGCAAACATGAAAATTGTCTTGTGCACCTGAAATCCAGTCATTTTTTTTCCCATTAGATACATTGGTAGAATTGGTAGAATTATGTATATTGGTAGAATATGTTCTGCTTGCTGCCTGCTCTTGATATCAAAGGACGTGTGCAGAGGCAGATTTTGTAATTATGCATTTCATATTCAGAGTATAAACCATTTTTATGTTGAATGGAATGTGTATTTTGAAGTATACTTTAATACATTTGTAAAGTGAAGTATAGTCATTAATTCATGACCATTTCATAAAGCATTTGGATGTTTTTACTGTTTTCCTCACAATGAAGAAAATCACAACTGCCTTCAAAATAAGTAAGTGGGTAGCTAGAATGTTTTTTTCCAAAAAGACCTTGATTTTTGTTTTGGTAAATTGAATTCTGAACCTTCTCTGTGTTTTATTTAATACACAAATATCAGTTGGTCTCTAGAGTGTGTTTTTTCTTTTCAAGGTGGATTGGGTTTTAAACATCGGAGAGCAAGCACTGGATATATGTGTAGTGTCCTTTAATCAGGCGGTTTCCTCTGTTTTTGTGCTTGGTGAGAGAAACTTCTTTTGCCTTAAGGATAATGGGCAAATCCGATTCATGAAAAAGCTTGATTGCAGCCCAAGTTGTTTCCTTCCTTATTGCTCAGGTTTGTAAAATGAAAATGAACGAAAAAACTTCGTTTTAGTTGTTTTTACAGCTAAGATTCTTTTTTTTTCCTCTGGAATAAATATATTCTTAATATGCTGTTCATAGAAAATTCTGTGATTCCGTGATTATAACTAAAACATAAATAGCCCTTTCATCAGTGTTCACTGTTCAGTGAATTAATGAGCAGTGTAACTATATAAATTGATATTAACCAATGTGTATTTTTGTCATGTTTATCTTTGCATGTTAACATCGTAATTATAATCACAGAATCACAGAGTGGTTGAGGTTGGCAGGGACCTCTAGAGATCACCTAGTCCAACCCCTGCTCCAGCAGGGACACCCAGAGCACGGGGCACAGGGCGGCATCCAGGCAGGTTGGAAGATCTCCAGAGAAGGAGACTGCACAGCCTCTCTGGGCAGCCTGTGCCAGGGATCTGGCACCCTCACAGGAAAGAAGTTCTTCCTCATGTGGATGTGGAGGTTCCTGTATTTCAACTTACACCCGTTACCCCTCATCCTGTCACTGGCCACTACGGAGAAGAGTTTGGCCCTATTCTCCCCTCGGTATTTGAACATGTTGATCAGATCTCCTCTCAATCTTCTCTTCTCCAGGCTAAACGGGTCCAGCTCGCTTAGTCTTTCCTCATATGATAGAATCTGTTAGTCATGTTTTAAATTATCTAACACGGCAGGCTAGACCCATGTTGTATGTGGAAAAGATGTAAGATGTGTGACGTGCTCTATGTAATTGGAATTTGTATTCATAGTTAATCATTAATCTCTGTGGTTATTGTCAGTGTGATTATCTTCATTTTGACATTTTAAAGTACTCTGAGTAAAAAAGTAAAAATAATACTGTGTGTGTACATATATACTTATATAGAGAGATGTATTTACGTATGCCAATTAGCAACTTACAGGGAAAAGAAAAATTAGCATCATAGTAATACAAGTCTCAAAGAAAAATATTGACTTATGAAAGAATCTTTCATCTTAAAACTGCTTTTATGTCTTTAACAGTGACAGAAGGAACGATAAACACCCTTGTGGGAAACCATAGTAACATGTTGCATGTTTATCAAGATGTGACGCTGAAATGGGCCACTCAGCTTCCTCACATTCCTGTATCAGTTAAAGTAGCAAATTTACAGTAAGTACTTCTTAAAGTTCTTACATTTTCAGATTGCTTTACAGTAGGAAATTAGACTGTAGATCCTAACAGAACTCTAAGGTATGTAATAAACAAGGTAGGTTATAGAGGGTAAATACAAAGTCTTTTTTCTTTCTTGTATAAAATATTCATTTATGTTAATACATGTACTGATAATTCTAGAATTCTTGACTTGCTCTACTCCTGCTCTAGATTTTCTGGATTTCATGCATGAGGGCAGCGCTTTGGTCTCTCTTAGCTCCATAAGTAGTTTCTTCATTAAAAGAGTAAGTGAAGCTTTGCAGTCTGGTAAGGCCTTTCCTGAGACATAAAAATAGGGAATCTGACTGAAGATCTGTTTTTCATTAAGTATATAAATGTAGAGGTATTGCAGAGAGTGCAGTGGGAGTGTCCTGGGCAGGCAGGTGACTTCAGGTCCCAAGCAGACTCAGCAGGTGCAGTTATGCCTGTGAACTGCAATGCCAACATACTCTGGGTTGTTGAAAACTTCCTGGTTTGTAAATTGTGTATTTTATCACAAAATCTCAGGGCACGTGAAAACACAACATCTGATTAAGTAGCTTTACCTCTACTCTGCTTTATGCAAACTAGGAACCTGTAAGGAGAGTAAGTGTTTTCCATTTGGTGCCAATAGTTGCTTAATGTTTTTAAACTAGATTTTGTTTTTGTTTTTGAAAAACTCTAAAGAGTTGTGATAGCTTTCATCAAGCAAGTCTTAAATATAAAGTACAGCAAATTATCCCAGTGGGCCAGTTAGTGAAAAAAGGTAAATATGCAGCACAGCTTTTGAAGTTTGGAGAAAATATGGCAATGTCATTAGAAAATAAAAGGAAAGGCAAGAAGATTATTCTAAGGTTTATATCTACAGTTACTTGTTTATAAACACATATTATTGAAACACTTGTTTTAATTAACCTTTAAGAAATTTATGCAATTTATGTCTGTTTGATGTGATTTTTAACATTGAGTAGTTTGATCTTAGCGAGAATGTTTAGAGCCTGGTAATTCAGCCCAAATAACTTTGCAATTACAAAGTCAAAATTCCCTCAGGTGTACTGCTAATGCTAGGTTTCAGATTGGGGTTCCTTTCTGTTAAGGATCAAGAGAAAATATTTTAGACAGAAAGGATTCTTACACAGGTGTTGATGAATGCACATGCCTGTGCAGTGCTCACATAGATACATGGATATGTTTCTATATCACATAGATATGTGAATGTGTGTGAGTGCATGTGTACACACACACTGTCCAGAAATGAATGGGAGAAGTCTGGGGCATTTGTGTTTCAGGGTATTCACCAGGGAACAGTGTAAGATCTCACTAATGTAGTTGGTTAAGGGAAGAGACGTGGTTGAAGGACAAAGGTTTGAAAAGAACTGTGATAATATGATAGTTGAAGATATTAAAATAAATGGGAAAGTAATCCAAATAGGTTTTGACTTGCGTTGTTTTGAAATTCGTATCGTTATGAGCAGACATTGACAAGACTTCAGCAACCTATGGTTTACTAATAATTTTGGATACTCATCTGGAGTGGCTGATTGATTGTGTGCCAGTGTGGGGAAAAGCAGATGGCCAGTACATCAACTCTGCTTTATTTCTAGTATCTTGAGTTTTTAGAAACCCTATTACAGCTTTTATTGTCATAAACTACTCTTGCTTATGACTGTCTCCTTTCCAGAAGTTATACTTTGCTCCCAGGGAGAAAATAGGTCTGCTTTACAGTTTGGGTTCTCATTAGAATAATGATAGATTCTCGTATTTCACATTGTTCACTTTTGATGTGATCTCCTTTGTATCCTGCAGGAGTAACACTCGCTTCTTGGTTTACATATGATTCTATTAACATATACATTTTTTTTTTTTTAATGTGTGCATGTGGCTTTTTGCTTAGCTAGTTCTTTGGATCACTGTATTCAAAGGATAATTAAAAACTTCCAGCACTTTCCAATTTCTTATACACATAGCTAAATTCCTCGCCTAAGGAATTGCAAGTTTTTGCAATTTTGCTCATATCCGCTCAGAATGTTTTTGAAGGACACAACAGTTTTTCTGAAAAAAAAAAAAAAAGTGGTAGTTCATCACTTTGAACAAATGACTCTCCTCAGTTGTTGCTTTCTTGGCTCATTCTGCAGTGCCTCAAAGATGGGTTGTCTTTCAGACCAGGACATTGCAGGCACAGGAGGTCCCATGTGCTTGGAGGATGTTGCTCTTGCTGCTTCTGTTAGGAACAAATGCACCCTGGAAATGCAAAAGGACCATTTGCTCAGGCACCTAGGAGTATCCTCAGTACATGTATAGCAACTTTAATGCTTGTGAAAGATAGCAAGGTATGTGATCAGCAAGTCATGTCAGGATATCCCATGATCACAGAGCTAGATTTAGTGTATTCCGTATCTATTTAAGCATGATAAGCTTACCATGCTTTTGGAGAAAAGCTGATTTTCTGTTGCTTCAGGTTTAATGCCAGGTGAGGATGAAAATGCTTGTCTGAGCAGATACATTTTGTCATTTATGTAAACATGTGCAATAAGCTTGTCCTTCTGTTTAACATTCAGAATGAATACGAGCCAAACAGCAAAACCTGCAGTAAAGTACTAGCTTACGGAGGTAGTAATTTGGCTTGAACAAAGGGTATGTTTAAAAAAAATATATAATACTTAAAAGGAAATTCTCTTTTTATGAGTCAATGTGATAATGATTTTCTAATACTCCACTCAGGAGGGCCTTCTGTCTCAATTGGGGCCTCTAGGCACTGCAGTAACATAAATACCATTAATGTTTTAATAAGCACAGAGTTGTTAATCCTATACAGCTGAGAGAGGGAAGCACCTTCCGCATGACCTGTGTCGGTGAATTATTTTCATATCCTTTTCCCTTTTATTGTAAAGCGCATGCAGTGGCTGGCGCCTTCTGGAAAGGCCTGTGTGTGCGTGTTCATCCGCAGTCTGTGCTCGCCGTGGTGTCCATAGCGCTTCCCATGGGCGGCTCTGGCCCGCTGGATGAGGAGAGCGTCACGAGAAGCCGCTCTATGGAAATCTCTTGAGGAGCAAGTTGTGACCGTCTCATAAAAAGAGTCATAAACTTACGATCTTTCTAGTCTACTCCGACGATCAAGCCTTTAATGGCTTCAGAGAAGTAAACTCAGTAAGCAACTCCCTCGCACTGCCCCCCCAGCGCGTGCCCCTCTTTTTCGTTATCATTTCGGGTTTTTTGCTTACAATATTGTGAAATCCATCGTTTCTCTACAGCGAATAGCAGTATGGAAATAATGATAATAACACACTAGAGCATTTGGGATTACATTCCAGAATAAGCTGTTTGATTTCCATACCACCATTTTCAGAAGCATACTAGGAAAATATTGAATAAAAATAAGTGGGACCTAATAACCTTTTTAGTGAGGTTTATCTGTTTATGCTATTAAAGAGATGTATTTTTAAGCTGTTAACCTGCACTTCTTGCCTCTCTCTCCTGTTATAAAAATCTGAGTATTCTGTTGGTGAATTGAAACTTGAGTAAAGAGAAAAATTTGAGAGTTTAAAATAACTTATTTTGTGTATGACCTGAAGATATGTGTAGCTGTGATCACTGAGCTGGCAGTTCAGTTCCAATCATTATTACAGACATTTGTTCTCTACCTTGTTAGACTTTTACATGCTTCTTCTGTTAATGAGTAATAGTTAATAGCAATGTTTATGATTGTTTTATTGTCAAGAGACTCTTATGCTATTAACACCACCTGGGTTGCTTCAGAGGCATAACAACTTAAATTGAAAATTAGGATTAACATGGGCTGTTTAGGGCTTTACCTCGTATCAGCATAAAATCATCTTCCCATTAACAGACTTGCTTAGACAATTGTCTTTTTTAATGTGCTGTGTCGTTACCCTTCGAGCTGGGGCTGTGCAGAACCATCCTCACTGAAGCCCAAAGTCTCCAAGGAGACAGTTCAGGTGCTCTCTCTGGGCTGGTGGGGGATAAAAAGACTTCTCTAGAGCAGTCTGAGAGAGAAACTGTTGATCTGCTGCCGTTAAAGTGACTGGAGACTGGGAAACCACACGGAGTTCAGGAGAACTTGAGTGCAATTGCAATTCTTACCTTGAAACAGTTCTGAGCACCAGCGTTAGCTTGCTGCCGACCAGAATAACCCGAGTGTCATCTTTGCATTGACTTCAAATTCTGTTTCTTTTTTGTTATCCGTTTCCCCGTTTCACTGGGCAGATATTTTTCTAAGACCTACACTCTACTTTGCAAAGGACGTGTCGTGAGCAGTTTCTGTGGTGTTCATGAATTTGATGGAGTCACTTGTCGGTGCTGACATATGCTCGATTTTCCTTTCTCCCCAGTTTCAGGTAACTGCGTGGGGAGCAGGCCTATAGGAATGTGATTCTGACAAGGCTGTTTACATTTCTTGTCAGCTAAAACACCTCTTATGAACCTTTGTTAAAAAAAAAAATCTTTTGTGTTGGCAGGAATCTTCTTCTTGTAAAACTAAGTGAGTTAATCCTCCTTCTACCAAAAAAGGTAGGTTATACTTGCCTGAATCATCTGAGATAACTTCTAGGGAAATTAGCAGAAAGTCACTTTTTAAGGGCCTATCCCAGGTCATATTTGTTTTCCTATGTCTGAATTACCCCGGCTCCATATGCTTGACCATAAAAGGTCCTTGGACTGGACTAAAATCCTTAGCCCGTTCTCTTTTCTATTTACTTGACATTAATTCCCTTGGCGAAGGTGCATCTCAGGGTGCCACGTTCCAAGGTCTGATTGATGGCCCCGAGTGCTGCCCTGACCCGGCTGGCCCAAAGCTGGAACAGGCTGTTCAGGTGCGTTGGGACTGGGCCCCGTGTCGCTGCCCTCGGGGTATTTCCATCCCAAATTCTGAGACGCCGTCGTGGCCAGAGTTAGAACCACACAGTGTTGCATCTTGGATTTAGGCTTGGGGAAGGGAGCTCTGTTTTGATCGCTTCCAAGTTCCAAACCTGTTTTTGTACTAGGAAAGCGTGACGGCTCTAAATCAAGGACTTTGTTTCTTTTGAAAGTTTTTTTATTTGAGTTGGCTAGTTCTGATTTTACTACTTGGCTTTGTTTGTACTCAGCCTTTAGGTTGTACCTAGTAAGCCTATGTCTGCCTTTCTGCCTCCTTTTGAACTGAAGTTTTCTTCAAAATATGTCGCTCATTTGCTTCGTTTTTTTTTTGTTTTGTTTCCTAAGATGGTATTGCCTGGTGCCCCTAGCTCTGTGCTCTGGGTTATCCATCAGACAGTGAAGCCTGATGGCACCTGTAAAGAAAAAATAGTTGTTTTTGTATGGAATTTGTGTACAGATGTGGTTCTCAATGTGGGATCTTTTTGTTTTTACATCAGGGAATTAGAATATGGATCCCACACTGTCTTGTGTCTTTGAGTAAAAGTGCTGTTTAAAAAAATTAAAGAATAAGTTAAACTTATTCTTTATGGAAGGAAGATTTTTTTTCTTTTTGAGGCGAATAACCAACAAAATGACATCTATGCCTTGTAAAATGTGTAGTTCCCTTTCTTACAAGGGGTTGACAGATATGGAGAAGTTAGTGAAAGTTAGTAGAATACCTGCTTTTATTTTCAGTTATTTGACAGGTAGATGTTTTACTTGGTAACAGAATAGTGTGTTTTCTGAAGAGGAAATATAAAGTGGTCTGCAAAAGGGGTTTTCTTTTCTGTGTGTTTGTGTGTGTCTTTTTTTAGTCCAAAAGTAATTTGTTACATTTGAAGAATATAAATTTCTGAGCTTCTTATAATACTATATTTCCAATATTCAATTTTTTAACTTTAGTTAAGCTAGTAAATAGATTTTCTTGATTTGACATGATTTTTTTTTTTTTAACAAGTGCAACTTTTGAAAAGTCAGGAAATAATAGTAGACTTTGTATGCTGAAACTAGCAAGCAGGGTTACTTAGTAATCCCTATCCCACTTTACTGGACTTCAAATTCTTTACTGGACTTCAGATTTACCTATGTCTATCCTCTGAGGAATGATCCATAAAAATATTACGTATCTCCCATGTTTTCGCCACTAATCCTATATCAACTCTACTCAGTTTGCAATCAAAAAAAAATTGCTAGGCTTACAATTGACTGTGGTATAAATTCACTTGCTGATTCTTTTTGTGTGTTTGTTATGACTTTGCCATGTATAATTAGTGACTATAATCCCCTCGAATGGAGGGAGTTATGTTCGAACTAAACACGAGTATCAGGAACCATCATGCTGTTAAGGCTGCTTCACACAGTACCGTATTTGTCACTCAACACTTAGACGGCTGCTCAAGGGCCCCTTTGCTCACACTTTGAATTATGTTGTTACGTACTTGATGAATGTATATCTGATTTAGATGAATCACATATGATTTTTTTTCTATTTGATCATGTGTAATCACAGCGCATTAGAATTTTTGCACTGCCCCACGTGGTGCTGCTTATGGGCAGGCTACTGCCCTTGCCTTCTCGTGTCTCTCGGGAAATGCCTGCTGTGTGCAGGCAGCCAGGCACACTGCAAGAGAGAATTCTGCAATATTTTGAAATATTTGCAAATCTAGTTTTGGAGGATGTCACTTCTTTTCCACCCTTTTTAGCTTGAATAACCTGCTACCTTTGAATTGTACCAGTATTATTTTTCTTGGCCTCAGCTACCCAAATACCATATGAGCAACAGTGAGTGCTTTCCTCCAAAACAAAACAAAATTCCCAGTGGTTTAACCCTCGGTTCCAAACAGTGTTTGAGGAAGGGTTGGGTGGTTTTATCTCAACCCTGGTTTTGTCCTGTCCCGTCTGTCCATGTTAACCTGCATCCTGGCCTTGATAGTGTGAGGTGGAGAAATTTCATTCTGATGATGCTGATGAGCAGCAGAGGTTGTGCCTGCACCTTTGGGGGCTTCAGGCAGAAGAACTGCTGAACTTCAGGCTGTGATGTGGACACTTGGTGGTTTGCATCTTGAAGAGGAGAGCAGCGCTAAGGAGATTCTTATTGCATCTATTGCATTTAAAAACAGGCCCCTACTCACCCACAAAGCAAACGTGTATATGAACATATATCATCGAAGATGGTCACTTCTAGATGTTTTCTGGGGAAAAAAAATATTGAATCCAATTGTCCCTTTAGATAATCTGATTTGTTAGTGATTTGTAATAATAGAATAATGTTAGAGTGATCTAATAATAAATGTGTGGTTTGCATGATGAGATACAAAGTGATCATTCTCTGTGCTGTTCTCTGGCTTCCTAGTATAAAGGCTTGTTGTCTCTATATGAGTATTACCAACCTGGCATGGTTGACATGCTTGAAACATTGTGGCACTTTAGATAAACAAGTTTGACTACAAATCTTTGATTCAGGAGGCTGTTTCCACAAAGAATATAACATAGAGTCTATGGAAGAATTTCAAGATTAATTCCCAATTTAAAAATTCAGTACAGCAAACTGATTATTTATTTATCTATCTAATGGAGTATGTAATCAACAAGTGGAGTTGAAAATTCTGATGTTTAAACATTGGTTTAAAATTTCCTTCATTTTATGATGTTTTAGTGTCATATAGAAATAAATATAAATAAGAGAATTAATGTGATCAATTTGCCAATGAGAAAATATCTAAATATGACCCTGAAATTAAAATTTGTTCTGTGGCCCTGAGTCGTGATATATTGACTGGTTAGGTGAATGCCGTTTGTGTAGCTGGGCCTCTGCAAACAGTAGAAGAGCAATAGAAACTGGATTTAATTGGAAAATTAGGAAGAAATACTATAGTTGAATATGTAAAGTATAAAATTTCAATCACATACAGGGTAATAATGGGTGGAGTCAAAACAACCTCCTTCTCATTCATTTTTTGTAGCTGTCCAGATGCTAGAAAAGACTTTGTTCTTCATTCCAGACCATCTGTTATTCCTTATTATAACTGACATCACCACAGCTACCACAACTGTTAAAGAATCACCATATAAAAATGGCAAAACTTGCATATAAAACCAGCAAAATTTAGCACTTATTACATGATTTTATGGAAAGAAAACTGCAGGAATCAAACTTTACAGTTTGCTGAAAGATTTTTCCTTTTTCTATATAGTAGTACTGTAATAGAAGCAATGCCAGTTATGACGCAGTGTATGAACTGTGCAGTTATATGTGTGTGTGTGTATATATAAATTTTTATTTGAGTGTTCTGTAAGAATAAGTTGCCTGATCTGAGAAGTTAAACACAGAGGCTTCTAGAATCGTTCTATTGAAACATGGTTGCATTTTAAGGAAAAGTTTATTAGGAAAAAGAAATTGATTACATGGATGTTTTTCATCATTAAATGCCCACTAAAGTTGGCAAGAAATAGCAGTATAGAATATTACCATTTTTAAAGGTCTTTTGAAGAGATTTTTTTTGATGTGTTTGATAGCTTGCACAGCCCTAAATTACGGATTTTTTATTTTTGTTTATATCCTTTCCTCTCACCCTATCCCTTTTGCTGAAAACAAAACAAAAACCATAAACCGCCTTAGTAGGATTCTGATTCTGCAAAAAGTACGGATGTGCCAAGTGCTGTATCTGGCATGCGCTCTGAGTCATGACTGAGGCTTTCTAGCAAGTTAGAAGCTTTAAATGGTGTATATTGTACAGCATTAAGCGCATGCCTGTGTTGCCAGTTCTCCTAATTTTATTGCATGTCACTTATTTGCTTTTTAAAAAGCCTGGTTTTTACAGACATGTGGTTTTGTAAGGGTTTCAGCTTTCTTTAGAAAAACACTTAAAATATTTCTCCCCTCAAGTGGAATTTTTAAATGCTCAAGAACAGCAAAGCAAATAAATCTAGTCTTTAACATGAAAAGACTTTGCTTTTAAACCAAAGGTGGGGGGTTTTGTTTGTTTGTTTTGGTTAATATGCAATTTCTTTGTGCTTTTTCATGTGGCGACAAAGTGGAATATACCTGCATCAGATTGTGAACTCCATCTTGGAGCTGGGTATGGGCAGTAGGCTGGAATTTGTGGATATGTTGTGACACTTGCTCTTCCCGTGGAAGTGCTGGATATCCTGATTGAAAGTCTGTCATCGTGAACAGTGTAGGGCTCTTGACTTTGAAAATCCTGAGTGTTATTAGTATGTCATTTTTCTGCACTAGGACCTGAAAGATGGGGGGTGTGCGTGAAGATGTGAAGTTGAGAGCTGGCAGTGCAGAGTGCCAGGGATTCTTATGAAGTAGCTATTTACAAGACGGACTGAAGGGGCACTGAGAAATACTGTCAAAAATAATCACATATAGGCTTTTCCCAGGCTGAAATGCTGGTGACTTTTAAAGCTTGAAGGTCGAGCATTGTCAAAGCAGGTGAGGAGCTGGGAGAAAGAGATAGAAAGTAATTCCACAAGTTTAGCGTTTTTAAAATTCTCTAATTGTTTAGGCCTCCTCCTAGTAATTCCTCCTCCTTATTTATTTATTTACTTACGATTTCTTGGATTTTCCAGCCTGTGCATTTAGGAGCTCCCCACGCTTACTAGGAGCGATGTGATTTGCTGCTGTCTTGAGTGAGGCAGTGATCTACTGTTGTCTTCAGTAAAGAGCATTGCAGAGAGGCTTGAAACTGATAGGGTGCACAGAAATAAGGGGTCACTAATTACAGAAAAATGAGCAAAACCACATTCAGACTTGATTGACTGGGAAGCCACAGGTATTCCACAATAAATATACATTGCAAAGAGTGGTGGTGACTGTAGGGAGTGGTGCTGGTTAGCGGCAGTAGGTAATGTTGCAGTGCGATGGTTTAGAATATTGCAGTCATTGAACAGAGTTCTTATGCTTGTTAGTCTCTTTGTAGTTAGCTTGTAGGTAGTGCTCTAATTTCACCTAGGTGTTGTCTAATGTTGCAGAACTTATGTGTAACGAGCAGTTGAGAGTAAACTCTTTTTGTAAGAGTAATATAATAGTTGACCATAGATTTTTGTCAGTGTAGCACCTTGCATCTCTCACAAATTTTGGGACCAGAGATGCTAAGCATCCCTTCACCTTGTCTGGAGAAAAATGAACTGAAACCCCTATCTAGAGCTAGAGGAATAAACTTTCAAGGCACCTGGGTAGTATATTTATAATGTTGTTCTGTGATAATATCTGTTGCAGCTTTTTAGTATAATTTCTTTAACCACTGGAAGTTGAAATACACTTATATGCTAGTGAGGGAATATGGCTTTAAAGCACAGATTTTTGAACTTAAGGGGGAAGATGTTGCAAATGAAGAAATAGCGAGTCCTTAACTTCATTCTAAGAGGGAATGAGACATGGAGATGTTTATGTTTGTGTACGATGGTTCCTCTTAATTTATTCCTTGCAGCTAGCACTGATAATATCATGAATGAAATTGCAATTGCAAGTTCTTGTTACTTGAAGGTCTGGCTTAGACTGCAGTCTTACTCAAAACCATCAGCTTTTCTTATCAGTCTTGATATTTATTTTCAGGTCACGTAATGCAACTGAGTGCCTTAGGTCCTGACTTGTGATGGTAATATGGAATACAATGGATACAAGTTAGGAACTTTTTCTAGAATACACTATACTTCAGAGTTTTAAACACATATATATTATCTAAAGCAAGATTGCATACAAAAATATGCATCACTTTGAACATTCTATTTTTCTTCCTCTTTGTGACAAAAGATGATCCATCACAAAGAAAATATTACCTATATGTAATCTGTAGCATTAGTTTGTTGGTGTTGTGTAGCCTGCTGCTATCAGCAAGTTCTCTACCGCAAGGAGCCAGAAGAGCACCCTGTGCCTGGAAGTCTGCACATATCGTTGGTCTTTCCTTACATTTAAACCATCACCACGGTGTCGCTGTTATATTAACCCCGTTCAAACGAACAAACCAGCTCTGTGCTGTATTTCATGTGACATAGAGGTGTTCAGGGCCTGCGGAGGCAAACGCTGGGCTTTTCGGGCTGCCCTGGAAAACGCGGCGTGCTGACCCGCAGGTGGCAGCAACGAACCGGCGGAAACAGCCTCTTGGCCCAAACAATCTGGAAAAATGGAAACAACGTTCATCTCCATTGCTTTTTTCCCCCCCCCTTGCATTTGATGAAAGATCTTTTAATTTTTTGATAGTTTTTGTTGCTGTTGTTTGTGCCTTTATTTTATTTTTTTTTTTTTGGAAAATGCTTGCCCTTTACATGAAGAGCCTCTTGCAGTGAGAAAACTCCTAAAGACTAGATCAGAAGCTGCCATTCTGTAAGGGGGACTAGTTCATTGGAGTGATAGATGGCATCGCCATGTAGAGATGCGAAAATCCTGTCACTGCTGAAAATAGTTTTGTTCTCAAATAGTGGCAGAATGGGGAGGTCTTACACATTAAAAAAATACTGATTCTGCTGCAAAGTAGAATAGAGAATATTAATGAGCAAGCAGTTTTCAAAGGAGCACAGGGGAGATTTGTTGATATCCAGACACAATTAAATATCAGTGGTAGCTGGATTCCATCAGATATTTTAAATACTCAGCAAGGGATATGATTTTAGAGGATAGGTTCTATAGCAGATTAAGAGGAGTCTTTGACTTTTACTCCCATTTCTTCCTGTTAGAAAGTTCTTAGAGTTTGTTGCCTTTCACCATTTTATCAAACACTATGAGGTATTTGCTAAAGTGAGGTGGAAATGGTAGTGAGACTTTGGTGGGAGTTTCCAGGAGCACTAAATTTTAGTTATACCATTACATACAAAAGATGATGTTAAAATGAAAAGAGAATTGATTCAAATGATTGAGCACAGTTTAGGAATTAGTATCCCAATCAGTTGCTTATAAATAACATATTATCAATAATGATTGCAGTGATACTGCAGTACATTTTGCTTGATAAAATTATTGGTATGAATAATAAATTACCAAAATGTGATTTGAAATTCAGAAGTAAAATTTTAGCTATTACTACAAATACAAATAACTAAAACTATAAATAGTGTCAATAATCAAACCTATGGAATAATGCCTTGGTTTGTCCTTTAAGTAGCAATTGGAGAAGTTGAATCCGTAATTGAAGGTTAATTTTTGAGTGATAGATTGATATTATATAGCTGGAAACACGCAAAGCATTTTAATTTGTTAAAGAATTATGTTGTGAGCAATTTGTTTAATAAGAGAAGACCTACAGAAAACATATGCCATGATTATTACTCAAATCCAATAAAAGATAGATTTTCAAATTATTACCATATGTGTGTAGGAGTTGTTTTGCACTATAAAGTTATTTTAGATACCAGAATAATTTGTTTCGTAGTTTGAGTTCTTCTCTGTTAAAGTGTCCCTTTAGGTTTCCTACTTTGACTATTGTGCGGTATATAATAATAATAATAAAAAAACCTTACAATAAAAGAAGTTTAACAAATAATTGAAATTGCAGATTGTGTGCAAAATGTGCCAAATGAAGTAATGGTATTTGCAGGGATATTGTATGAGTGCGGTAGCTGTAGGGAAACTACTATAAAACTGTTAAATACACTCCATTTCCCCCAGCCCCCCATCTTTAACCACCATTATAAAAACCTGAGAAAATAAAGCAATGGGACTGTATGACAAACATTCCAACAGATAAATTAATATCCTATGTATGAGGCGTCACAACTTATTGCCTGTATTTCTCTTATGATTTCTGTTGACCTACAAATTCGGGGAGAGAATTAACAAGGAAAATGATTGGCAAAAGCTGTTCTATATTCCTGCGTGTTTCATACGGAGCAATCTTCTTTTTTAGGGCCCAGCAGAACAGTAGCTGGAGCAAAGGTGAAGCGCCCCTGGTCTCTGAGCAGGGCTAGAACAAAAGTTGATCAGAATAAGCACAGGTTTATTTTAAGGCAGATTTCACAGGAACATTCATGATGGCCTGTGCCTGGCCACTTCAGGATTTCGTTTTTATTCATCTGCCTTATAAAGGGACAAGTGAGATGTTTTTGTTCAGTCCAACCCTGGATTTAGAATAGGGTTACTCCTGCAGTTACGATTTGTTGCTGCCTAAGGCACAGAGGTACCGTCCAGGATTTCTACAGATCTCTGACAAGTCACTTCAGAGCTCTGCGGTACTTGAGTAACAAAAGCGTCTTTCAAAGTTATTTAATTCATGGTTTCCTGTAGATACTCAAATTCCTTTGATGATATTGTAAGATCTAAGTGAAGATCACTTCCTAAAACACAAGGTTAAACTGTCCTTTTAGGTAGAAAATCACATTTCCTAAGTTCTAGACAACTGCATTATTTTACTTGTAGACTATTCTGCTGAATAAGGTCCTTAATTCTAACTGCAGCAGGTCGTTGCAATTTGGGATCATTAGCAACTTACTGAGGCAGCACCTGCTCCATTTGTCCATGTCATTGATGAGCAAGTTGAACAAGACCTAATACTGTCCAACCCCTGGGGCACACAGCTGGCTACAGGCCTCCAGCTAGACTGCGCTGATGATCACAATCCACTGAGTTCTGCCATCCAGCCAGTTCTCAATCCATCTCCCAGTTCACTCATCCAACCTGCTGATCTTGCCTGTGAGGATGTGGTGGGAGACAGTGTTGAAAGCCTTGCTGGAGGCTTGCGACATCCACTGCTCTGGCCTCATCTACCCAGCCAGTCATCACCATCGTAGAGAGCTGTCAGATTGATTAAGCGCGATATCCCCATGGTGAATCCATGCTGACTACCCCTCATCCCCCTCTTGTCCTCCACATGCTTAGAGATGACATCTAGAATGAGCTGTTCCGTCATCTCTAGAGGCGTGGAGGTGAGGTTGAGGGGCTGCTAGGTGCCTGGGTCCTCCTTCATGCTGGTTTTGAACACTGGAGTGACGCTGGCTCTTTTCCAAGTTTCGGGCACCTCTCCTATTCTCCATAATGTGTCAAAGTTGTTCGAGAGTGGTCTAACATATCTGGGAATTCGTTAAACAAACCTTTCAACCTGTCTTTACCTTATTTAATCATGGATGTGTCTGACACTGAGATGGTATCTGCCATAAGACGTTTCTAAGTAGGGAATAAGAATGCATTACTGGCCTGAGTATGTTATCATCTTGTAATTATGAAAACAAATGTAAACTTTAATTATATCATTTTAAATATAGAAGGAAAGTTAGTTTTCTGTTAGCTTAACTATCAGCTTTGCTAGCTTTCCCTTAGTACTGTGTTCCTCTCCTGGTTCTGAAAAACCTTCAGGAGAAGCCAAATGTTGGCAGTGCTTGCCCTTTTGTTTCATAATCTGTGAAAATACCTTTCTGAAATGTTGTGCCTTCATGGTACATGTCCATATACTCAAAATATGAGTCAGGTTTGGTAGGAGGAAGATCAACCAAGTACAGTTCTTGGAGAATACAGCATTATGGACTAGGGCATAGATAATGAAGCACTCACTTGGGTTGATCTAGAGCCATCTCAGGGAATCTTCCAGATCCGTGAGTCTTTTCAGAAAGATATTGCAGGGAGGAGCCAGGCAGTGTTTTAAACCAGCACAGAAGCTGTAGCAACCATCAAAGAATAAGAGATGCTGCTGATGCCACCTGAGTCCTTCCTGCTGCCTTCACTGTGAATGTTCTTTCTATTTGATTAGTAATTTTCTCTGATGCATCCTTTTCCTTTCTTTATTTTGTTTTCTGTTTAGCTAATTTGTCTGCCTGCATACCCAATATGAATATTCTTCAAAAATTTAAATAAGAACTTCAATAAAAATGGTTACCACTGTACTCTGTTTTGGTCATTTCCTTTGCCTATCTTGTTCATACAGAATCCAAGTTATTTGGAAGATATTTATTTTGCCTTAGTAAGCTATCTAACACAGATTGCTCCTTATATGTGATTGTAGTAAGCTAGTGAGACTGATTTTATAAACACATATGAATAGAAGAATAAATATTATTGTTTTTTTTTGGCCAAAGAATCTTATTAAATTCTATTTATGGAATTCTGTTAAAGACAGATCAATAGAAGCAACATAAAAAATTCAATGTTATATTTGCTTGTGTGATTCTCATTTCTTAATGAGCTTTATTTATTTATATTTATGCAGAGGTCTGAGGGGTGTAATAGTTACTCTGAGTGACAGTGGGCATCTTCAGTGTTCCTACCTTGGAACTGATCCTTCACTGTTCCAGGCTCCCAAGATTGAATCTAGGGAAATAAACTATGAAGAAATTGATGCTGAAATGAAAAAACTTCAGAAAATCATCAAGGAAGCCACAAAAACACAAGGTATACTCCTCCCTTTTCTGTATATACCTCTAACTACCTGACTGTTATTTTTGCCTTTAAATTACTGTATGCTTAAATTATGTTTTACATTTCTGTAGGAAATGTAATATTTAGTATGTTGCATTAAAAAAAAAAAACACACACACAACTTTCTCCTGATGACAAGTATACAAACTGAATCATAGGCTCTTTGGCTCTTGGATACACAGTGTATTTCTATTTCCATAATGCCTGTTGGAATATGCAGGATATTGATATCAGATTGAAGAGAATTCTTACTGGTGCTAGGGTTCAGAGAGAAACTGGAGGCAAAGGAAGGGAAGAAAATTTCTGTAATTTCTTGCATACAGTCTAATATACTTTTAAGGCTTCAGAAAGAGCAAAAGTGTTGCCAAGTTCTATTTTTTATTACAAACAGCTTCTTAAATATCATTCAATTAACAAAGAATGAATTGTGTTATTGCAACTGTTCTGTTACCTCTTTCAGAAGCAGTTATATGTGAACAGGGCAAGAGATATGAAAAGTATGGCACAGAATAACCGATCATGTTAAACTCTGGAATTTACGTGTGTTGCTAATAACTTATATTGCACTTGTTCAAATAATGGCACATTATTTCCACAAAGATCCTTTAAAGATTGTGTTTTCATAACTTTAGTTTTCAAACAGTGCATCTGTCTTGCATTGCGATTCCAGAGCATGTCATTTTACAGGAAACTCAGGAAAAAAATATCATAGGCAGGTAGAAAGTACTAGTTAAATTTTTTTTTCTAGGGGTTATTTAGCACATTCTCAAAATGTATATTGAAAATTATATAATTTGTATGGAAAGGGGAGCGAACGAGCACACAGTTACAATCTCTAGAAAAGTAGTAGTTTGTTATCTGCATTCATTAAACTTGATTTTCCAAGTCAAAGATCTCTTCTCTGTAATTGCACATAATTTTTTCCATTACTGTTGTGGTAGACTAGCATCAGGGTTTCTTACGCTAACAAATCCAGAAGCTGGGTATTTAAACATGCACATGTCTAAAATTCGCTGATGGGGAGAATAAATCCGTTTGTGAAGAACTTTTCTGTAACTTGCATTTTGTCATGTTGTGCCAAATACATATATAGGAAGGGAGAGATGGGAGAGAGGGGCAGAGAGACAGGAGAGGAGAGGATGTGGGGAGAAGGACAAAGTGGGTCTGTTGGAGGTGATTGGAGAGGACAGTCAGGGAGGGAAGCAGATGGGAGGAAAGAGGGAGCGAGGAGGAAAATGGGGGGGATAGGGAAGGCGAAAATAAAAACCGTCCTTTAAACTTCTCTAATATAATTATACTATGAGTGGGATTGCCACCCTTAGTGTGAATATTGCTCTTTCCTCTTTTTTTTTCCCCTTTTCCCTTTATTTTCCTTCTTTCCTAGAATCTTTCTAAGCTGATGTAAGGTGTCACAGTAATGTTTTCATATGAGAACTTACCAGTGTTCGCTCTAATGAAGAGGTGATCTAAAGAGGTCTTGTTTAATTTTATTTGGATGTAAAACTTAACAAAAACCTTTTGTTACAACAAAACATGAAAAATGATATGAAAATGCCATTTAATTTGTGGTGTTTTGCCTTTGTTGCATTTTGGCTTTGTTCAGGTTTTCAGCTGAGTCTTAAAATCTGTTAATCTTGGATAGTTGAATACAAACACTTTTGAACACAGGTCGCCATGCAGATAAATGAATGGTGGTCTTTAAAATGAACCATTGATTTTTCTGTCGTCTATGTTCATGTGTGTGCAGTAAGATCCGGTGGTGTTCTAAATATCTGCCCTTATATGGAATCAGTTTTTCTTTGTTTCATTTTGACGTCCAAAAACGGAAGGTTTTTAGAATTAGCTCATCATATAAAAAAATGTAGAGTGATTATTTCCATAAATATGTTTTGTCTTTCTGTCCAGTGCTGACCATTAAACTGTTGAACTTTAGTTGCTTTATATTTTTTTTGCAAAGGAGAATTTATATTATAAAAACTGATGTAATATTTCAAAACCTTTTTTTTTATTAGTACATTAACTTAAGTCTAGTATTACTTACATCAGTATGGATAACATAACTGATTAAATATGAGTGCTTTGGTGCAGTTTAGTGCTAACAAAAAGCTGATGTCTCTGTGTAAACTTAAGTTGTGGTCTCTGTCCTATTTCTCATAGAAGAATAACTGAGAGGCATATCTTTGTCATGGTTTGCTTGAAGAAACAACGTGAAGAAAAAAAAAATTCAATAGGGTTGAAAAAGATAGATCCTGTGTTATTCACACAGGTGGAATGGATTGTGCTAGTTGCTACCGCTGGCAAAACCAGTTGTGTGTGTTTGTGTGTAACAGTATGAAACAGGTAGAGGCTTCTGTAGTTGACAATATCGGGCAAAATTATTTGCTTTTGCTATTTTTTCTTCTTGGCATTTTCTCTGAGTAGGAAATTTTCTCTGAAAGGAAAACATTTCTCTTCCTTCTTATCAGAATTCTTAAATCTTTTCCCCTATCTCTATTGTTCCAAGGAGACATAATGTGCCACGTAGTAGTTCTGAGGTCGTCTTTAGTGCTCTAGGTGTAATAAAATTCTAGGAGCTTTCTGGATATGCTTGCTTTCCTTAATTGCTCAGTTGCTGTGTTAATTTCCCATTTACTTTAGTTTTTTTTTTTTCTTTTCTTTTTTTTCAGTACATTTAATATTGAGAAGAAATATACCAGTATTTTTAAAGAGTTAGGAAACTTCCTTATGTTTTTTTTCCACAAAAGAAATGTTATTCCTGAAGATACTTACGTATCTTCATTTTAAACCTTGCAAATTTTTGGCACGTATGAATCTGCATAAGGCTACCTGTTGATAGCATTCTTTACATTGTATGTAATTCTTGGTACTCACCATATTTCAACCAATGTAAAATTTTATTTTCCGTGCAAAGGAAGATGTATTCTAGTTGCATTACAATATTAGACACAGTATATTCTTCTAATGTATTAATTCTCAATTATTTAGAAGAAAGTGTGCCATGAGAGGTGTGTGGCATGTATTTTGGAAGAGTAGTTTTATTTGTTATAGAAGTGTTAGTATTCACTAATATGTAATGAAACAAATCTTAAAATTCTTTACAGTCTTTCTGGAATCCTTGAAGATGTGGCTGTAAAACACAGCTATAGTGGCTGTAAAAGCCTGTTATGAAATGATGATAAATACTTTATCATCCATAAAACAGAAATCCAGACTGGAATCCACATTTAAACTGGAAAATTGAAAGACTTCTTCATTTAAAAAATTGCTATTTTTTCCTTTTAATAGTAGTAGCTATAATTATATTAATGATATAAAATTCTAATAAATTTGATGATGTTGAAATCATTTGATCTTTTTAGAAATGTAACTGAACATTTGTTAAAGGGGAGCTGATTCTCTTTTTCTCTATTTCTTCCAGATATCTTGCCCAAATCTGAAAGCGAGAGAGAGCTAATTGTCACTGCGGAAGTTTCACCTGAGTTGGATGCAGAATCTGTATGTACCTTTATAAAAAAGGAACTTTTAATGTAGTGACAACCATCAGTTCAGATCCTTAGAAATAGAAATTAGAGATAAACTGAAAATAAGTCAATAATCATTATTATTTATATAGCAGGTTACGTATGTGAAACACTATACAACACTAAGCAAACACATGTTATTTTGAAAAAGTTATCATGAGAAAGTATAATCTTATGTCCGTGCATTTTGGCATTTTAGTAGTGGTTAAGCAATTCTTTAAAAATAGTTTAAACAGAATACATTCTCAAGCAGTAGAGATTTCCCCTTGCAAAATGACCTATGAGCATAAACCATATGATATTCAGAAAGGCTCCATGGCCAAGATGAATTTTACTTTCAGTGGATAAAAGTGGGAGCAACAAGATGTCCACCATAATTTGCTTTTGAAGTTCAAGAGATATTATTCTGATCGTAAGATAGTGTGTGGTGATTATAAAGTACATACTGTGGTGCGCATAATTTACTGGTAGATTGGGAGTCACCTTTCCTTGCTCAATAACAGAAGTAATTTGCGAAATTTGAATAAATATACAGTGGAAAGTAGTGTGCCAAGCAAAACAGTTTCAAATATTCATATATACATCAAAGCGTATTAGCTTTCGTGACCTTTTTGCAGGCAATTTCAGACAGAGGCATTTTGAGAAGGAGTTAAGAAACATATTTTGTGTATTTTAGTCTGTCATCGAAGTGATAAGTCCCTTACAGTTAATTCCCTGTTTACCAAGTTGATTCTAGGAGAGTGATATTGCAGTCATTGTATTCACTCATTCATGTGTAATATTGAATTTACTCTGTTTTCATCTTTTCTTCACAGCAGGCCATTGACAGTGAGGTAAAAGCAGAGGCAGTTCCATCAGTCACAGTGAAGGTACTGTGCCTACCTCAAACTGTAGCACTCAATTGGTGGGAAATGGTAACAAACCTCTCTGTTTTCTGTCTGTTCCACTGAGTAGAATTTCAAATGTAATATATACCTAATTTCTTTTTTCTTAATATGACAAAGTGCCCTTCTTGCAAGCTTTTTTAAAATTAAAGGAATTAGAGTTTCATTTTTGATAGTTTTATGCCTTTTACAATAGATATGTAAAGACTGTTATGATGAGGTGAGGTCATTTTTGAAGATAAATGAACAATTTTTAAAACATTCTTTTTTTGTGGGGCACTGCGTCAATGACTCCACACTTTTTCAAAGGAAATAAATGTCATTTTATGCAAACATTGATTATGGTTGTCTTCAAATGCCTCCTTAGTTAAAAAGAAGCAAAAATGTTTTTTTTCCCTAAAAAAACCCCAACATTTTTAGTCATTGCTACCAAAAAAGTTAGAAAATCTTATTTATAATTCATACCATCTTAACCCTCACTGAGGGTGTTTGCCTGTAGTTGATGTTAAAGGAAGAGAATGTTTGTGTGTGTTTCTATGCACACGTAATTTCTCCTTGGTACAGCATCCAAAGAATTGCGATTTTATTTCTGAAATTGACAGTGGCTTCTTGGAGTACCAGCAGAGCAAAATCAGAGGAAAAAATCTCTGTTTTTGAGAACCTCTCAAGTTTTCCAACTGTCTTGACTGAAAAGTTCAAAACTTAATTGTAGTATTATTGAATCAAATTCTTTTACATTAGTGTGATTTAATTGTATTTAATCCAGTATTTTTCTCTACTCTTTATGCTAAGATACAGAAATTAAAATGCTCATCGTGACTGAGTCATGATAGTTTTGCTATGAAAACCCAAGAAGATCAGATGAATTGTCCTCTGCTTAGAATCAGACCATAACTTAACTTTTTTATTTATGAAGTTAAAAATACTGGTTGTTATTAAAATAAGAAATACCGATACGCTATGGTGATTTTATGATTCATTAGACTAAATTGAACTTGAACACTGAATTTGAAGAAATTGTCAAAATCAAATTCAAAAATTTTCTCAAGTTTTAAAATGAAATCTTGAATTCAACTGTAGTTTACATGAATATTTTGCAAGTTTTCTGCAAAATAGTTAAGGCCAATAATGAATTTAATCTGGCTGTTGGAATGGTGGATTTGGCCCCTGAAAAAATATTACAGGTAATGCATTAATACCGTAAAAAGCTTCCAACATTTGTGACACTGATTTTTAGATTAATATGTTTAAAAGGACAGACATGGGCCTATCAAAAAAGTTTTTATCAAATCAGGTGCTTTTGACAAATCTTACTGGCTAAGATCTTCTCACTTCAGGCTCGTATATGCAGCAAAGAATGGCATGAAATGGTTTTCTAAGTGCTGCTCAGTACAGGACAGATGTGCTTTGGAGGGCCAGGCTTGAGACGGAAAACAACGTCAGGGCATGCAGTATTTTGGCAATTCTAGGTGGTTTATGGCCCTTCGTGCGTTGAAGAAGCTGGTGTAAATTGGACTTTACGAAGTAACCTGATAAATTAACGTGTAGTCAGCACTCTGAGTGGAAAACCTGTATATATTGGCTCAATTAGATTTGAAAGGAGTAATTTGGGTATAGTAGCTGCTTTAGAAAGTTAATAAATAGTCAGACAATTAACTTGTACTGAATTCCTTGTGGTTGCAGTAAGCAGTCTGGCATGTCCAGCTCGCTGGCTTAAAGGTAATGCACGTTCGTTTGTGCAGCTGCAGTCACCGAGCTGTTTCAGGTCCAACACAATTCAGAATTGGATTCAGAAAAATAGATTTTTAAAAAATATGCGTCCCATTTTCCCTCATCTTTTTTTTTTTTTTTTTTTTAAACAAAATACAAGTTATCTTCAAAAGCAACTTCTGAAAAAATATATTTTCTTTTGGAACTGCCCTGAAATCGCATTTACCAGTCAGGCTAAGTGTCACTATTTTGATTACAAATTTTCTGAAGTGTGCAGTCTCATGCCTGCCTACTTGCAGTAGCATAAGGGAGGAGCTAAATTTCATCTTCCATATTCCTTTTATGAAGATTGTAATTTCAGAGAAAGAAGGGAGGGTTTAGTCGATTTTCCTACAAAAAGACATTAGGTAAATGTGAAATGATCCTTCTAGCCTTTACTTGCAAGTATTAGAAATGAAGGATTATCTGAGGGCCTGTTTACAGCTCAAACATATTGCTGTTTAATAAAAATAAAAAAGTTAATTTAAACCATCAAATTTCTTTACATTGAAATAATTTTAAAGCTTTAATAACTTTTTTTCCCAATCTGATTGTACATGGCCCTAGAGAATGCAGTAATAGGAAGCATATAATAATAGATAATAAATATAGTCCACCTATATAGAGACCTTATTCAGATTTAGGTCAATCAGGACAATTTCATTGTATATCTGAGTAAAGAATATTCTTCTGATACACATTGTTTCAGCAGCCAGTTGCTTCCCTCTGCAGTGGAAGCAACAGGGAACATTGCAGGTTCGCAGCTTATTCAGCTGCGATTTAATCTACAGTTGTAGGTGTGCTGGGCCTGCTATATATTGACTTTTTGTTTCCTGTAAAAAGCAAATGGAACTTGACTCTGAAGTTATTCAAAAGACTGTGTGTTGTTCTTTGCAGCCGGAGAAAATTATTTCTAAGGTTAACTTTGTTTTTACACTTTCTTTTCCTTTTAGCCATCTAAAAGAGGCAAAATATACTTTTACTTTACATTAAAATAAGCAAACACGACGTTTGAAAAATATTGAAATATTTTAATTAAATTTCAACATAAATTTATCTTGGCCTAAAGTTACAAAGAAAATGTGAGAAATTCCCTCATTTTTGAAGACTTTCTGGTTATTATATGCCATTATTTTTGGCTGAAAATATATAAGAAAAGAAAAATATTGATTATTTCTTAAACACTGTTGTTGGCTTTTTTTTCCCTTTTTTTGATTTTTTTTCTAGCTCTTCTACTGGTTATGTTCAGTTTCAGCTATACAGAGATTAATTTGTTCTTTCATTTAAATAACTCTATTTTAACTTGTTTTAGATAACCCTACAGAGCAGAGTGACAGCACAGAAACCAAAGCTGGCAGTATGTGTAGAAGCTCCCCTAGCACTGTCCTGTGACCAGTTCGACTTTGATGATTTAGGTAAATTATTATAGTACCATTGCTACTATTGTGTGTATATATATATATTTTTCTCTCCCTGGAGATATTTGAAGGATGTAGCCCATCGAGTGCATTTCTGCAGCTAAACTGCAGTGCAAGCAGTTAGGTATTGGTCCTGCCTCCACTTCCCAACTCTTATATGCCACTTGGCATATTAAAATTAAGTCAAAAGGCTGAAAAATGGAGGAGCTTCTTCCTTCATTTGTGGTGTGATGTCTGGTTGCAGATGAGGAGAGGAGGGTGGGGAACTTCACCAGGTGCAAAGAAAAATATTCCCGAGAGATGAAAGCATGCGGGAGCATTCTAGCAATTCTGTACGCGCAGAACAGCCCTGCTGAGCTAAAAGGAGGGACTGAAACCTTGATTATCCATGGCCTATCCATTCCTTTCTGTTTGGAACAGCATATGTTCCAAACGTAGCATTTACTGCTTGCTGAGTCTAGCCTTTAAACAGCCCTGTTGATATGGCCACAGCTGGGATTATGTTGAAGAACGTAAATGGAGCTGCAAAGCAGAGAGCTGTGCCCTGCTGCCTCCGTGGGGACCGCAAACAACTTCTGCCCTGAGGCATCTAGTACTGCTCACTGGTGATAGAGGGCTTTACTGCTGCTCTTATCTGAAAAGAAAGAATTCTCTTGTTTCTTCAACATGTGGCAGGAAAAAAGGTGAGGACTTTATAGGATCTTCACAATATAATATTGCACTTGTTTTGAGATTTTCTGTGCTTTAAGAGAGCTTTGGTTTGCAGATGTTACATGCTTTTTACAAACGTGTATTTCAGAAAAGCTACTTAGCATGATTTCATAAAGGTTGGACTGACTGAAGAGACTATCATAATTTAATGAAATATTTCCTGAAGTGCTAGAAACTGTTGCCTTTTGCCCTATTACTTGATTTAATTTTGTATTGTCTGTAGCACCAGATGCGTCTGAAACCGTGGTCCTGTCTGTCTTTTTGAAGGGGAATTGTCTTCCGCCAGAACTGGAGGGGGATTGTGTGGCTTCATACAGTATACCAACAGGTGAGCCACTGGGGATTTCACATTCGTTAGCCTTTCTTTTAATTTTTAGGTCTTTTTCTTTACCTGTTTCTTTTGACCTTTGCTTGACATATTTTAGAAGGTGTAGTAATTAAAGCAAGAATGTATTTGAGAATCCAGCAGTTGGCTTGGTTAATATTTCATGTAGCATCATTAAGTTGCACAATCTGTTCTCCAGCGGTACAATCATGTTTATGGCCCGAGAAGCAGCTGTGCAAGCTTCCCCATCCTGCCCCATTAATTTGCTCTATTCAGCTCTTCCAGGGACCACCTCTTGGAGTGAGAAGTTAATTACCTCTTATGACTCTTCAGCCGTCTGGGGCTGCCAACAAATGTGACAATCACTGCCTCCCCGGAGAGGAGGAGGACTTGGCTAAGCACTGGGGCTGATTAGTCCCCGCTTCACTTCTAACAGTGCAATGAATTCGTTCTGAACAAACAAGCTAATCTAAAACAATATAATTTGGTCATCCCGTTTAAAAATGTCTTAACGGCCCTTATGCTAGAATATGTAAATTTGCCCTGCAATCTATAGCCGAAAGCTGATTTATTTAATTTTCCTACAGCAGCCCTTGTGAGTATTTGGCCGTCAATTTGTCAACTGAAGCTCATGCTTTTTGTAAAACTTGATCATATCCGCCTTAGGCTAGACTTCGGTGCATGTGGCAGGGAATTAGATGATATTCTTCCCTTTCTCTTGTGAGCCTGCACAAACAGCTTATGCAATTTAGACCTTCCATACTGTCTCTTAGTGTCCTTATTCCTTGTGTGCCGTATAAAGACATGTGACTTCAACTGCTGCTATGGTGCAACTATATGGGTTGTTTTTGAGCATATGGATCTTCTGATCTTTTATTTTTGCCGTTTTTCCTTCTGTGATTTACGTTTACAAGATCACTATATGAAACTTAGAAAACTTGAAACTTTGCAAATAAATTATTTATTTCAGGCAAAATTAGTTATGCCTTTATTTTAGATATTAGGTGGAATTTTTCCTTTTGGATTAGGAAGGCAGGTAAATCTTATCTTCAATGTATTTAAGTCTTTACATGCAAAACAAACATACAAATACTCCCCAGAAGATATGACATCTAAAATGTTATTTTAAATTGTGGAGCTCACCAGAACTCTAAATATGGAAGCATAGATGTTAATATCTTCATAAAATTTTAGATATTCACTTAATAATTTCAGTTGGGAAATGTACAAATTTCCCAAATTTCCACTGGGAAATGTACAGATGTTGCGTTTGTGCTCTGTTATGTGCAAACAGCAGTGCTAACATAGCTTGTTTGAGAACATATAAATTAAATGAAGAGGTTTTTTTGAGTTCGTCTGAATAGTCTTTTTCCTCCTCTTTTAAATTTAAGATATCCATATTTGTGGCTAAACTAGTCTTCAGTGCAACTGTGTAGGACTCATAAAACTGACGATTAATATGAGTTAGCAGCTGGATGGTGTTGAACAGCTGATGTGCATGGTAGCATAACTTGTCATGACTGGTTTTGGGCTAGTATTAGGTTTTGTATTTGCCTACTTACAAACATGACTTAAGTTTGTTTATTTTGTAACCTATTAATAATTTTCTCTTTTCTTTTATGCTGCTGTTTAAATGGTAGAGCTCAATCCTGAAGGTGAGTGAATGAAAAAAACAAAGTCTGACTATTCTTAAGAGTGAGAACACTTACTGAACAAAAATAGATCTGGAAGCGAATTGTTGATTTATCTACTATTTCTACAACCTTTTCTGCTGTCCTCAGCTTGATGCTGCTGTAAAAAGGAATATAGGAGAAATGTGAAGGTGAATGAAGCTTTTACCTATAGGAAAATAGAAATAATGACATTTTTCAGTATAATAGGCTTTCACATACATGACACAGGAGTTTTGCAGTATGGTAAACATTTTTTTGATTTGAGTTTGGAATTGAAAATTGTTTGTGATACCCAAAATAAAGCTACAGCTTTGTTGCCTGATAAATTCTTACTGAAACCTGAGAAAAATAGATAAAAATATGGTTAAGAAAAATCATGCCATTGTGTTTTCCCAGCTTTCAAGATTTCCAGTTAATGCTCCTCTGTTTGGAAAAAAGTAGCTCTGAGAATAATGTCACAAATCTCTATTCATTCTAAATCCTGTTGGAAGTATCAAAGCTAAAATATTACTTTCTGTGTGATTAAAAATGTCAGCACAGAACTTAGCTGTGGTTGTTGTGGACGTGATACTTGCAAGCTCCAAGTAAAAGACAAAACAGGAATGAAAATGTAGCTTACATATTAGTAGGCTAAAAAGATATTATTTTTGAAATATGGTTGTGTACAGGTATACAACAGTCTCAATAGGAAATAATTTACTGACATAAGAGTTACGCAGAAATTCTGTCACACTTGGGGGAAAAATGTTGCTTGTGATTCATTTAGGGGTCAACCAAAAGAGTGTTTTGCAGTTTTCTTCTAAACATAAGTGTATTTATAGATATATGTTTGAAACTTATCTTTCATACTTAGGCTCTTAAAAGCCTCCTAGAAGTGGAAAAAGTAGATTACTGTCTTCATGGCTCCCTTCCTTTCCTATGGGTTTCTGAATATTTCAGAGGACCTCAAGATGCTGTACAGAAAGATGCTGAACTATTTAAAAAAAACAAAATAGTATTCTTGGCAAGAATGGTTGTCACCATGTGGCAGATTTTTACTATGCAAAGTAATTGAATTATTTTTGAATATATAGAAAATATATAAAAAATAAATGCATATAATAGGGGCGACATTCAGTGAAATTCTGAAAATTAAGACTTGTGTTCTTTGATTTAAGAAACTTGGGTTTAAAACCTATTAATACTAAAGAGCACTGCATTGTGAGGAGCACAATGAACTTTGTAGAATTATCCCTAGTAAAATTTCTGTTTGGGTTAGTGTGATGTGCACTAGACTAGTTAAATTCAATCTCATCAATAATAGAAAAGGCGTGAATTCTGTGAATATTTATCACCTCAAATTGCAGCTCCGAGCTTAACGGTTTCTTTTATCACACTCATCAGATGTCATATTATAGACATAATTAAGATTAATGCATGAGTAATTTGGAAGTGGAAGCTTAACTACAGTGCATGTAATTATGTTATTGCTTTCATCTGGTAAGCACATAGTATGTCTTTAACTATAATAGAAACATTATGAGATGGTCTGATTCAGTCATATTTCAGAGTAGATGTTCTTTTAAACATAGCAAAGAGAATCTAAGAAAAAGGTTCTTGTTTTGTATTCTTTTCAGTCTTGTGTCAAAAAAGGTAACTTTGAGCTCAGATTCTGCATTGACGACATAGAACTTCTGGGGGGGAAGTTAAACGTGATTGAAAATTTTATGTCTTTTTTCTTTTCTTTAACTATTTAAAAAAGCATATATATCTCATTGTTATACCTCTTTAAGGACAGAACTGTGAAGTATCTTGTATTCGGATTATGCATATGGAAGATGAATCTGTATGTTGTTTTGTTTTAGGAATAATAAAAGTTGCACAGTGTAAATTCAGGCTACCTCTGCGGTTAATTTGCTTGCCAACACAACCTTCAAAAACAGCAAACCACAAGCTAACTATTGACACCAATAAACCTCCCGTCAGCTTTCTCACCATTTTTCCAGGTAGGCTTTTAAATGTGTCCATAAGAGGAGATGCGTGAATAACTCAAACTGGAAACTTTTGCCAATAAGTAGTAATTAAATAATAAACAAAACTAATATCAGAATGTTTTCAAAATATGTTTCAA
>JAWLRI010000262.1:3483046-3493417 GCA_034781795.1 Crypturellus tataupa
TTTTGTTCAGCCCTGCACAGGTGCAAAGCTTCCAGGTGGCAGTTTGTTCACATCTAGCTGGTGAGAAAAGGTGTGACGGTTCATCCCCAGTCATAAAGAGGAACCCTTAATCAGTGAGCCATTATGCACATGCAATAAATCGGCCTCACTGCAGTAATGTAGCTAAGGACCTGTTGCAGACACAGACTAAATGTGTTAGACAGAAGAAGGATGGAATGTGCTTGTGTTTGGGTATTTGTCACTTCTTAACTGGAGCACTGGCTTGGATTGTGCCCAGTCTTCCGAGAGGAAACCATACGACGCAGGATCAACAGGTTACTTCACTCTTCATAGTGGTGTACCCCTAAAACTGTTTCTGCCTGATGATAGCAAGTGTTACTATAAAACGGACAACTGGCATACACTAATACTTAAAGTATTGGTACTGCTTCACAATGTTTTCACACTCTTACTTCTTTACAGATTACATTAAAATAGAGATTTAACATGCCCGATCAACAGCACCAGGGTGAAAATTCTTTGCAATTGTCTTTTTTTTAAAGATGTGCTCAAAGGGATCCTGACTTCTAATTCCTTTAAGCATTGCCCAGAATTTCAGATTAATTACACATTCTGCTGAAACCTCAGGAAACATAAATATGTAGTGCACTTCCTATGGCCTCCTAAATTATGTCCATGGATACAAAAGATTTGCTTTTTCTCCATACGTTTAGCTTTGAAGGTTTATTGTATCATAGCTTTCTCTTTTTGGATGCTTTTCTAAAAAAACATTTACTTAACGCTTTTCCTTGCGCTGAATGTTCTTTATGTGTGTATATCTTAGAGTAAACTTAAATAAAGCTTCAAGTCAGATCCTGCATTCTTTAATCAGGTGTTGCTCTAAAATATCTCTTTCTTTCTGAGAAGAAGAAAACTGCTAAGTTAGCTTTAGAGTTCGTGGTTTAAATGTCAGCTTTTAATACCGGGATAGATCCTGCCATGTGGCATGACTGCTCTGTGTCCTCCTGGAAACAACAGGGGTATTGAAAAGGCTCTAGAAAAGTCAGCCAGTTACAGGAAGAACCTTCCAGGAACAGAACAAATGTAAGGACTCCTAAATACCAGCCCTGTGCTGTGGCATGGAGCTGTGAGCCAATGTCAGCTATGACTTGGTCCTACTTTTCAGAAGCTAACTTTCATTCATTGCACAATTGCTTAATTTCCATCCGAAAAGCCCACAGCATTCCATCTTTCTGTTTAAATTAGGCTTCAGCATAGAACTGGTTTATGACAAAGTTAAAAATGCTCTGAAAATACTAGAGGCAGCCCTCCTAAAACCCCTCTGTTGTACAGAAAAAAAGATAGAAAAAGAGGAAGGGAAACTGCTTTGACATTACTGATTAAAGAAGCCAGCCTATCCACTTAGAGAAGTCTGACTTCCAAAGCCCTTTGCAAATACCATCTGTTTTTCCAGCAGTCACTGCTGAAATCTTGGGATCCCCACAAACATCCAAACATTCACTGGGCGAAAAATAGCTTAGTATTACACGTGGCTAGGAGTATTAAGTAGTATTCACTGGGTTAAAATACATGTGGGTTGAAAGAATCAAGTAACTCTTCTTATGCTTTAAAAAGGGCTTATGAGCCTTTTTTTTTTTTTTGGAGGGGGTCATGTCTTGACCCTTTGTTTTGAGCACTGGTCCATTTTTCCAGCAAGAAGACACATTTAATTTGAAATACGGCATCTTTACGTTATTCTGGAGCAGATCTTTGGTCAGAATTAATTATCTCTGCAGTTATGTTAGCAGGACTGCTAATATAAACTGAGATCTGTTCTCTACTTTGTTTTTGTTTTTTTGATGTAACATACGGGACTGCAAATTTTAGAATTGCATAAAAAGTCTAGTAAATGGAAGTGATTCTTTTAAGAGATTCAAAGTGTTGTCTTTTTATATAAGTGGTATAATAACTTTGCTTCCCAGTTTTTACTGTTATTATAAGTGAGGATCAAATGGAAGGGAAAAAGTTTCTGTGTGTACATGGATTTTTTTTTAAATAAAATCAGATAGAAGATTTTTACAAAGATTCATGGCAGCCCAGACTTTTCCATTTTTTGTTCCAAGAAGTTTTTCATTTCCTTATTTAGCCATTTACTTTGTTTCAGTTTTACTGCAAACATTAGTGAGCTCTCTGTAATCCTGTTCATTCTAGATCAGTTGCAGGTGCTCAGTGCCTTTGCAAAAGGGATTTTCTTATTAGAGCACCAAATATGCATTTGAGTGTCCAACTTCTGGTTTGAAAAATATATATGCTGCACAATAGCCTATTTTTATGAGAAATAAGTTTCCTTTTTTTATTTCCATTATATGTGGAACAGCATTACTTTCAGTTGAAAAATGGATTGTTCCAGCAGAGTGCAGCAAAAGACAAATATTGCAAATATGTTTAGCCTTCTTGTCAAGAGTTGGTGTGTTGTAAAAAGGAATTGACAATACATAAAATGTCAAATAAAACATGGAGAATATTCATATGAAGATTGTAGCTTAACAAGTTCTCTCTCTGCAGGCTTTTTCCCCACAACCCATATTAAGAGATTTAATGAGAATTTATTAGAAAAATAATCATTAAAATTATTAATATAGAAGAAATAATATGTAAAGTGCATAAATATCCTTCAGGTATCGCTGATAAATTATAAACATCTCCAAGCTGTTGGTAACTAACCACTACTTGCTTAGTAATTTACCAAGCAAGGTTACTAAGGTGAGGTTACAATTTAAGATTTATTTTTTCCTTTTTCCTGTACTTAATTTATCAGACATCCCTACATTTCATAACTGTAGCTACTGTATACTCATTTCTTTTTCTGCTTAGTTGCTTTGAAGTTAGTGATTCTAATTTGGCCTTTATTTCATTACAGCAGGCAAAGATTCATTGATGCCTGCGTGCGTGAGGGGTGATACCTAAGGGTCAGTGTGCTTTTAAAGGAGAAAGACCCAAAGTTTGGAGCAGTGTTGCAGGGAAACGATCGATTCGCTGTTTGAATTAGCAGACCTAAGTCTGAGCTATTAACCGCGAGTGAAGAGTGAGAATGAAAGGAATGAAGATTAGATTAGGACTCTTCCTACACAAATCCTGCCATCACCAGGCATCTGTTCTAATAATTCAAAATAAGATTGCAGGTAAAAAGTAGTTTGGGTTATCATGATGTCAAATGTCCTTTTGCTATCAGTTCTGCGAGGAATGACCAGTTGCTGGATACCGGAGTTTATCACCAGAAGCACTAGGATCCCTAGGGATATGGGAGACGAGCTGCAATTTACTTTAGTAATTTTGCATTACTTCTTTATCTTTATAAAGATATATTATCTTCTTTATTTCTTGGTTTAGTCCAACAAAGCATGGGAAGGTCTAACACATGCTCTGTTACGGAGAGGATTTTTTTTTTTTTTTAATTCTGAAACCTAATAGGAAACCTGCAGGCTACAACAACTGCAAACCTCATCCTCACTGTTTGAACGCCCTCAGCTGAGGCAGTGCAGGGGGCAGCGGCAGCAGCGACGTCTGCTGCCTGGGACTGCTGGCTCTGTGGTGGGACTTCTGACCTCACTGAGGTGAGTGGTGGCCACCAGCCTCCACTGCCCTCCCTGGGCACGTTCTGCTTTATGTCTGTGTGCCATATGCCTTCAAACGGTCGTTTCTTAAATACTGTTTTTAAGTTATAATAATTAAGGCTGGGGTGATTGTTAACATTCCTCAAATTTCCTGTAGCCATTTGAAGCTTTATTTAAGGATGTATTAACATATAAATATATATGGGTTGTCACGTCCCTCCTCCAAAATATGAGTCAAGTGTGAGAGTAATTGGTTGTGGATATTATGTATAATTTGAGTCAAACTTCTGCTTTGGGAAAAATTCCCAATGACATGGGAGGATTCTTGCGTGCTCTCTATACCATCTGCGTTTCTAAAGTCATTTTATTATGTTTTACTTTCTGTGTAGGTATAACTTTACTGGATATGAGGAGTTAAAGAATGCTGAAGAGACCACCTATACGTATAGTCTTTTATTATATCTCTATAGCTAGTAGTAGCTTTCAGAACTTCAAAAGAGGAAATTGAGTCTTAAAACACATGTTAATGAGTAGAAGAGCTACTTATTTAGCTAAGGAAAAGTAAATATTTTTTTCAAAGATTGAAAATTAAAATCAGTGTATCTCAAAGGAATGTAGTTTTCCTTAATCCATCTGTTAAAATTTATATAATTTGAATCAAGTCATACATTATTACTAATAGTTTCTAATGTTATTCCCATGTCAGAAGGTAGATTTAAAGCCTGAAGCAGGCTCGGGCTTTCACTGTTTGGTGTGCAGCCCGATCCCCTGGTCGTCCTGATCCTGGGTTTCAGAATGCCTTGCACTGCCAAAACCGAAGTGGGAAGTGTTCCCAGGCGAGTTCATTCTCAGCTCATTAATCAACACAAACAAGTCGCACATGGAACCGAGGGCGTGCAAGCTTGGGATCCCCCTGCGGGCGCTTTGGGCACTCGAGAGCCACCGTGCCCATGCTGAGCTCTCCTCTGCCCAGTCAGCATACAGATGCTCCAGTCAGTATCCAGGCACCCAGTGTAATGATGTTGTGCAAACATAGAATACATAGGCTATTTTTTTTTTTTTAATGGCCTTACCATTTAAGTGCGGCAAAACAACAAAATCTTGAGTTTAACAAATACTCAGGTGAAGATGAAGGCTGAGAGTGATAAGCACGTGCAGATATTTACGATAGCTGTTACACTATTGACTGTTGTATGTATTGACTGATAGCTGTTTACACTATTGAGCTGTTACATGTATTGACTTTTCTAATACTGTGTTTTGCTTAAATCACTGGATCTGTCCCAGTCTGTAGTCTGAAGGAAATTACTTAGCGACCTTTCTCATACCAGAAAATCTTAACAGAGCCAGAAGGGTATTAAGCTCATCTAGTTTTTTTCTTGCCTCAGCTTTGTCAAGACTTTATTTACAAGAAGACAAAGGGGAATACATTTAAGAATCATTCGCTGATGAGAAAATGTATTGTTGTGGTGGTGATTACTCTTGTGAAAGCAATGCTTAGTCTTATAGAACACATTACGAATCCTGATGAGCTAAAAAAAGTGGTCAGCAAGTATAGGCTCTAAGGTTCATACAGAAGAAAAATTTAAAACTCTCCTAATAAGGTGGAAAATGGGTCAATGGCTGCTTTTAGGGCTGCCCTGCAGTATTCATTATCTTAACATTTCTTCTGTGGTTGCACAGTGCGGCCACTCTCAAGCTGGAACGCTTCTCTGCAGGCACAGTCCAAACAGAAGTAACATGACTTGTCCCAAATATCTGACAATTTAAACAATATTTCTTTGTTCTTTTTAACTTAATGACTGCCTTCTCCCTGATCTAAAAAAATCTACTATTTGGAAATGGGGAACAAGGAAAGATAAAGACATAAAGTGTTTGACATTTGGATAAATAGAATTTTATTGTTTTACAAAGCCATTATTTTATTGCTATAGGAGCAAATATTCTAAATTGGCTCAGGCAGCAGTTAGGAGCCATCACCTGGCTGTGTCTTTCATCAGGCTCAGATCTGTACCTTCCATAGATGTGCCTTTTATTTATGAATTCCTTCATGGGTTCTGTTAGGAAGTTCAACAGTAGCTCTGAAATCAGAGCTTGGAAAGCTTTGAGAGTTTACAGGTGGAGATTAGGGGAGGTGTGATTGTGAAGGGTTTTAAAAAAAAACAACAACAAATCAACAAGAAGATGGAATCATAAAAGCCCTTTGGGTAGAGGGGACTAGGAGATGATCATTGTAGCTGGATAATTATCTTGTGGCTGATGGAAGTCAGTAGGTTGGTCCTGAAATTTCTGTGTGAAGAAAGTAATTAGTATTTTGAGGGCCAGTTTGTGATCTGTGTAGGTTTCAAAAATGCTGTAAGTAGAAAGAATGTAAAGACGGTGGCTACAAAGAGCACATTCACCCTTTTTTGAGATGAGAGAGAGAGAGAAGGTGCAGTGATAATTTGATGAGGATATGATATGCCTAAGTTCTGAGGTTTTTTGTTTTTCTTTTATTTTTTCTTTTATTTTATGATGATATAAACTATATGCCCCTGGATTGACTATAGCACGAGCTGTGTGGCGAGAAAGAGGAGAGGCTCAGGGCCCTGCAACACAGAGCTGTCTTTGTTATCAGAATACTGGATGATTTGCAGCTTTCATTTTTACTTTTCCAGGCACAGCAACTGGTGGGGGGTATTTATGATCTTCACAGGGTCTGACTGTTCCTGTGAACACAGTTGTGAGGCAGTAGGATGGATTTAAGCCTAGAAGAGATGTGGGTGCAGGCCATTTTGAAGTAAGTGGCATAGGAAAGAAGTCTGTCCATAGATATCCACAATAAGGAAACTGGGAAAAGTAGCTTCGGGAAGGGTACATACAAGTGAATGTGAATAGGAAGAAGATGAGGGTTTAGGGAGACAGTGCTGGAGGAACAGAGTAGAGGTTATACTCGTATGAGTATGATGAGACACAAAGGAGAGGAGGAGCGTCTGGGGCATTTAGAAAAAAAAAAAGATAAGGATTATTTTTACATAATATATGTTGCCTTATTTTTTAAATCCAAACCAATTTATAGAGTCTTATGAATGATTTAAAACCGAAGTGGGAGTTTAAATTTTGTAAGCGCTGATAGGGGAAAAAAGCCCAACAGAAAGTACAGAAGCTTAGTCATGCTTCAAAGCAATAATAAATATTTGGTGAAGATAAAGCAACATTTATACTGACTTTACACTCTTTTGTCAGGGTTTTTTCTTTTCATCTAGTAAAGATAATAAATGAATTACCATAAAATATTTGTGTTTGAAAGTTCTTCCTTGGTTTTCACGAAGAGTATTTATTTTCCATCAGTCCATTACAGTGCAACATTGATTGGTGCATGTAATGTATTATTCATACTGTTCTAGTTTCATGCCATTAGCAATGGCAACATTCTGCTGCATTCTGCAGCGCTAATCTTGTGTGAAGAGTCTTTGTACAGCAACTTGTGCCGCGGTTCAGATCCTGTTTCACATTTAGTGACAAGACAGGGTGGACGACAGCACCTTATTGATACTGCTCAGACTTCATTCCCCCTCCTTCCCCGCCTCCAATGCGATGAGGATCGTAAATGTACTGGAGAGTTGTAAACCAAATTGTGGAAAGCAGAATGTGTATCAGAACTGGTTTATTTTTAGTTCTCGTGTCATATCTTTGTCTTCCTGATAGCTAAAGTCGTTAGAACTGACAAATAACTAAAACCATCCCATTACGAAAATAACAAGAGCAGAATTAAAACCAGCCTTCACATAAAAGCAGCCTGATATTTTGGTCCATGCAGATGGTCCTCTGGGTATACTTTCTGATCATGCGAATTACACTGGGCCTAGAACTGATCTACACTAAATGCGCTCAGTATGGTTAAGATTACTGAAGGTATGCCTAATGCTGGTACCAAAAAGAAAAAAAGAAAGGAAAAAAGAAAGAACGAACTTTTCATTTGAATCATAATGAAGATTTGATGGTGCTTGAACGCTTTCACATTTAGTAGAGGATCTTTTTCCCATGTGTAGAGGGCCAATTCCAGTGTCAATCAAATTCAATGAGAGTCTTTTAAGAGATTCAATTATAAGAAATATGCTTCTCCCTCATTCACTATTCTCTCTGAAAATCCAGTCCAAAAAACCTGTAATCTCTTAACAGGAAACTTTGAATCCTAAAAAAAAAAAAAAAAAGAAAAAATCCTAATTGTAGGAAAAAATTCTAACTTTGAAATACTAAGGATGTGGAATTTCAAGGAGATAAAATTAGAAGTTAGAATAATGATTTCTATTCAGATAGAAAGATGCTTTCTTTCTTTCTTTTTTTTTTTTTCAAATATCTGTATAAATAGTGAAACAATCTCATCCTGGCATGGATACTTCAAAAAAGTGACCATGTTTTAAGGTGCATATGTCAAGAGGACAAATCATTGGCATTTGTGAAACTTTATTTCATTGAATTTTTATCTTTGGAGAAGGAAAGAACCTGAGCAAAAGCTTCACGGCTGCCTGTGGGAAATAGGGAGTTTATAGAACATGAAAATTTATTCTGAAGGTTCTGATAAAAGGAGATGATGGGTAGCAAAGAGAGTCCGGAGATGCTAAGGGATTAAAAGGAATGGAAGGCAGACAACTTGAGGGACCAAAAAAACCCCAAAAGATTAAAAACTCAGAAGATACCAAAAGAACAGAAAATACAAGTTCAAGAGAAAATGCTGATGCAAGAGGGCGAGTCCTTTTGTTTTTAAGTGTATATGTATATATTCCAATATATATTCCAAGAGGCCTTGTTGTACTTTGGCTTTATTGAAGCTGGCAAAGGTACATGTTCGGTCTTTTGGAAAGTAAGGAGGGTAGCGTCCTTTGACAGTTGTTAGATGGTCTGGAAGGTGCTTGTATATAGAAATATGCTTTGGAGATCGTGTCCCCCTTTTCATTGTGTTTCTCTGATAAAGAAATCTGTATGTAGCAACTTAGGTTAATAAAAAAATGAGGTTTCAGAGCTAAAAATAAAACTAGGAGAAAATTCAGTTATTTACAACAACATTATTTCTTCACTACATGGTGTTGTGAATAGACTTTAGAAAATGTGGTAAGTTACTATTTTCAGAAAGAGAGATATTTTCAGGAACTCTTTGCTTTTCACGTTTACATAAATAGCCTTTATGATTTATTATCTAACATGATTTGTATTTCAGTTTTTGAGAAATTTAATATCTTTCCTCTTTGTGGATTGCTGCGTACACATACATAATTCCAGACATTTACAGCAACGTATCCTAAAATGATTAATCAAAGTGCTATTTAAACACTATAGGCTCAACCTCTTTACTTGCAGAAACAGAAGAGATGCTCCACAAACGGTTCAAAATCAGCAAGTCCCCAGAGCCCTCCCCACTGCCTTCACCTAATGATATTCAGCAGGAAAAGAAAAAAAATTGTAATGCCTTGCATGGTATTTGACCTTCATAAAAGTAGTTGCATCTTAATGCATTCCAGTGAATAGGACACAGAGTTATGGGGAAGGAATTCAGATGCTGGCCAGGGTAAAGTTTGCCATAGCCAAACAGCACAGTGGATTATGAGAGAAACTTCTTTGCACTGGATTGCAGTTCTTATTCTTTTCCTTTATTTATTTATTTATTTATTTATTTATTTATTTATTTATTTATTTATTTACCTCTTTTTTTTTTTCATGTTTTACTTTGTTTGGGCCCACTGTGACTAGAATCCCATCGTGGTGCTTAGCGAGCTTCCCTAGAAATCCGGAATGGGTTGGGACAGGGTGTCACGCTCCCCAGGACAGTGCTGTCCCCCCGGTGTTCTGTGTAAAGACACGCAGCTCTCGTTAGCTGCTTGCTTTGCCTTTGGCTTTGGCTTTTCATCCCTCTCAGAATGAAAGCTGCCCTTTTGAGCTTATTTATCTTATTAATGTACACATCATAACAGCATTATGCTAGGGATAAGTTATAAATACAAATTTAACTGCACTAAAAATAGCTAAGTATGTACAAACCTCCCCAATATGGTTCTATCACAGGTAGTGAATAATAACAAGGGAGTATACCCAGGAATATACCAGAGAGTATACAACTTCAGGTTCATTCTTTAAAACATTTTAATTCATTTAATGTATTTAGGGTCAGATTTTCATTGCTTACTATAGAATTTTAATGTAGTGTGTCCAATAAATAATTAACTCCTGTAAGTATATAGTATTATTAGTATTACTATAATTAGCTCCAGTGAGTAAATATATAGTATTTATATACCACAAATGTAATTAATTAATCTAGGAGAAATCTGGATAAACTAGGTTATGAGAACTGGTTTTGGGAAACCTGGATGTCACTTCAGCTTTGGTATGAATAAGTTCCTGCTTATTCAGTGATGACAATGTATGTGTTTAAAAAGTGCAGTGTAAGATGCAAATAATAGTTTGATGAGAAGACTGGTACTTCTTAGGAGATTACATTTGCAATCTTTTTGTATCATACTAAGTAGAACTGAATTTGTTTTTGTTCATCTTGGAAAATTCTTTCTGCACTTTCTCTTTTCACTTCTTTATCCCTGTGTTCCTGCTAAAATGTTATTTACATGTAATTGTTGTAAAATCTGCTCCAAAGACTATTTATGAAATATTCTTTAAACGTGGTTCTTTCTCTGATAAATTTCTTGGACTTTATCTTCCTGAGATTATCCAGGTAGGCTTTTTTTTTTTTTTTTTTTTTTTTATTCTGTATTTGTGCTAATTGATTTTAAAAAATCAAACCAACCCC
>JAWLRI010000262.1:3493517-3554648 GCA_034781795.1 Crypturellus tataupa
CTAGGTGGCCCTGCGTGTGCAGGGGGGTTGGACTAGATGACCTCTAGAGGTCCCTTCCAACCTTAGGCATTCTACGACTCACTGCCACTGCATTTGCTGCAGCTTCCATAGCCCAGGGGGCAGGTGCAGCAAGATTTGTGATCTTGCCCAAAGCTCACAACAAGCCCGAAGTGAAACCTGCTCTGACAGACAGCAGAGCTTTTCCTGGGGCTGGCCAGGCAGTCCATTACAGCACTGTAAGGGAGGGTTTTTTGACATTGGATCTCAGCTGGTTTCTGGTCTCTGGCATTACCTTCAAACCATGAAAGCAGAAGGACAATCCTGTCCCACCATCTTCTCTGCAGTCTGACACTGTGCATGCAAGTATCTGGGCACAGAACAGCCTTGTGATCCTCCAAGCACTAATGGGTAGGAGAAAGTGAGATATCCAAGGAAATCTGGTGATGCTGCAGGTAGCGAAGGCCTAGAACCACATCCAGAACAAAGCAAGGAACCCCCAGCAAGCCAGGGAATCTGCTCCAGCCTTTATCAGGCTACGCACTGCACTAGAAATACTAGTTTTAGACACGATAGTCATTAGTCTAGACTCCATGCTACCCAAACTCATGCCAGTACATGTCCGGACCATAAGAAAAATGTGTCACTGCCAAACTGCAGATTTCTCCTCATTCCCAGTAAGGTTTCCTGATTTAGGCATCTTTGAAAGAAAAAACAAGTAACCTTGGAGTTGCAGGGCAGAAATGAGAACACCATCCACAGTCTAGGCAGAGGATCATTACTCATTGTTTTTACCTCTGAATTTCCCCAAGCTATTTTGTTTGTATATATCAAAACATGACGGATTACACCCTAGGAAAGAGAAAATTCTGTTCAACTTTCCCAATATAAATTAAAGAGAATTGTGACCATTAATTGTAAGGCAGCTGCTTCTAAAGTTTCTTTTAAATGGTATTTAAGCTGCTCAGAGGAAACATGTGCTTGACTCCCCAAGGGCGCTGGCTGCCCTTGGCTGCTAGGCACAGCAGGCAGGAACCCACAGCATTCAGCACCTTGCAGGACCAGCCCAGAAGAGCATCTCCTGATCACGGCAGGGCTGTGCTCACAACCCTTATGCAGCCTGAGCAATAACGCTGCTTCTTGGACCTACAACTCCATATGCTGCTCCAGTCCTCAACTGCTTTCCCAGATTTTGTCCAGGGCATTTTATACCAGCCCTGCCGTATCTGCTAGCACACAGAGCAACACTGACAAATCAGCCCAGGACCATGGTATCTGCTGCATGCACTGAACAATCCCTGCATTACCAGTAAATTTAGTCAGTGATTCAAAGTACTTCCTAAAAGTTTTGATAAGATATTTGGGATAGCTGGATCTTGGAATATTGCAGAGAGTAAGTGATACTGCATTCCTTATCACTGTCTATGATGCACAACCAAGTCATCTGGTTTGGATCTAACCGTTTTAAATGGAAGGTATTTTAATGCAAGTAAAATATTTCAATTTATTTTTTGGCAATCAACATATAAAAATATAATAATGCATCAAATCTGCACCAGTATTCTACAGACTACTATGAACTTTCCCCTACAGCAAAGCATAATTTAAAAAAATATATATTCTGCTGAATTAAGTATGACAAATACACTCTTGCATCAAATAACTGCATTTATCTAAGTGATTTAAAAACACTGCTATATATTTGGCAGTATCACTGTGAAACCAATCATTCTTTAAGGGCTCACTTGCAGGTAAACAAGTAAACAATAAAAACCTGGACAAAGCTTGGGAAGTGTGATCCCAGCATGGGCTGAACAGAGGTTCCTATGCCTATGTGTCTGTGGTTAGAAATTAAAGCCAGAGGATGCTCAAAGTGCCACAAGTGAGCCTGCTCCCAACCACTCCTTGCTGCTGCTGAATGCATTCGGGTGGTAGGTTTTGCAGTTACATCATATAGGAGAGCTCTCAATGATGCAGGGTGACTTCTGTCTCCCCAAGCTTTGGACATTCTCCATAGCAGTTAAGCAATCTGCTGAAGTAATTTAAGTTATAATGGTAAATATCAGAGATGTTATGGGCCAGATCAGGGAGTCACTGTCACTACCCTTACTGTGGATTTTGGTCCTGTAAGTTCAGCTACAACATCAACTGTGCCCTGAGAGGAGCAAAAGCCTTCTGTTTCTGTAGGCACCTTCTCTGTCCTGACTCTGCTAGCCAAGTCAGACAGCACAAGTCAGAACTCATCACATTTCCTAACTACTGAGAACTTACATAACAAATCTGTTTATCCCAAACTCCTCTATGTGGCAAGTGACCATTGCTCCATAGATGCCAAGTAATCAGGCTACAGGATAAAGACACAGTGTTCCTGTTCAGCAAGTGGCACAGACAGCATTAGCACAGCACTGAGCAGCATCCTCTCATTAAAATCAGACACTAAACAGATCAAGAAAAAGCAGAACTAAATGATATACTGGAGATGTTTTAAGCCAACTACCTAAAGCAGATTAGGAGTTGCATGCTGTTCTAAAGCTGCATGTCAGACGAGCAGGAATAACTTGCTGAGCTGTCAGTGTGCACGGGGCAACAGAACCTCCGCTGCAGCTTTGCCCTGCTGGACAAGGGCACTGCAGACACCCAGCACAGCAGCAGCCACTGGGCAGGTGCCCCCAGGCCTCTCCCCTTCCCACACACACGGTTTCCGCTGCCTCACGTTGCGCAAGATGCAAACCCTGCTCAGTAACCTTGACAGGGCCCGCAGATGTGGCTCTATAGTTGTTATTAAGTATCCTCAGTTCACGGTAGCTTGCACAGCCCTGCAGATTTGCTTTCCCTGAACTGACCGCTTTATCATGCAGCTTGAACAGCACTATTCAAAATGCACCGACTGCATTACTGGGTTTGTAATAACACAACTGGCCCACTTCAACCTGGTCCCTTTGATGGGAAATTCTATGATATCTCCCGAACTTCGCAGACAGCACAATATGACACACTGTTCTCAGAGTGCATGATAATAATACAAAATATCCTATTTTTACATTTATTTCAAACAGCTGCTGAAGTTGAGAGGCACTGATATTTATGAAAGCAACCCAAGGAGATGAAATAGTTTTATCATCTGTCCTTTGAGCATTTCCTTCTTTAAAACAAAAAAATATGAATAGCTAGACAGCTTCTGCTGACTGCAAAATATTCTGCTTTTCCTGTCAAGTTTTCAACAAAGCAACTTTGTATCCCCCTCCCTGCAAAAGCAATTCTCTCTCCATCCCATTTCTTTTCTCTTTTCTTTTATAGCATTTGTTGAAGAAAAGGCACATTATCAGCAATATGGTCTGCACATGATGGAATCTGACTGATGGCCTGTAATAAAAGATATTATAATTCAACTAGTGGCTCTGATAAGGTAACCAGATACATCAGAATTGCAAGAAAGAGGGAATATCTGCAGAAAATGATTGTTGCTTTGGGCTATATTGCCATTTTTTCCATGCATCTAGCAGAGAGATATAGTGGTGAACTGCAGTATATACAGACTACTTACATACAAAAGACATACACATCAATCACATATAAAGTCTGGAGGAAGCTAAACTTATTTTAACGCGGTCACTATCATTAAAATGCAGCACAAATAGAGGCAGGTAAAGAGCTGTGATGCCCTCGAGCACCAGGATGGCAGGTTGCTGAGGCTCCCAGGACGGAGCTGTGCCTCACCCCACAGCTTGAGCAGCCCAAAATGGGCAGTTCCCTGACCTGGCACCAGACCCTCTCCTCTGAGAGCAGGAGTGGGGTTAAGGAGAGAAACCTTTAAGTCTTGTTCAAGCCCATATTCAACCAGAAATTTAAGCAAATCCTCCTCTTCACCCTATATTACTCCAGTTATTCCAGCTGAGCTCTTCCCAAGGTCAGGATGTGACCTATTTGGGAGCTGGTTTGATACTGGAGAAGAGGTAAAGGGAGCAGGACAGGAGCTGGTGGTGCTACAGGTTGAGTGAAGCAGCAGAGCTGGGAATGAAGCATCTTTTGTCCAAGACTGCCCACAGAGAGGCCAAAGGGGATACAGCCTGGGTACTTCAAGGACCCTCAAAACAAAGCCTGCTGCTACAGCCCAAATCCCATGGTGACCATTTGTCACCTACCTATCCTATTATCTTAGTAGATGTTCCCCATTAACCAGAGATGTTGGTAAGATCACCTAATGCTTCCAGAAGACAAGAACTGCAACAGAGAGTAGACTTCTCATCTCTTAGACAACAGATTTTTAAGCACGAAATTCCGCTCAGAACTTTTCATCTGCAAATCCCCCTTCAAGCATGTGCTTCATTTACTACACAGAGTCTGATCTGCTTGATTATTTTTAAAACCATCAGGCTCTTCTGCCAAGACAACCACAGACCAGCCTCCCCAATTCCCTAGCTGGGGAGACACAGCTATTCTTATTAGCCTCATCATTTTGCTCAGGAGTGATTTCACCTGCATCCTTTTTCTTAAGGTACTACACTACAGTAGAGCACACTGTGTTCCTTATTCCCAATTCACTTGCTGAAAACTAACTTAGACAATTTCTAGTAATAAAGTCTCTTTTCATTTCCCTTCCATTTTAACTACCTGCTTTGATTTATATCAGATTCCTCTAGCAATTCAGTTTACCACTCTGCCTGCACTCTCCCTACCACTGTACCGGGCTGCAGGGATTATTCCATTATGATACTTAGGCAGTCAAATGACAATCAGTTTAAAGTGGATGCATTAACTCTGTTTCTCTAGGACACTCCTTATAGTAAGTAACTGTACATTCATTTTCTTGTTAATAATGACTCTGCAAAATAAGCCTATCCTGTTAATTCATTAGATTTTCTTTTCCTTTGATATTCTGTACTGTAAGCAAGAGGTCAAAGACAGCTAACAGTGTAGCATCTACCACTTCAATGCACTCCTCTGCCCAGTGCTGGGATATTTTCAGAAACCAAACCAGGTTGAGCTAGATACTTGCATGACCTGTGAGCTTCACTAGGAACCACCGTGGTAGAAGAGCACTACTCATTTTTACAGACACAAAATGGAGGCAAAGCAGGACTTGCCAAAACGTTCTAAGGTGAATTAGAATTTAACTGCTCCTCCTGAGCCAGGACAGAAAAGCTTGTCAAACAGGAACATTTTTGCTGGACACGAGCAAGATGTGAGCAACCCTCTCAACATTTCTGTTTCAAGCTGAGCGTCTGCCTGTGGAAGAGTCCTATGGAGCAGAGCATGGGGCTGGGCAGGGAGCCCCAGCACCTCGCCGCTCCCAGCCCCAGCCTCCGAACGCAGCACAGCCCCAAGCCCCAAGGCTGCTGCGGGCGCTTCTCTGCGAGCAGGATCCGCACCTCTGCCTTCCCCTGCAGTGCTCACTGCACGTCCTGAGCACATTTAGGCAGATGGCAGCATGGGTGTTCAGGAAAGGGCATTTCCTCCAATGTAAACCTGACATCACTAGGAAAGGCAGAGAAGTTGTCTAGACACAACTTTTAAACAGCAAGATAACTACAGTTGTGTGGAAGAGAATTGTAGTTTGAGGCACATCTGTTTTTCCAATATAAAAAAGGATCTTTATTTCTGCTCTAAAATGCCCATAAAACCTTAAAGATCCATGAGAGGCTAGAATAAATGCAATAGACCTTTCTGTGGTGTGTGCAGAAGGATTTAAGTGCATTTTTAATTATTAAAATCATGAAAGTAGCATATTTATCACTGCAGTAGCATCCTCCCACCACAAGGATGTTTCCTGGATGCAGCAAAGGGCTGTTCTGGCCACAACCTAATTTTCCTCTTTGATGAGGTGAGTCCTTCCAGTAAAAAGAAATTCCAGTGGTGAATCAGCTCATTATTTTGAGCAATTTATAAAAGGCTCCCTAAAGGGTCAATCAGGGCAGCTAATGGCCCATGCTAGCAACAAAACAAAAACCTGAGGCTTTTCCAAAGAGCAACAGAAGCCCTAACAAATGGATGAAAATCTGTCATCGCCTCATGTCTCTGAAAATGGTCAGTCTAATGATAAAGCATCACAGAGGACAGATGTGTTAACTGAATTACTCAAATGTACAGCTGAGGGGGCTGGCTGGAGACTCATGCTCGAATCTATTCAAATCTAGGGGCTTGACTTGAAATGGTGCTAAGAAGTCTCAGGACCATAAAGACTGAGGCCGTGCACTTACTTATTCCATGGGCTATTATTTGAGAGTCACAGCTAAGATCTAACTCTTCCTTAACTATGTGCTGCTGTCCTCTTGCAGGCAGCTCACAAGGTTTTTTATTTTTTATTATTTTATTAAAGCTGTTAAGGACCTTAGTGCAATCTTGAGTGGATTAGCTGAAATTATAGTGCCACAGTAGCTCAAACAGTTCTACTTTCTGTGCAGGGTTCAATAAAGATGGGAGAGGATTTGCTTCTGCAGTTTATTTGAAATATCTCCCTTAATAGCAACAAAACAAAGAAGAAATAAATAAAAGATACAAAATGGAAACAACCTCTGTGATGAGCACCCTTCCCTGGCAACAACCTCATTTGCTTCTCATTTATTAAACAATTTTATATTGCAGCACCACATTTAGAAGGGAAAATAAAAGGCTTTTTATGTTGCTGCTGAGTTCAACTGCTGCCCGCAGGGTCACTGTCAGCACTCCCCCTTCACTGACTACATGTGCAAAGAATTGAGAAGGAGCCTGTGCATATTGGAATGAATGGCACCAAGGGCCACTTCCAGCACACATCCAGGGACAATGTTTTTGCAGTAGCTGCCGCAGCCCTCAACTGAGAGCACAGGAGGTTTCTGTCAACAAACCAGGTCTGGTCTGGAGCTGCTCACTGCAGGGATGCAAAGTGGCACTGCCTGGGGAGTAACCAGCTCTAGGACTGCACCCTAGCCCAGAGCCCTTGGCCTGGTTGGGCATCTCCCTCCAGCTCTCCTCAGCAGCGGCAGCCCAGCCTGCATCAGGAGACTGTTTGGGATGCAGTTACACATGCACACGTCCTCCCCTTACCAAGGGTCCCTTCTGCCACAGTCCCCTGCCCAGGACATCCACTGCACTCGGCTACTAGACTATCTTGTAAAAGAAAGTGGCAAAACCCTCTCCAGCTTTTAGGGGGCCCTTGAAGCTCTCCGGATGCTGCTATCAGAAATACCCCTTGGCACAGTGCAAGCAACGCAGTGAGCTTTGCTACACAGTAAGCACCTGGCTACTTTACAGTATTTGTACCATGCGTTCTTCATCTAGTTGATAACACAGAGACTCTAATCTAAGGGACAACAGCTCTATTGTGCTACAAGCTCTACACATAACAATGATGAAGGGGACCAATATCATCTTCAGAACTCCTCTTTGATACAATCCTGTTCATTCATCTCACTTAAGGAAGGATGATTTGGGTACATTTTTGGCATGGTCCTCTAGTGAGCTAATCTGCACTCTCCTACTATAAATGGCTTAATAAAATATTAATTGCAGATATAAGGTAGGGGGAAAAAATCCAGCTACATTATCTCCTGCTACCGAGCATCATCAGCAATACCACAGCCAGCCTACCAGACCAGGGGCCACATTTGCACCAAAACTCCCTCCTCACCTTGTTTCACAGTTCACTATCTAGCTGTGAGTTATTAAACTTTCCTGTTTATCCTGGATGCGTCAAGAGTGACAAATATCAGGTAAACCAAGGCATTGAGAGAGTAAAGTAAACCAAGAATCTGATGGAATCACATAGCCTAGAAATTAACAAGGTAAATGTCAGCAAATTGGGCCCCTGAGGCTCAAACAAAGGAGATTCCAGGCAGAGAAGCCGCACAGGAATCAGGGGAAGCTACCAGCCCCTGCTAAGACATTCAACACAGCTCTGCCAGGCAGAAGACAGCTTCATTTTCAGAAGTCAGGTTAGGCTCACTGCTCTGTCACTGAAACCAATTTGAGTTTCTCCCTGTAAATAGAAAGTTAGCTATGGAGGAAATCAAAAGAAAACTGACATGGAGCTTCCAGAAGAAATTTCCATCCATAATCTCTCCTTCTCCGTATCATTCTCTGTGCCAGTCTCACTAAGTAGGCTTCAGCAAAAACACACACCACAAAAGCAATGAAGTGATTGCAGTTTGCAAGAAACAGGGATGCAATTAGCACTTACGCAAACTGTAACAGCAATTTCCATTAGCTATGTGTTGACTGTATCTTTAGATTCCTACTTTTTTTTTTTTTTTTTTTTTTGCAACAATTCCTACCCCTCAACTAAAATCAGTTTCAAACAGCAACACGGAAATCCTCAGGCAGCACATACTTGTACTGGATTATGCATGAGAGTTACTGGCCACCACTATCACATCAAAGGATGTGCTTTGCCTGGGGCCAGATTCAAAAAGATCCTCTTGCTGTCTTAGGCCAAGCTTCAAACATGGCAGACAATTCCTAGATAGGCCAAAGCAGAAAAACTTCCCCATAATTAAACATTAGCTAAGTACTTCTGGGCATTGCCCTCAGCTCTAGCTGAAATTCAGATGGGAGGTGTCATGCACCAGGCAAACCACACACTTCAGCCATTGCACTAACAAATTTGAATTTCATTATCTTCATTTACTTGCATTACAATAGAGAACTCTAAGTAAATTAATGCTCTTTGCCTTGTTTTGCTCAAGACCTTCAAGAATCCTCTTGGGTGTAAGAATTTGGTTAATCTCCAATTTGCTGCAGCCCGCTTTTGTGTGTTCCAGGGTGCACAACGGCAAAAAGGGCTGATCATTAAACCGAGTTAAGGGGAAGGTGGAAGAAAGGAAAACAAGAGGGGAGGGCTGTGTGTCGGCTTTTGTCCTGTTAAAATGTAGGAGGGCGAGTTCCTAGTTGCCAAACCTAGAGAAGAAAAGAGCTGGGCCAGATCCGTCAGCCGTAAGGTACTGTTGGGAGTCTGGTCTCCACCACTATGGAAACTACACAAGTGACAAACTGCAACCAGCTGCTGGAAACCTGCCCAAGCAGGGCCCCTGCTCTGCCTAGACACAGCAGAGATCCTCAGCACAGGAGCACTCCACACAGCTCCTCCCAACAGGCAGGCAGTCACCTAGAGCTGCTCCTCTCCCATGGGAGCTCAGGAACAAGGAGGAGTCACTGCAGACCTTCCAAACTTCCACTTCAGCCAGTGCCTGTTTGTAACTTCTCCTATAGCTTACAGAAGAAATGCTGGGTTTATAAAGTTTGTAAAGCTAAATGAACATGCTTTTCATCCCCACCCTCACTAAAATATTACAATATTTAACTTTTCTGAGCAGGTATGCAGCATCCTTAAAAGACAACAGTATGTGGGAGAAGCTATCCTTATTCAAACTGTTCTTCAACAGCACAGACAGGTGAGTCAAAACAGCTTTGATGGAGTGACAAGTTTGGTCTTACCTGTGTACAACACTGGGCTCCCAGTACCCACATTTTATAACACAAATTAGATCAGGAACAATTGCTGTTTATGGTTACATGGAGGCTGTTCCGATGACACAGGGAATTGCTGTCCATGATTTAGTGTCATCTAAATTGGTGTTCCAAACCCCTGCAGTGCACAGTTGAAGTAATAGCCAGAACAAGGTTCAAGGGGTAACAGCTAAAAGAGAGAAAGGCAAGGAAGTTTGTCACTCTGTAGAGTCCTAGAAATACTGTCATACCAATAACTCAGCTCCTTATCAAAGCCGTTATGACTGGGCTCATAGCTCAACACAGGGATGAGAAATAGCTTCTCATACTCAAAACTGTTAATGACAAAGCTCAACAGCGTTTTTCTTCACCCCCAACAGAAGCAGCGTGATCAAATACAGAAATGCTGTCCTGGAAACAGCCTCCAAGCCTGGGTGACCAGGAATCACTGCAGAGTTACATGCAGCACGTTCACAGTCCTCCTCTGAGGCCTGGCAGATGCCTGCATTGAGGAAGAAAGGCCCGCTCAGCCTGAAGGAGTTTAAATGTGTATTTCTGCTGCCTTGTCTTTATCAACTCATTAAATAATCAATAGTTACCTTGTGAGAAGGCTGTTTCCTCTATATATCTCTATTCTCCATGACCTTTGCAACTCTAACCATGGGAGGATGCTGCTTCTACACTAAATTAGCAAATGCCAGGGAGCCCTCACAGGTCTTAATGTTTTAGCTTACGTCACAGCAGGTGGAAGCATGCTGACTGCTATGCTGCTCCAGGAATTAAGCATGTGCCTTCTGCTCTGTCCATCACTTTCCCTCATCTAGGGAAAAATCAAGATAAAGCTTTTCCCGACACTGGGCGCAGCAATGCCTGCAAGCCACATCATGCCTGTTGAAGGGCTCTCCTGTTCCTCCTCAGCTCCCGCCTCCAAAGCAGTCACTGAGCACCCAGTGATGACAAATGACTCCATGTCCCTGGGAGGTGCATTTGGAGCAGGTGCAGGTCACAGACCTGACTCCAAGCCCTGTCCAGGGTGACTCCCCCATGGGGCTGCACTCTAGCCATGAGGGCTCAGCTCTGCCCAGGGACTAAGCAACCACCACAGGCACCGAAACAAGAGCAGCTTCCCAGGCATGGCTTGGCACCCTGGAAGCAGCCCCTTGGTCAGACCTGCTATCTGCCTCTGCTCCTTCAGCTGCCCCCATTTAACACATGTTAACCCCTGTCCACGCTGCAAATTCTCATCTTTCTGTGGTGTAAAACAAAAGCCAAAAATACAGGGGGAGTTGGGAGTCTTACTTGTTGTGCTCCAAACCGTGCTGCTGTTTGAGGCTCTCTGCTGTTCTTTTTAAGCTCCCAGCTTGGAAAAACGCCAGCGCTATTTGCTTCTTGGGCAGAGAATATGGAATTACCGTAAATTATATTGAAAAATTAGATTCATTCACCACTGTGATAATTGATCTCCCAATCTGTCTCAGGGAATTAGCAGCCAGTAAGAAAATAAAATGTAATTTAAAATTTTATTTATTTTAAAAAAATCCTTTAATCCAAGTGTGGAAACAAGTAGGGGTAGGCAAAGAGAATAAAATTCTTATTTGACAGTCCTAATATTTAATATTAATGATAAGAAAGCAAAGATAATTCTAGTAGTGTAAGAATTCACCATGCCTTGGCATTATGCACTCTATCACAGGTGGAATTTACACTGCATGATTAATTATCTCCTCACCACACCTCACTCCTGCAGAAAGGGATTCCGCACAGGGACTTCAGCATGCAAAGGCTCTCCACTGTCCTGCTGCTTATGGTCAACTTTCTGCAAGAACAGCTGATACTGATGTTGCCAAACCAGTTTTCCTACAAGTGACAAGAACAGGCTCTCTACACCTCTAGCTGGAGGCCCTCAAAGAAAAAAGTTTCAAAACTTGGCATTCGCAACCGTTGTTCTCATCTAACCTTTCCTGTGCCAGTTCATGGTTAGATCACACAACACATGGACAGGATTTGATTTTTACATTGAGATGAGCTGCAAGGAAATGCATTTTTATCTGCTGGGAGTAGAAAGGAAGAACTCCATAATTCACAGTAACCCAATAAGTTACAAAGTGATCAGCTAAAGAGTATTTTCACGTGGCTGAAAAATCTCATGCTGTCATCAGTAATAGCATAAGAATGATAATCCTTTTCCCTGGCTAAAGTGGACCATTGCACGCAAAGGAATGGGCACGATGTCATTAGAGACCCAAGATAAGGGCGTAGAGCTGATGGGAAGATGTTGACTGGAGCCAGCTCAGTCTGGCAGCCCCATGTGCAAGCAGAAGCACAGCAACCTCTTAATTACTGCCATCCCTTAAGCATTCAATACAGAGGATCTCTCGCACTGTTTCCTTCTGATCCTCATGAGATGAACAGCAGTAAGGCTGGCTCTCAAAGACAAGTTTCAGAAAGCTACAAGGCTCCACACTGCTCAGGGAAAAGGCAAAAGGTGCAACTCTGACATTGCTTTTAGTTCAAGAGTTTGACAGATATCTGACCGATAACCAATGGCTGCGGAAGGACAAGAATTCATCCCTGCTGTACTAAAAGCTTCGCAAACAAATCACTATTTGAGTTGCTTTATCATCAGATTACATCACAAAAAGAGGAGTATGTGAACCCTGATGTTCCAGGAGTAGCAATGCACTTGAACTCTTCTGACAGCACAGTTAGGGTTTATCAGTCTCAGGATTCACATCCTTTCTCTGCTATGCCTGTTTCTGAAGCAATTACACAGAACATATTGTTGAGCAAGAGCAACAAAAGGTGTTCACATGGCTCACAACACATCCATAACCACCGCAACAGGCCATCTGTACAGCTGTGTGCTCAGCTAATCCTCATCTCTAGAAGCTAAACTATCATGTTACTTGCTCAGTCATCTCTCTGGCTACAGCAGTGTTACTGCAGCTCAGCAGGCTCGAGTCTATTACTTTTCTTTCTAGTCTGCACACTATTAACATTTAGATTTCAACTACTGGTTTGGCAACACAGTACTGGGAGATGTACAGTTCATCTGAGACTGAGTTTTGATGTGCTTAGGCTCACAAAAGGACATTTTATCACATGACAATATTCATTTTGCCCAACAGAAATGCTTCATAGTGGTTAGTCGAGTCAGTGCACATTGGATGGGTTCATCGCCTTTTTTTCCCCCTCTTACTGTTAGGGATTTTATATTTCAACCACAAAAAAACTACCTAAGGCTTTATATAAAGGTCTTTTCAATTTATAAATCAAAGAAAATTAAGTTCTAATCTAGAAACACCTTGCCAACAATCTTTTCTTCAACATCACATGGAATGCCCCATGCCCTGTGAAACAGGTATAAAAATATGGGATTCATCTCCCCCATCATGTCCAAGAACAGGCTACACAGGGAATCAATTACTGCCTAAACACATTCATATTTCATGTGAATTCATAGCACCAGCACTCATTTCTCATTCTGAAGTTCCAGCTCTGCTGTGCACCTTCTTTGCCACTTTGGAAAAACCCCATTTTGCTTCTTGACTGCAGCTATCCTTTTGCCTGGAAGATTCGCTCATCAAGCATAAGGCTGGGATGCTCTGCATGCCTGTGGCTGGGACAACGGGACCCTTCTCTCCCAGGAGGAAACGAGATGGATACATTGCACTTACAGAAACGAAAACCACTAAATGGTTATACAAATACAAAACTAATCAATACTAAAGAAAACAATATGAAGTATAAATAAAAGGAAGCTTTGCCCTGATAAGGACAGAGTAAACTCATTTTCTAGATCTATTTATGAGGTTTTATTAATGGTGTCAACATGCTGTTAAGTAGTTGTCACTGCTGTCTCACAGTACAGTGACACCAGGCACCCAAGCAACATCTGACAGGCAGGAGGTTTTTCTCTCCCCTCTTGCTGCACTCAAGGTGGTGACAACCACCACCCCCAGCTATTACTCGGCAAGGTCACAGTGCTGGGGCACAGAGAAGATCTCATTTCTCACTCCAACATTGCCGTAAGCACCACCTTAAATCTGCACGCAAATACTGCCTCCAAATTACACCAAGGTCTTCTGTGTGGGCAAGGAGAAAGCTCATGTCACAGAGCACCTCAGGGTAGAACACGCGGGGCAGAGCAAGGCCCAGCACTGCGTTTCACAGCTAGTTATGAGCTCAAGAGCTGGTGCTGCAGAAGAACCTGCAGAGCTCAGTGAAGGACCCTATGCTCAGTGTTGTACAAAGCACAAGAGGGCTTTTCTAAAGAATTTTGGAAGCAAACCACTTAATATGGAAATAAAAAGCCATCTATTTAAGGTATGACTAATTGCACAAGCTAACACAAGCCAAGCAAGACGTGAGCATCTGCAACAGGAGCAGTCCCATAGAGGCTACTCACACTTATGCTCTTACCTTACAAGAAGTAGAAAGTTTCTTATTCCCAAAACAAGAGAAGGCAGCGCTCACATTTACAACCCCGGACTTCTGCAGCTTATCAAGTTGCCACACAACACTACTGTTTCCAAAGCTGTACATCTTACTGCTGAATGCTTTGGTATCAGCATAGAAGTCAATGTGTCACCAATTTCAGGTTCTTGTTTTACATGGCAGCCTCCAAACTGCACTTCTTCCATTACACTGCGAGTTAGGGAAAGAAATAGAAACCCTTCTGTATCACTAGTAGAAAATAACTAGGTAATTACTCAGCAGGTAAAGTAGAATATATAGGAAAGGGCTGTCCTTATCATCATTCCTTAAAACATCTTGTCTATATTATTAGGAAATGATGCATTTGTGCCAAGCTAATTCATAAGGATTCTAATTTCAGGACATAAATTACCCTGTCATGTGTGCTCAGTACAAAGGAACAGCAGCACAGATATTAAATGTTTAATTGAATTTTGTTAACAAGCTTTTTCTCTCCAGCCTCCTGCCCTGCTCTCTCATCTGCTGAGAGCAGGATGGGGGAGAGAAGGGAAGAGGCAGGGCTAGAAGCACACACTGGCACCATGGGCAACAGCTTGGACACAGGTAATTTTCAAAGCAATTTTCACCAGTCTGAATGGTCAAGAAGTTTTTCTTCCTTGAACAGGAGGAACTTGCCCCAGCATAAACACAGATTTGCCCATCCCAGACACAGGATCCTGTCTTCCTCCCTCCACCTCCAAGGGCAGAGCAGACCTGGGGAAACTTTTCTGATTTCTTCAATTCACCATCTGCATTTTCCAGCTGGCTTTGCACATGCTTTCACAGTGCTGTCATTTCACTGTCAGAACAGGCACTTTCTTCTCATGCTCTAAATACACAGGGTTTATCTTTACCTGCTTCAGATTTTTATTTTGGGGCAGGTACACATCCCTAAACTGTTTCTATCAGTTTAGAGAGTACTTTCAGATGCCAAGACCTTTATCAATGGCTGCATTAAAAAGGCACCAGCCATAAAGCACATTAACCAAAAGCATAGCTGGTGCAAGTGCTCTGCATTTCCCTTGCACTAGACAGTACGTACTAGTACCCGCTCAGATTACCTACATGGGTACAGCAGTCAGTGGCACATGGCAGTTATGTAACCAGCATCCCTGGCTCCTAAATCTGCTTAGGACAACACTGGCAAAAGTAGAGTCCTCAGCACACTAGCAAAAGCCCCTTGCTGCAAGGTACAGTTAATACCTGCCTCTACTCAGAACAGCAGCACAGCCTAATGGGGGGCATTGCTACATTTCGTCTAATTCACCACTGCAAGGGTCTTTACCAGAGGAACACAGATAACACTGGACAGAATGACTGTCAGCAGCAACTTTAAGCAGCTTTCTTGGCTTTAACTAATAACTTGGAACTCAGGATACCTGCTTGGAAGCACAGAAAGGGAGAAGAGCAGCAATGTTTTAAACAAGCCATGAGTTGAGATTATAGCACCTTTGGCATGTTTTGTACCTAGCCTCACCCTGTTCAGATGCCAAAGCTTTAAGCAGGGAGTATAAAAGGAGAAGACAATCTGTGGCTCTGCATAACAGAAAACACTGCTTAGTTGAGCATTGAGGGAATCTCTTTAGGATACCAGATAATGCAGAAACTAGTGGTAATGAATTACTGACTTTCCCACAGGTTTTCCAGTGCCAGCTGATGGCTTCCAGTAATCACTTTGCCTCCACATTCACAGTCCAGCTGCGGCTCTTTGAAGAGTTCATTTATGGCAGCTTGCAATAATGTGATATTTTAGCAATGTCAGCTTTTTTGCAAGATATAAAATTCTCCAATTTATTGCCCCTTGCTCCCACTGCACACAAGGAGAGGGAGAAGAAACCCATAAAAGTCTCTCATTCACATTTAGGTGAAAATTGCTCCTCTTTCCTTCTCCTCCCCACACTGATATCAAGTTCCCTGCCAAGAATGAAAAAAACACATGGCCTTTGAGAACCATTTAGCATTTGTTATGGTCTGCTTGGAATCACAGATGAAGCACAAATGAAGCAAACAAGACACTAGCCTAGGAGCTGTGAAATATTATTTCTGCTTCCATCTCTGACACTAACCTGCTCTTTGGCCTGGTCAATTTATATAACACTCTTTCCAATTCTGAGCATAGCTGGGCAGGTCTACTACATGACAGAGCTGCAACTGGTGCCAACATATCACAAGGGATTAAAATCAGCTGGCTTGAGTACAGCTAGCAGACTTGGGTTTGGATGCATTGGGTTTAAGACTTACCTGGGCAATATTATCAAAATAACTTAGCAGGTTAAATTGAAGCAGCAGTCACCTCTGATTGCAGTGCAGCCCAAGTTCTTTGGGACCTGAAGTGTGTTGTGTCATGCTTCCAAAGCACCTGGCACAGTGACACTGATCCAGGGAGAGCTTCCAGGCAAGTATGTGATACTAACTAAAAATGAGCCAGACCTTCAGATTTCAAGATTATCCCCTGCCACAACTGTGAAGTCAGTTTACACCAACTGGAAAGCCATACCTAAACAGGTGACATGCCAAGTACACTGCATTTGCACATTGTTTTCAAGTACAGTGCATCCAAGACAAGCTGTAGGAGCAAGAGTTTCTCATGCAAGCTGATCTACCAGAAGCCTCAAATCACTCCATCCCAATGAGAACAGCAGGGGAGAAATCAATAACCTGAACAAGAAACTGTAATAACAACTGACATTTATACAGCATCAGATACCCAGGTGTCCCCAAACACTTGACAGATATTACAGGCTGAACTGATTTACAAGCTAGGGATCTGGCTCCTCACAGAACATCAATTCCCACACAGAGGCAAAGGCACTCTGGTGGATTTCACAACAATCTTTTCCCATCACTCCATTTCACAGGCCAAAGTCCAATTCTCTACAGAGCACCCCAAAATCCTAAAGACTTGCTCCACAGATATGTAGCCTTTGCTCAAATTTACATGCATCCCGAATGCACTGACTTGCATTGGCAAGGTAGAAGGAAGTTACCACTGAAGCAGAAGCTTCTGAACACTTGGCTTCAGCTGTGTTTTCATGCTCTGGCAAACATCCTTGCCATTGGTGGGAAAGGCATAGAAAGGCCTGAGGAAGTAGCAGTGAAAGCAAAATCTGACTTTTCAGTAAAAAACAGCTTATCTCAAGACAGAAGAGACTTTTCTCAGGGAAGATAAACCAATACAAGATCAGAAGTTTATTTAATTGCTTTCAGGAGTGAACATGGCACATTCTTGGTGCTTGTACTGCAAGTAGCATAGGAAAGGCCTGCTATGCTACTCCAAAAGGCATCTTTCCCTTTCCACTGCAGCTTTTTGAAGCCCATTAAAATTCTCTGTAAAGAACATCACCTACGAAGGTGTTTGCACCTCGCCCTTACACAGTCTGAAAAATACAGAAAGAAAACTTCCTCAGTTAAACCTGCCGCTGTTTTTCTGATTACTGACAATGCTCTCACTGTACTTGAGTTGCTGGGTGTAAACAAACCTGGATGAAGTTTTCTAGTATCATAAACAAATAGACGTGGGAGGAAATTAACGTTTCATCGGTATTTTTTCAGCAATATAAAACTGACTGTCAAGTCTAACAGGTGTAATTGGTTCCACTGAGAAACTTCTCAGTTCTACATGGGGATACTAGAACTTGGTTAAGCACCTATTGAGATATGATTTCCCAGTTCAGACCTTTCAGTTGTCTGGACTGAGCAACTCAACAGGATTTTTCTAGTACTCTAAGCCCTGGAAGGTCACACAGCAGTATTTCTGCCAGTCTCTGTACCTGGAACAGACCACCTACCCTGAACAAAAATAAAGGCTGCAGTCCGCAGTTGTTTTAATCAAGCACTTTGTTCTTGTTCTGAATACAGTTTCAGAAGAAAACCACACAGACATCTACCCAAATCCAAGGCATCCTTTGAATAATCATAATAAACATGGTGTGTTTTCTTATGTCAATCAATGACCCACCATACATGCAATATTTATGCACTTCAAATGAGTTAGCACAAGGAGATTATGAACTAACTAGTCCAAACAGATAAACAGCACAAGGAAGGAAAAGTGAAAAAGTATTCCTTGGTGACATAACTTATCACACACCATCCTGTCACTGTACTCAACTTGCCATATAAAAAACAAGAAACAGCACCTTTGGCATGCCTGTTTTGTCCCCCTGCACTGAGCTTGCAGTATCATAGACACAGCACACCAAGCACTGGTTTGTCTGAAGCACTCAAGTCTTTTCAAGGTTCCCACTTTCAATTAAAAAAAATTCATAGCTCAGAGTTAATGCTTTAAGCCAAGGTTGCTGTGTGAACTGTAGGAACCATGACAATTCTTTCAACAGCAACACTCCTGTCTTAACAGCACAAAGCAACCCCATTACGGTGCAAGTCATCTTATACTTGCCGGCAGAGCCACTGGAAGACAGAGGAGATTCACTTGCAGAACATATATTCCAATAATCCTTTCTTTAAGGATTCTTTCATGTCTTAACATATAATAGGAAGAGCTATTCATACCAACTGAGGTCCTTTTCAGGCAGCAGCATGTTAAAATGACAACCTATCCTAAATTAGCCCAAGCAGGACCTAAGTTTAGATTTCAATCTCAACTTCTCCAATACCTTCAAACACTTCAGTGGCAGTTCTCATCCTGCCTTCACACTTTTTACATCTGAGAGATAGCTCCTCTGTAGTATCTCTTGGCTTAGACTAGTGAAAGCTTTAGGATAAAAGACACCAGTTTTATTACCTCTAGAAACAAATGACTAAGTTAAAAACAACCAGCATTAAGTCTGAAATCCAAATGAGAAGTTTCCACATTAGGCAGAATTTTAGAGCACCTGCAACCTAGTCCATGGTTATCTCCCTTTCTTTGCCATAATAACAAAGCCTGAAGGCAGGATTACTAGTGAAAACTACTAGCAAAACTCTTTAGCATTTCATTCCCTCTTCCCCAGCATTTCTTATGCAAAGATTAGGTCAGCATCAAGTCACAAAGGTAAGGAGATCCACTTGCCTCACTCCTGAGCTTAGTCTGTGACCTTCTGCAACCGCCTTCACTTAAAAGTAGCAAGTTTCCTTGTTGTCCTTCCTCATTCTCACCCTCTGCCCTGCAGTAGCTCCTCCACTGCTCTTGGTCTCAGATAAACTGCTTAACTTCCACAAGCAACAGGTGATCCTCAGAGCCACCCACTCTCACCCAGTTCTGCTTCTCAGGCATCCGATTTCAGCACATGCACCTCTGGTTAATTAGCAACAGCAAGTGACAATAAAGGCACAGATAATCTAAATCTAAAATCAAAAAAGACTTTTTTGCTGTAGATTGTTGATACCACAGTCATTCTGTACACTCTTCTACAGATGTCTTGACTTGCCTTCACAGGTCAAGATCAGTTTCAAAACAACATTAGTAAACCAGAGCCCATTTAATCAAGACTGAATTCTGGTTCTGAATACATAGATTTGCATTCTGGCATCTCCTTCATGCAGTCTTTCAACACCTTGTTCAAAACTGAATTACCCTGCACAATTACCATTTCTTGCCCAGCTGAATTAGATCTTGCACCAGAAAAAGATCTAATTAATTCAATTATGCAGTGCTTTAGAAGTGCAAGCAAATGATTCAAAATATACTTTTAAACTATTATTTGTATTGTGGCAGAGTCCCCAAGTGAGCTTAATGTCCAAATGCAACAGGTGCCGCACATTTTATTTCAATTAAATATTGTAATAAGGAGACCAGCCCAAGGCTATAGTGAGCCAAAACAGGAAATTGCATGACCCATACAAATGAAATGCACTGCAGATTCATTCAAGTGTAGTACACAAGAGCTTGGCTGGCTAGTCCCCTGAGCATCTATCCACGTACTCTAGAGAGACCCTCTCAAACAGTTATCTTCTGCTAATACCAAGGCCAGACATCCTTTTCTCAAGGGGAAGAACAAATCCTGGAGTCCATCCACCAAATCTCAGATGAACCTTGTCTTTCCTAAAGAAGCAAATAAAATCAGGTGGCCTCTTCGGTCCAGTGAAGGTAGCCTAGGAGAGGAGCAATTTTCCAGGCTGGATGTCTACCATTTGTGCAATGAACCAAAAGGTTTGTCCAGAAGCTTGTAAGAGCCAAAACCTGAACGCAGGCAGTTGCTGCTCCACACAAGTGTGCATATTAACCCTGAAAAGAATTCCAGTTTTCCTCCTCTAGCTGATGCTTTGTCTTTATTTTCAACACACTTGTGCACACAGAACCCTCCATGCATATACTGTGCTAATTAGGGGACAAAATCCTGTGGGTGTCCTCCTCCTAGCTCACAGGAACCCCAGCATGGCAGGGACAGGATGCAGCTGCAAACACCCCCTTTCATTAGCAGCTGCAAGTGCTCCCAGGTCTGCTGCAGGGCAGCAGCAGGAGAGAATCTTGCAAAATCCACTCAACAGCTGTATGAGGCTGAGGCTAACACACACATCCATTATTCACATAGGCTTTGCTTCTGCGCTCAGTGCCAAAACACAGCAATGTCTCTCATAAGCAGGCCATAATCTCAAAAGCTCATGATTGAAGGGTTTTGTAATTCTTCTGTCTATAATGCTTTGTATTTCCTGAACTGTGCCAAAAGCAGCCACATGGTTATCAATCTCCTCCACCCAGAGAAACTGTCTTTCAAGCCTTTTCTTTGTCTTTCTGCTCTTCTCCTTCAATCCTCCTTTCTCCAGCTGACTCATGTATATAGCCCTGTGTATATTTGAGCCCTATCCCTTGCTTCCCAAGGCAGAGCAGCACACACTAGCAGTCCAAGAAGGCAGTCTCCAAATTTGGAAGCAATTGCTTTACCTCTTCAGTTCAGCATTATGGAGTGCTGCTCCAAATCAGATAAGGCAGTTCATATTCCACACCTGTGAAAAACATGCAATACAACAGCATCTTCCTCCCTAAATAAAGTTTCTTTCATTTTTTTTCCAAGAGAAAAATGTACGAGAAATTGAAAGCAATTTTACAACAGCTCCGCAAATATTTCAAAGATCAATGTTTCCATAAGTTACCTGGTCCATTATCATGAAATTAAAAGGCAAAAGGGGTGAAGGCAACTAAGCTTCATTTTTTTTTCTTTTTTTTTTTTACTATTAATAAAGCTGAGAAACACCTCACAAACTCCTCTGACCCTTAGATGGGCTCTTCAACATGCTGTCTGCTGGCCCCAATGCTTTCTACTTTGCAGGTCCAAAGAACCACAGAGGATAAGAGAACTGGAAGCAAAACCAACGCCACCCTGGACATCAGCACACACAGTTTGCTAACTTTGCAGCCCTAGGGTGGATCAGTCTCTTAGAAACACCACAGAGAACAACTCATTACTCCTCCGTAAGGTTCCCAGGAAGCCTCCTTATCTAAGAGGCAACTTCTCTTTACCTTCCCCAGAGGGGAAAGCACAAGGGAGCAATGCCTGCAGGTCATCTTTCCATGTGTTCCCACCTACCATAATCAGGTGGGGATTGCAGTGAACAATTATGTGAACCAGGTACAATTTCCTACCTGCATTACCCTGCCTCAGGCACTAGCCACTGCCCAGGAAACTAAAGAGGACTGTCTGTTCTGGTATTGGCCGCTCCTTTGGGAAGGCTGTCAGGGCTAGTGAGAGTTCATAAGGAACATACAAGTCTTTGAAATGCTTGGCTAGGGAATGCAGGGAATGTCAGTCATTCTGAGCTCAGGTTTAACTCCCTCCCACACATGCCTTTTGTAAGCTTGCTATTTACAGCTTAAAATTATTGACATAATAAGTGTCGAATCACGTGACTATAGCTAAAAAAGGATTCCTGCTTTACTAGGGGCTCCTACCTCTGCTGTTTCCCTCTCTCCTCCAGCTTTGGTTGTGAATCCCGTTCAGCACATGTGACATGTGTGCAAGTCTCAGCAGGATGAAAGCTATGGCAACAGGCATTGTGTCTCTAATCCCTGATGCAGAGCGCTAAAAACATACCACGCAGCATCACGTTTCCTCTTGACAACACTGTGCATACATCACAGCTTTCATTCATGTAAAACCCTGAGAACAGAGATACAAAACACAGTCCGTAAAAGAGAAAAAAACACAGCATAGCAGGTCCCACAAAGCATTGTGGCCCCAGGGCTGCCAATTCTGTCCGATATGGAACCAGGTTTGCTAAGAAAGGATCTGCTTCAGTTGTCCTCAGGTCACAGGCACCATCTTGTGCATAGAAAATAGGCTGCAGCAGCAGCCTCAAGTCCAAGGCCACAAACTCCCCCAGTTCATGGTAAAATCTCCCTGTTCCCACAGCCGAGGCACCTGCCCACACCAGCCCAGCAAGAAGCCCTGGACCGCAGGAGCTTCCATTAACTCCCACCTGCAACCCAGCCAGCTAGGCCAAAAGGAAGCGAATGACAAGGGCGCTCCCTTCAGCACTGCAGCGTGATTGAGAGCTGCCTGGGGGCTGCAAACTGCCAGGGGCTGCTTGAGAGACAGGCTGCTCCTGTCGAAGCCAGGAGAACGGTGAGCAAGGAGCCCCACAAGGCCACAGACCCGGGGCTGGCAGCACCAGGGGGCAGGGAGACACCACCCCGAGGGGGTGCGGGTGTAAACTCATCCCTCCCTCATACCACAAGGAGGGTCCCAGGGACAGGCAGGACACCGGGGCTCCTACCGCGCGGCTCCTCCCTCCGCACTTCCCTCCAGACGCGGGAGCTCCCGCGCCGCCGCCGCGGGGTTAAAAACACGAGGCCGCAAGGGGCGGGCCTCGAGCGGCCGCCCATGCGCGGAGCGTACGCCACCTTCTGGAACGTTCTCCGCGTTGCGCGCATGCGCGGAGCCCGGGCTGCCTTCTGGAACGTTCTGCGCCGCGCGCACGCGCCGCCTCTGAGGAAAGTTCGGGTTCGTGCGCGGGCGCCCGGGTGTGAGGGTGGTGGTAGCGGTGGGACCTTGCAGGTAGATTGCACGTGCTGCTTCATTCTTAGGACTAAATTCTCCTGTTTGGTTTTTATTTTCTCCTTTTCGGGATTGCACGCAGAACTGTGGTTGGCAGTGTTTTCCTGCCGAGTCTTGGGCTTTTACCTTGCTCTTTACCTTCCCTCTGACCCTCTTAAGTGCCCCTAAGTGCTCAGAGGAGCTTGTGTAGTGGGGTGTGAGCTCAGGCCCCGATCCCTGTGAGGCTCTGGCTGTGGTGGGAGCTGCTTTGCCTCCCTGGGCTCCTGAAGAGCATCTGCCTGTGCCAGCAGGACGTGATTTTTGTGATACATGGGCACAACTGGCCCTCCACAAACATAGATCCCCAGTGCTGATACACAGAATAAACAGCAAAGTCCCCATGCTGAGTTGCTGCACCTAGTAGCTGAAACCTTGAAGTCTGCTCTCCAATGTGCCATCTAGAGCACGGATCTTCCTTTCACTCCTGCAGGTGGTGCTGTTCTTTATTCCCCACCTAATCCTCTAGTTGCAGTTTATGAATACTGTGTGTTTGCTAATTGCGGTGTGAGGCTTTTTTTTTTTTTTTTTTTTTTTATTCTGTAGTTGTCCTAAGTGATTTTAAAAACTCAAACCAACCCCCTCGTCAACACTGAAAAGCAAAAGGGACAGATTTTCTTTTGCCTTCAAAACTTGTCTGTATACTTTGGTGCGTTTCATCAGGCATATTTTTACTGGGTTAACTTGCTAAATTTTGATACTTTACATGTTTCGAGTCAATGATATTTGACTTGGAAGCATATAGTTGTATATAGCATTAGGAAAATATAGCAGATCAATGGTTTCATCTTTAAATTCACCCCCTAAATGTGGAACATTGTTAGGACTGACAGTATTGCGTCCTTTTATTCCTAAAACAATCCTTGCCAGTGGCACTGAGTATCATTTTAAACGTCCCTGTGAATATTGTTAATAAATAATGAGCAAGTGCTCAAAGAATCAGGCTCAGCTGGTTCGTGAAGAGTCGTGCGAGCACTTCTGTTCTGCTTTTGCTGACGGCTTGTTACAGTTTTTTCCTATGATTTTTTTTTTTCCTAAAGAAGTGGCTGAAAATGCAAGTATTTAGAGATAAATATAGAACCTAACAGAGGAACTGGTAGGAGAAACCATATTCTAGAATCATTATTTTAGAGCTATTAGTACTACTCATGTTGGATTTTTTTTACCTCTCAAGGTTATAGCTATATTGAAAGCATACTTAGAGATGTACCTTTCAGTGATTTCATAGCACGGGTTTTTTGAGCCTGAATTGAAATAAATTATATTACTTTTATTGCACAGTATACAATTTTATTTTAAGTCTTTTTTTTTTCTTCTTGCAAATCAGATGACCTGAAGCCTCTTTGTTTTCTGGCATCCTAAATGTCTGCAGCGGGTACCACAGTTCCCTAATTCTCACCCCCTTTATGCTCTTTCTGCCATCCCCAATATTTAACATTTTTTTCATTATTTTTTTCCATACAGACAGCATTGTTCATAACTATAGACAAAATATATTTTTACTTGAAAATCGTCCCACTACGATGAGCCTCTTAACTCGTTTCAGTTTGTCTCCAGGTTTTCAAAAGTATTTGAGTTTGTCTAAATGCGCTATTTCAACATTCTGTATATGGAGCACATACTTTTGGGAGCAAGAGATTTTCTTTAATTTGAAATTTAAACTGATGTTCACTTCTTAATGTTAAAAGAGAATTTTGGAAAGGCAACTTTATGAAATTAAGCTAAATGAATATTTTGCTCGAATTATTATTTACCCCTCTTCATATTTTTGACTTTTTAAATGTTCTGATATTTTGTCCCTGTTCAGAGCATGACCATTTTGAAATGTCAGAACCAAAAATTTAGATAGCTTAAGATGGAGTAGTTTGGAAAATTCTTTACTGGGAAGTTTTAATAATAGGTGTTGGCCTTGAGATTTTAAATTGCTAAATATTTTGTAAAATAGAAATTAAAGTATTTGCACTTTTTGGTTAATTACATTTTTGAAGCCAAGTAGATATATTTTTATATTCGTTGCAGAGATGCCGAAACCATGTAACAAGTAATTTGTTGCATTAGAAGTAGGTCTGAATTCTCATTCCCAATACTCTATTCTCAACATAGCACTCCTTTCCCAGCTGAATTCTAAAGGGAATCCAGATGTTTATTTAAATATTCATAACACAACTGCAGTTAGAGCTGGGAGCACCATAGATAGCTGTCTGTACCGGTGTGCATTTAGCACTATATTCATCTTGTAGTTAAAAATATAGTATTCATGGCAGTGTTAGCAGATGAGCGCTTTGACAGGGAAATGTTTTCTTTTCTCTAAGTAAGGCTTTATGGGACGCGGCAGTAGAGCTGTCCTAGAAAGCTTAATGTATTGAGTATTGACCACGGCCACAGAAGAAGCTTTGTGTACTGCATTTAAATATTGTATTCTGTAAGAATTCTGTATTTATTTGCACTTGTTTTCACACTGGGCATAGCTAAAAAGAGGATAAGACTTTCAAAGGAGTCAGTTGCTGCTTTGTAGTTAAGGTTGAGCTTTTCACATTTAAGACAGGGATTTTATTTCATTGTTTGTGGAAAAGGCAGAAAGGTTTACTGTTTTGTCTGACAGGAGAATGAGGGGGAAAAAAAGAAAAGAGTGTTTCCAAGACTTCATTAATCTCTATGTAATCTAAAAAAGCTGATTTTATGTATCCACATTTACTGACAAACTTTTCTACGAAGAATTGTGATCAAAATCTTGAGTTATGAATGTGATGTCTAATAGAAGCAATGATATCACAGTCAAGTAAACCCTTTAGATCTGGCCTTATTTGTCCCTTCAGATATTTGTCCATGAAAGTAGAGTTGGGTAATTATAGAGCAGCTGGTGTGCTGCTTGTACGAGCTCTGGAGTCTGTACAAGGGAGCGGGTGTGTTGGAGGGAGACTTGTGCAGGGAAGTGCTGGGAATTTGGAATATACAGAAACTTATGGGAATTTGAAAGCAGGACTGGAAAACTGTAAGGTAAAAGGGTGGAAGGGATATACTTCTTAGCCGTTCCAAGGAAATAAGCATCTCTAAACCTTTCCAAATTGGTGCTATCTGCTTCTGGATTGTATTTGTTATGTTTCTCTGAAGGAGTCAGAGTCCCAGTGAAGGAAAAGGAAGGAAGTCTAATTCTTACTGCTAAAAAAAAGGAAACAAGATACTTGTTCGTAGTCACCAACAATTTTGTAGATTATTCTGTCAAAATACTAACACTGCTGTGTTCTTCGCTTGCTTAAAAAATACAGTCCTATATGTTTTACTGCAGGTTCTGATAAATTTTGTATTTTAAAATCTAGAATGAGAACATGTCTTGAATGGGAGCAGGTCCATTGGAAGAAGGTAACATACAGAATTTGCATGTTTTTTTATGGAGATGTTAGAACAACGTATTTGTAATTCTGTGGAAGGTCAGGGGTGAATGGGAAAGGAACTCATGCGTTCCTTTTCCATGTTGTGTTTATCTCAATATCTGTGTTAGAAATTGTGGCTTTTCTCTCCAGATTCAGATGTTGCTGAAAGATGATAAAACGCATCCACACTCTCAACTTATGCTAATGGCTTTTAAAAGCCCTCGAGTAATGCCTTTTATAAATGTAAATTATTTTACCTATGGTCTGTTATTTAAGAGAAAACTAATTCATTCGTGCAGGCAAGCAGCATGGACTATTGTATGTAAAAGAACTGAACAGATGTTTTAAAACATTATCTTTTTGTTGTTTTCAGGACACTGGGAAAATGGTCAAAGCGGTGTCCGTGGCATTGTTTGTTAGTTTCTGTGTTAAGCAGAGGAATCATAAATGGTACCTGTAGGAAAACTGAACTGTGAGGAAGCAGAGCTGCAGAGCTGATGTCTTCATGTAAATCTTCATACAAAAATGAATCTTTGAATGCTCGTGGCATTGAGCACCGTAATGCAAGTCAAGGTCTCAGGACTAATGTCAGCTAAGGAAGGACCCAACGTCTATAAGCCAAGGAGGATCCCAGTTGCACGAGGTGATCTCCCACGCAGTTTTAAGGCCCATGAAGGGCTTTAAATGCCACGATAGGAATAAGGTTCATGAACATGAAGGAAGTGCAGTCCAGGCAGGTATCACGTCAGAAATGTGGCCCTTGGGACGAGGTGCTAAGCAGCTGCGGTGCCACATTTTGTGTCATTTGAAACTCACTTTCTTGTTTCCCTCATTGCGTGATGATAATGGGAAACACTGGTCAGGAGGGAGAAATATTAAATCAGTCTTTGGGCCTCCTGCCATCTTTTCAGATGTTTGGACCATCTTACATTCAAATCACCCGGGAGAGTTTTTGGTAATTATTAGAAGAAAGTGTAATTAATTTATAGAGTTCTAGCTATTTTGCTGAGCACTGTCACTGGGAAGCACAATGAGGCCTTTAAGCGAGGCCCGGTCGCTGTATAAAGCTGTCTCGTGGCTGCTAAACTTTCACATTATGCTGCAGTTGGATATAAACACTCCTTTTATAACTCGCGTGTCACTAAAGCGCGCAGATGTCTTGGCTCCGAGAGCGCATTTACGGAGCAAGCGCCGCGCTGGAGGCGCGCCAGCACGGAGACGCGGGAGGCCGAGGAGGAGGCCGGGCAGCGCGCGGGCTGGGAGGTCAGCGAGACGGCCAAAATCGTGTGAAAAATTTTGTGAAAGCAGATAGCCGATACGTGGGTTCTTCACATTCACCAGTAGCGCGGATTCGATGTAGCATCTGTGTAGAAATAAGTGTGTGTCTGCGCATAAATAGGTACAGTGTGTGTAAGCATATATTTATTTGTGTGTATATAAATTAATCTACCAAGCTCAGAAATGTTAAAGGTGATGCAGAAGACTGCCGGCAACAAAGTCTGAGTTTTAGAATATTTCAGATGTTTTACCTATGTGTGTGAAGTGTTCAGGATAAAGCAGATGGAACAGCCAAATCTCCACAGCTCAACTATCATACTGGATATTGTGCTTTCTTTTGTACAGAGCTACATATATTATGTAATTTGGCAGAAAGTGATGGAATAAAATTGTTTTCTCTCTTTTTTTTTTTTCTTTTGATAATTTGCACTGTAGTTTTCATTTGTAATTTGAGACTTCGTGCTAGTCATTTAGCACATGAGCAACTAATGGCAAATAATCAAGTCCAGAGCTGAAGCACTTGTTTTTCAACACTGAACCACTTTCTTTCCCTGGTTATAGTGATGAGATGCAAGAGAAAATTAAGGTCACAATCCTAGCTTTTACATTTCAACATTACAGCTGTTGTGAAAGATGCTTGGCTCTGCAACAACACTGTCTCCATATCAAAAATGATGATATGAAAATTCTGCTTTTTGTAGAGTTGATCTATATATATATATTACAGACAGATATGAGTTCACTCAGTGCTGTGATTCTGCAGTCATATTGGCGAAGTCCTGGGCCCAGGCTACTGGGTTAGCCCAGTGCTAAAAGCACCTCTGAATTTTATGTTTTACAGCTGGTTTGCATCCTGACAGTTTGGATAGTGAGCAACAGATCTTGTGCCGTCTGTGTTTATCATTTCAGATCTGTCTTGCTTTTGCATTATTCCTAGGTATTAGTGTTAACTTTCAAATTGGTAACATAATAAATTACTTAGAGAATTCTTGCATTCAGCCCTATAGATCTTGTATAATTGCATACTTTTGCTTATAGATGATGTGTGAAGTTATTTTTAAAAGAATACTATTTTTTGGCAGAATGAAGAGTTATTCTTGGCTTCTTTTCTGATTCACTATGTTCTGTTTTAACAACAAAAATTGTTAAGGTATTTCTGTTAGTAGCAAATAAGAAAGTTCTGTTTCAAACAATTATTTTGCAAAATGTCCATTTTGGGAACACTTGGTGTCATTCTTGGGTATAGATAACAAATGATTATACCTCCTGCCTATCGTAACACTCTGCAGTTAAGCTGCATGAGCAAAAGATTTAGTCATCTTCCTGAAACTCATTATTACACTAAGATTCAAGTATGTACGTTCTACTTATTTCTTTTTTTTCAATTTTTGCCAAATATCTGAATATCCTGTATGACAAATTAGACCTAGATGTTAGGAAAGATCTCGAAGATCCATACTATGTATGGATTGGCATGGAAATGGTTAGCGGCAGTGAGCTGGGTCTTTCATTTTAATATTTAGCCCTTTCATGATAACTTATGTCTAGCAAAATAGAATGTTTTCATTGCTTTAAAGTTTTGCTTATTTTATGTGCATGAATATGCACTATATGTGTGTGCATGTGTGTATGCATGCACCGTTTATACATTGCACTGTCCTATTAGAGCGGGATGTTTTTGTAATAGCAGAATACCAGTGATTCATTTTCAGCTTGTACTTTGCTATAATGCTGAGATGTGCTACATACTTTAGACACACTTTTGCTGTTAATTATTTCTTCCTAAGTTAAATACTTATGTCTGTTTTTCCCTGACACATAGCAAACTTTTCTTTTTTTAAAAACCATTCTTCAATTTTTCAAATCATTTGAAAATGTAATCCTGTTCTCTGGCATCCCCTCATGATGTAGCAGTGTTTATTGCTGTCTGGCCGTATTTTATATTCCGTGCTCTAGGTGACTAATGAAAATCTGCAATAACACAATATTCAGGACAGGCCCACGTAGTTTCCCACTAGATCCGGTTTTACATCTGCACGGTGACGCATGGATAATCTCTGAGCACGTTTGTAACCAGCACTTACCTACTGCAGTTTCAGGCTCCAAATGGTTCTTTCTTCAGGGCTTGTTAATTTCTACACTTTCTGCAAGTCCTGTTACGTTTAACGATTAGAGCTACCAAAGCACAGTGAGTACAAGTCATTTCTCCCTCCTTTGGTGTTTATAAATAGCTACCAGAAAACAAGAGGGTTGGGCTCGGGCTGCCTTTACAGTGAATTACCTGAGGACAGCAGGGCTTGCGGGGAAGCACAGGGGCTCCCTCGGTACTAGTGTGCAGGGACCTCGTGTCCCCTTGGGCTCCCCCATGTCCTCCTGAACCTGCTGTTATACAGCTACTGCAGGGTCCTGTGTCTAGGGAGCTAAAGGAAAAGTTTTCTTTTGGTTGCTTAGCCATTTACTCCATTTAACTTGCTGGAAGATGTTTCATACATTGGAGTATTAGTCTGTGGCACTTCAAAAGTCTGGATAGTACCAGTTTTGGAGGAAGATTTGGCAGGTGATATTTAGAGACCTTGTTCAAAGGAATAAATGCACCATCATTTTACTTTTTTATTATTTCTTGGAGTTAGTTAGAATATTTTTCAGCAAAATTAGAATGTAAAATTTCTGTGCAAAAAACAGCTGTCAAACTGCATATCTGAAATGGCCAAAAATGCTGGTGATAACACAAAGCTTTTTTAGTCTTTCCCATAATTTTCTCCACCATGTGCTGACATATTTATTGTCTTTGTATTTAAAAAAAAAGTTTTTGTTCCTCTATAAATGTGTATAACATCAGCAATGTATCAATGAGACGTGCTGTATATTCTGTGAGTTAAAAATTTGCCTCATTCATTTGTAGTTTTTGAGGGTGTGTTTGTGTCAACTAAGCTGGTGGCACCATTTCTTTAGGTGGAAAAAACGAAGGCAGTTTCTGTCTCTTTCTCTCTTTTTCTGCTTTCCGACACCGTTTTAAACACCTTAGATAAGCAGTCAAACTGAAGGTTGCAATTAATTGTCCAGAACATGGGAATGGAATGCGGGTCTGGCAGAACCCAAATGAGTTACACTGAATTTGGCACGGAGCATAAAAGAAGCTGAAGTCACTTCTAATGCGATGTCCCCATTCGTAAACAGGTGTTTGCCCAAGGGGAACGCACCAGAGTTACTTTGCACGCGTTATGGAAGAGTGATTCACTGGAACATGTGAACACTTCTAACCCCTTCCCCCAAATATATTATGTCAATCCTTTTAGCAATTTGTGTTCAGTGAGGTATTGCTTGCAGCAGTGGAAGAGATTGGATTCCAGAAACTGTGGCACACTTTTTATCTATTAACTTATCTAATGAATGGTGTTTCAAATTTTGATTGGCAGCTTCTTTTGCTGTCTTAATTAAATTGCTCCCTCACCCCAGTGTCTTTGAAGGACAGAGCCTTTGTTAAAGAAGTCGAGTTAGTCTTTTATTGTTTGTTTCCATGGGGAGCAGAGCTTGTTGACAAGCTGAGATAAAGGTGTGGAATCAAGAATATACTTGTTCAAATACTCATTAAAACAGCCTTAATGCCGCTCACCAGGACAAAGAGGAAAATGTGCCTGGTGACATTATGTTCTTCTCCACCCTGAGAGGCAAAGGGCTGGTAATATTTCTACTAAATCCAATTCTTTAGCTAAGGTAAGGATTAAAAGGAAGGCTGCAAGGTTTACTCAGAAATAATGAAGATAGCTAAGAGTGACAAGAATTCAGTTAAAGTATTATGTTTCCATCTTTGTTGGTATGGGGGCTGACTGCCTTTAGTTTCTGTTGAAGGAAAGGTAGCATCAAATTAACATCACAGAAAATATGCATTAAGGAGGAAATTATAAAGAATATATGTTTGGTTGTAAATTAAATGAGGATTAAAAGCAAGGTATTTTAAGATCACTACTGGAAAGTTAGAATAATCTACAATCTGCATTTTAGCAAGGCCCATTGGAAATCTCTTTCTTGATTTCTTGACATTTTGAGATTCACTACTGGCATATTTGGCTTGAGAGGTCACAGAACACCTTCTAGTATTTGAAGGTCAATGACATTAGTTTTCTCACGTGAATTGTCGTAACAGGGTGGCTGTAACAAGGTTGTCAGAGTTTCATGAGATACAATTTTCTCTGGATTAAAGGAGACTTAGAAATCAAATTCAGAACAATAAAGGTCATTTAAGGCTGTTAAGAACGTATTTTCTATTAAAACTTGAGTTATAACTCAACTTATAAAATTTTCCTTTGTGAACTTTTCTGGACAATAACATTTCTAAGGAGTTGGGAGAGTTCTGACTTCTATTTTTTTAATATATTATCCTTCTTTTTTTATATTATCTTTATTTTTAATAAGGAACTGATGCCACTTATGATAATGGAATCATATAACTGGCCTTAATTCTTGATGCTATAACATTTGTGAGCTTAAGCAAAATAAAAATACCTTACCTTTCTTAAAAGAAAATCTTATCTAATACGTATCAGAGTAAAAATTATATTAATGATTCAGGTTGAAGACTATTTATATAAACTGCGTTAGGATGAGAACAAATTCACACTATTGTTTTCCTAGCACTGCTGTGAAAAAAGGTGATGGATGTTTATTGATCTTGGATTTACGATATGTTTACTATGTTACTATATGTAACAATATAAATAAAATACTACAATATAAACAATATAAAATCTCTTAACATGTATTATAGAAAAGGTTTAGCGTTCCAGTTTGTTTTTAAAAGTGGGCATTTCTGCTTTAAAATAAATTCATGTGTCCCAAAGCAATCAGAGCTTTTCAGTGTGGGTAGACATTAGTAAAATACATGCTTTCCTTGCTACTCATAGAGCATCATAGATTAATATACTTTGCTAATGGGAGTCTAAGTTGGTCATATATGGAATGCATTTTTTTTTAAATATGTATTGGGGACTACTGTGGGATCACTAAGCATTTAGACATCAATAAAAGTAGTTGTAATGGGATATAGGAAAAAAATCTTTGCTTATTTGACTCCTCAAAAGGAACAAGAATAGGACCAGGTATAAAGTTTCATGTTTTACCTGAAAATTGCTCAAATTGATTTCTTGACAGAATATGCAGTGTTGTTGATGGGACCTTAAAAACAACTATTACTAACTGGCAGAATAGAACCCAAGAAACCTCAGTGGACGGCTCCAGCGGAACGTAATTCCCTTGGCTAGTCCGGAGTGAAAGGAATAAGGTGTCCCAGGCAATTTGGACAGCAACTGATCCTAACGCAACTCTGACCCTTACTGAGCAGGGAATAACTAGCGAGTGGCGCTGTACTGGGGTGTGTGTAACATCATAGCTGCATCTGTGCTTCCAGTTTACATGAAGCTTTCATAATATAAGAAGTTTGAGTAATGAAATACATGGTGGAAACATTAATAACAGCCACACGAGACCTTATTTGAATAGTATTTGTAATCGTCTTGCAGCACAGTGACAGTCATCAGTGTTATAATCATTAATGCCACTAGTACTTTCAAACACGTTTCACAACGTGTTTACATACTAAAGTATGTGTATACATACTAAAATAGTTTTCTCACCATATGAAATCTAAGAACACACTGCTAGTTAAATATACATTTTCTGTGTATGTAAACTGAACTTTAAGACGCTTTAAGAAACCAAGTTTTAAGTGACTTCATTGGATTACGTTGACTTAAAATGAATGGGCTGATATCTTGCTTATTGAACTTGTAGCATCACGTCTTGTCAAAGCCAAGAAGAATAGAAGAAGATGGAAATTATCATATCAACAAGTTACTTCACTTGTAATTACACTTATGACACAGATTAAAGGAAAAGCTCTAAGAATAAGTTTAGTCGCCAGGTGTGGGTTTTCTTTCCTACAGAGGTCTCGAAGCAGTTATCAGTCAGACTGAAAATAGAAGATGGGGATAAAAGATCACCGCACAATAGGGAAGAAACCTGCTTGATCCCCTGACTATTAAAGTTAATTAGCTAATAGCATATTTTTTTTCCTGCAGTTTTTTTCTTGTGGACTTTTAAATGTATAAGGGTCAATATGAGGCGCCATTCTTCTGAAACAAGGAAATTAGAAGGTTATTTCTCATTTAAATCTTCATGAATCTTTAAAATTCCAGTTACTTAAGACTGGTGCATTCATATTAGAAATTTTTTTTCCATTGGAAATGTGGTTTTACTGTTTTTTTTCTTTTAATTTTGTTTCAGTGGTGTAACATAATTCCAAAAGCCAGAAGTGTTCAATATCTGTTCTTCATGGATCTTAAGGGAAAAGTTGTGTTCCTATTAAGTGATGAAATAGTTTCCAGTAGTCACTAAGGAGGTTATTAAACACTACTGCAAACCTTCTAAAATACATGTGTTATTTTATATTTCAGAATTTTAAAGGTTTGGGCAATGCAAATCTCTGTACAAATAAGGTTAATAAGATGTGGCAAAGGAGGGCATTTCTAGAGAACTGGAGAAAGCTAATGTTCAAATGAATTAGAGGAAATCTCAAATAAGTTTAAGGATGTTGGCCTGACATTGATTTGCACAAAACCATGGAATAGATGAAGCAAAACTGTGTTAGAAATTTATGTAGGAGTCTGGTATAAATACTAATAGCTTAATAATTTATAGAAAGATAAGCGATTTTTATTTATACATTTGATTACATTCTTAATGCACACAACTCCAAAAATAATTTCTGTTCAGGTTGCACAAAACTAATTCTTGATTAAATGCTGTTGAATTTTACTAAGATTCAGAGAAACGTTCTCTAAAATTGAGAGAAAAAACGTACAGTCAGGACATGCATCATGGGAACAGACATTCTCTTCAATAACTACCACACAGTATAGTTTATCTCCCATTTCTATTGCTTTGATTTTGAGTATTATTTTACACAATTACCATTAAAATAAAGATGGAGAATACATGAAGAAAAACAAGAAAGGGCTAAAATTGCACTTCTTTTTACAAAGAGGAATAGGTGGGTTACAGCTTCAAGCAGTATCTTTTTGTGAAATCTCTTGGTGTGCCTTCTGTGAAACAGCAACCTGAACAAAGCTAAATGAAAAAAAGTGAGTATCTTAACATTCTGTTATACATAGGATACATTTCTGACTCATCCATCTTTAAAAGCTTTATTAAGAGATCGAAGAGAAAATATCTTTGATATATTTTCCTGGGTTGTTATTTAAGGAATTAAACTGTACATTTTTAAAAGCAGTTCAGTAATGCATTTATTTAAATAGTGTAAAATTAGTATTTAAGCTTTGTACTGTAGATGCTACTGCAGTTCCCAAGTCGGGAACATTTTGGAAGAGCCAAATTCATTTAAAACATTAGCAAAACCATGCTAAGGTCCTCTCATGCTGTAGAGGACTAGGTAGAGAGCATCAAGAACTGGCTAAAACTAATGCTCAAGAGTATTGAGAATAGTCAGGACAAGTTAATTATATTCAGTTCCTATTCATAAGAGGGTGTAAATAACACGTTTGCAGTTTTAATTTTGTCAACGGGGAAACAAACTGTTTCTTCCCGTAGAATTAAATTTCTTACCTGGGAAATGCGTTGAAAATTGGAAGAGATTTGAAAAGCAAACAAGTAGCTAGGGATGGGCAAGAGTGTTAAATGAAGCAGCAGATGAACTGTGAGGGACACAGACTGATATCACAGGGTAGAAAAACAGATAAGAGGAGCACTCACTAAAAAAGATTAAATGAAAGAGGGCTGTTTCCAATTAGCTGGGATAATTGCTGACAGAAGTACACCCTGCCCATTTAGAAAGGGATTTTGTCCATCACTACTCTGATAATAACTTCTGATAACGGTAGTCATCTGTGAATGTTGGGAATGTTGAATATTAACATTGTTGGCAAGAGTTTTTTTTCATTGAGTATAGAGTTGCTTTTTCTTAAGTGCAATATTTAAATAGTACATCAGGGTAGCATTTGGTTGGAGTTCAGGTTTGTTTGAGTTCTTTTTCTTTGTTCTATGAATATTGTTATGAGTGCTGTTACCTAGCACTGAGAAAAAGCTGCTTAGCTGCAGAGCAATTGGCATTATATGCTGGAGGAAAAAACATATTATTCATTCATATTTTTGCATTTGTTCTTCTGTGTGTAAATCCTAGATAGGCTAAAAATACTTATTTTTATAATTTTACAAAATTACTTTTTAGAACAAAAATTCATAATAGGTCAATATCCTTTTCTGCAATTGCAGATTTCTTCAATAAGAACTGCGGTGTAAAACTATGTGTTAGAAATTGTGAAAAAAAATCAGAATATGAGGCTTGATCTATATGTACTGTCTTCAAGAAATGTGTTTTAAATTAATTAATTTGAAAGGGCTCAAGACATACTAGAAAAAGATGACTATGGGGAATAATGATTCTTTCCCACTTGTGGTTCATTTTGTCCTAATATTTAACATGATGCTGATACAGCGTTCTAAGGACCTCTTCTACAAACCCTTTTGCGTGTAAGTTGGGTGATAGGCACTGTGAAAGATCTTGGTTATGAAAAGGATATGAGATGTATTCTAAAGAGTAGTTAATGCTTTTTTTTAATGTGCTTGTAGAGTGGCATGTTGTAAGTTGGCTCTACCGTGTAGTGCTTTCAAAATGTGCTTGTTATATTTGCCTGTGCTGAAGCCTCTGCTTCAAACAGAATAACCATTTTTACAATATTCTAAAGCTGACTTGTCTCCATTCCAAGCTGCCGTTTACCTTGTAGCTTTTTTTTAGCGCTGGGAATGTGTCTCATCTGCAGAGTAGAAAGCAAGACATCTCTTAAGAGATGGTATGGGATGGTGTTTCTACATTGTGCTTGACCATGCAAGCTGAAGCAAGGGAATTTTCTGTGGTTGGCCCCCAAGAGCCCAACCAACAACTCCAGATTGTTGACCCTTCTTAAATATGATGGTTTTAGCCTCCTGCCTCCCTCAAAAAAAGGAGATGCTTTTTCGGTGGATATGTTGGTTTATTGTTTTAGAATGGGTTGGGCATTTTAAACAGAAGTATGAGCTGTGTAGACCTAAGTTGAACAGGCTGGTTTCAGCATGAAGTGAAATGTTCTTACTTTACAGTTTTTTTTTTCTGGATAAAGATTTAGTTTGCTTACAGCTAAAATTATTTAACTTTAGAGATGTATGGAGCATGTATTAAAACTTATTAAAATTCTGTTCTTCGGGGAATTAAAAGAAGTACGTTTACTTTGCACTGGACAACTTCCTTGTCTGCTTTTGTGTTACTGTGTGAAAGGAAGAATAGTGGTGATTACCATTATGTAACAAACTCATAAGCTTTTTTTTTCTTTAATTTTTCAATTTATTCTGGACCTTAAACGTTTGCTGTCAAATAAAGATCTTCCAAGGCATGAAGGCAAGAATCAAAGTACGCATGTACACACCTCAAATGATGTCCTTTGTCTTTCAAAGGCCGGTTGATTTGCAAGAAGACAGTGTATAAAGGAAAGAAGGGTAGACTTGTGTAGTCGTTTTCAGGTTACAGATTTGGCTAGTCAAGCAGGAGTAGTAGAAAAAAATGGTAGAAAAAAGCTTTAGCAAAGTGTGTGTACAGGAAATCACCAATATCTAATTTACTAAACTGGCTCCTATGCTATATTAATTTGTAAATGTAAAAAAATCAAACAATAACCTTTACTGCTTGGTGCAGTGCAAGTTACTTTTATTTTTTTTTTTCAAAATTTTCCTTTGGATTCAGTACTTTAATGGAAAACTGGAAAATCATTCTAATTACAAAAACTGGCTGTGCTCTACACTTTGTTTTTGTCTTAAGTATTGAGAATTCTGCACCAATGTCTATATTAAGTAACTGCATGTATTGTAAAAAATTCTACTCTTAGACTTTCTCATTAGTAGTTAAGAAATTTTAACTGCAATTTTAAATGTAATACACAAACCAATACAGACAAGTACTATATTAATGGCAGCTGATTTTGCAGAAACAAATCTTCTAATGTCCTAGAACTTTTATAGATATTTTTAAGGAAGAAGAAAGATTTAATGTGTAGAGGAGGGAAGGAACAATTTAAGAAATGTTCTTATGTATGGTATGGGGTTACGGCTTTTGAAAGCAAAGGGGCACAGTAATGTATCTACACTGGAGTATTGCAGCATATGCTAAACTCTTGCATATTTCAATAAAATTATAAGAAAGGCATTCATTTTTTTGGTAATGCAGATGGTATTTAATGAGATGTCAGTGTCCTTTCACACTATTTCCATGAAATTATGTTAGTTTTTGTTACAATATTTGCTGCTGAGGTTAAGCGTCATTTATGTGCATCTGTTAAATACGTGGGTTTTCTTTGTTTAGCTTTGGGGAAGAGAGATTTGCAAAGCCTTTTCAACAGAGTGGAAAAAGGGTCTTTTTGAGTCGGTCAAAGGCATTGAAAGCTAGATATTTTCTCTCAATCTCTGGTAAAACAGCTCTCCCCAGCTTTGAATTACTCTTTATTAGTCTTTATGGATCTCTCACCTTGTTTTAAACAGCTATATTCATATACTATATATTCATTCCTATGCAAAAGAAATCAAGGTTACATATTTTTTTCTTGTTCTTCACACTTTCTTTGCTGCATGTTCCTAGATAGTAGACTTTTTTTTCCCCTCATTCTAGTAATTCTCTGCATTCTAATAGTGCACCAAGTGTTGCCTGCTGAGCCCTGATTGGGCTCAGTAAGTTACTTTTAGCACCTGTATCTCTTTTATCTATAATTTTATCAATTTATGTATTTCATTGTTCATTAATTAACCTACCCATTAATCAACCTATGTTCTGCAGTGTGCACCTGAATCTTAAAAACCATCCTTCTCTGTGGTATCCTAAGCAGACTCTTAAACCATTTTTGGATAAGTGGGAGGCATGCAGTGAAGATGGTTCCACGAAAAGGATGCGTACAAAAGCTAGAGCTAAATGTAAGCTAAAATTCCCTTAGGTTCCTATCACTTGATTCATGTTAAACTCTCACTCATAACAAATGCTTCTCATATTTTTCTCAGCAGACCCTAGAAGGAGACTGTTGCTATTCTTTCACAGGATGTAACTATATCATTTATGTCATGTTTCTGTGCTCCACGAGTTTGAAACATCAAAGTGAATTTGTTCTGATATTTGGCCAACTTATTTAGTCATCTTTCTAGACAAAACGTTTATCTGGATTTTTGGTCTGCAATGTGGCTAGAATGTACGCTGCCCAGATGTGATTTCCTAACTTTGATGCAATACAATAAAGCAAAAATAAATACCCTTTGGAATATGTCATGTTATGACCAGTAATGGATGAAACTAAGTTAAAACTATTAGATTTGACGGAACCAGAGCGTGATCTTAAAATATATTACATCAGGGGAATGAGATAAAAGTGTTTAAAATGAGCTCTTTTTTGTTGTCGCTAAAGAAAAATTTTTTCTTATCAGAAAACTCATCTCATCCAAAATTAGTAAGACCATTTGTTACTAATTTAGTGGGGCGTGTTTGTGTGTGGTTTTATACGAGCCTTGAAAAAATTAGCCTTTTCCTGTGCTATATATTTGAGGGTACTGTTTGTTAATCCAAATATTGTGCAGTAGAATGATGTATAAACTTTTTGGAGAAAACCAGGAGTTTTTTTTTCTAGATTTAAAACAGAAAGTATAAGGCTAGTTATTTCAAAGCAGGTTTCAGAACTGAGGTACATTTGACACTTGCAACTTTTTTTTTTCCCTCTGATTTACTACTTGTAGTAGCCATAGCTGGAATCTAATCTAAGCAAGCAGAATTTGAAAGGATCTTGCATATCCCTTGATATCCATAGATTCAGCAACTTGGAAAAATGAAGCAGGAGTTTGAACATGGTATGTTATTCCCTCTTTCCCTTTCCCTTTCAGGCCAAGTTGGCCTGAACCATCATCATATTTTTCTGTGAGGGTATCAGGGCACATAAGCAGGGAGGCTAGGTCAAAACTGTGTCTATATTTCCAAACTGGCAACTTTGGCACGCAGGTGCCCTTTAGGTATAGAATTGGGCCAGCGATAAACTGATATGGGAAGGAGTTTCTCTAAACTATTTGATAACTCTTCTGTATTTTTTAATTTATTTTAAGGAAAAGACGAGAGATATGAGTGGAGTTAGTCCATTCCATACTGGAAGTCAATGTACCATCCATATACCAGATACCGGGTACCATCTACAATACTATCTACTTGATACTGTTTTTTTTTTCCTCATAAAAATTCTCAAAGGATAAAAGATTATAAATGTATCATTAAATATTGTATTTTGAACAGAATTTTAGAAATCATATAGTTCCAAATTTATTTAGAAGGGCAAAAGGAGAACCATGTAGAAATGTGATGAATAGCAAAAATTCTTGTCCCACACATACGTACTCATATAATGTTGGCATTTATTTTATTGCATACCAGTTTGTAGCTATTCTACCATTTATTCAATCAGAATAATGCCATGGTAAAGTCATTTTTATTCATTAAAATACTTCCTAGCTTTGCAGCTCACCTCATTCAAACTTAAAACCTGCCAGGTTGAGAGGGGAGTGTTCACTTGGTTTTGTTTTATTTTTTGATTTCTACTTGAAGTTCTAATTCCTAGGTATAAGTGGCTGAATGCACTTATACCTGATGAGTTTATCATGTGGTTAGGGCAGATGTGCATGTGAAGAAAACTGTACCTGATTTTGTTCATCTTCTGGCTTTGTTCATGTGAACTAGCAGAGTATTTTAAGTGGGAATTTTCTTCTCTCCCCAGTTTGAGAGAAGAGAGTTGTTAGAAAGGATGTGCAGGATGCACAGAAAAGTGCAATCATTGCACTGGCCATTCAGCACAGCAAATCTGGTGCCCTAAAAATGTATGTTCTTTTGATCACCCAGTGAAGCATTGCCATTTAATACACTGTGATGTGGCTTCAGATGGTTCTTTTCTTCATTTCCTTTATTTTTCTGTAGGTGGAGGGTCACAGAGATATGCTAAACTCTTTTGCTTCTGTATTACACAGTGAGTCTGTTCCCCTGCTCAGCTTATCAGTAGGATTATTTTTTGTTGTTGTTTGTTTATCAATGCTTCTTCCCAATTTTCTCCCAGAAAATGAAGTCCCCCTTTATCGAAACAATGTTAAAAAAAGAAGTCAAATATAGTATGAAATAGGATGAACCTCAAACAAGTTTGTAACGGTTATTGCTGGGTATTGTCTAACAGCAATCACTATTGTGGTTTGTGCTGTTCTTTATTTGTAGAGAAATGTAAGAGTCCAGTTGGTCTGAAACATATTGCTTTGGCACCTTGAGTGAGCTCTGAAATTATGTTTTCTTTAAAAGCGTGTTCTGAAACCATATTTCTTCTGTTGCTAGTAAATGAATCCAATCTCTTTGAGTTGTCTCGAAGTTTTAGACAGATTGTTTTTTTTGACTGAGTTATGTAAAACCTTCGCCTCAGCATAGCATTCTTTTGAAGTGGTTATATCATTTCTTCTTCAGAAGAAACAGATGAAATGGAATAATTCTAATTCAAACATAAGGTATTCAAGCAAGCAATTCTTATATTTTATGATACTTTGATTTGAGAAAACTATTTTATTTCCAAATGTACTGGCTCACGCTTTGAAGATTTTACTAATAAGATAGCCAATGAAGTATCAAAAAAATGGTTGAGGTTGAAAGGGACCTCTGGAGGTCATCTAATCCAACACCTCTGCTCAAGCAGGGTCACCTAAAGCATGTTGCCCAGGACTGAGTCCAGGCAACTTTTGAATCCACAGCCTCCCTAGAGAACCTGCTCCAGTGCTCTGTCAGCCTCACACTAAAGAGATTTTCCTGATGTTCAGATGTTGTTTCTTGTATTTCATTTTGTGCCTGTTGCCTCTTGTCCTATCTTGTCCTGGGCACCCCTGAACGGAGTCTGGCCCCATCCTCACTACATCCTCCCCTGAAGGACTTGGATTCATTGATATGATCCCCCCACCTCTGTCTTCTCTTCTGCAGGCTGGAAAGTCCCAGCTCCCTCAAGCTTTTCTCTTACGAGAATTACTCCAGCACCCTAAGTCTCCCGTAGGCCTTTGTTGGACTTGCTCCAGCAGGTCTTTTGTCTTTCAGAACTGGACAAAGTACTCCAGATGAGGCCTCAGCAGGGCTGCATGATGGGGAAGGATGACCTTCCTCAACTTGCTGGCAAGGCTTTGCCTGCTGCAGCCCACTGGCCTTTTTGGCCTCAAGGGTACATGCTGGCTCATGTTATCCACCAGACTCCCCATGTCCTTGTCCGCAAAGCTGCCTTCCAGCAGAAGACCCCTCAGCCTGTGCTGCAGCATGGGGCTGTTCCTCCCTGGGTGCAGGACTCTGTATTTGCCTCTGTTGAACTTCCTGAGGCTGCTCTCTGCCTGTCTCTCCGTCCTGTTGAGGTCCCTCTGAGTGGCAGCACGGCCCTCTGGCCTATCAGCCACTTGTCTCCATGGGGGATCATCAGCAACTTGCTAAGGGAGCATCTGCCCCATTGCCCAAGCTGAACAAGACTGGGCCCAATACCGACCCCGGGCAGACACTGTTAGTTACAGACCTCCAGCAGACTTGACCCACTGATCATAACCCTTGGAGCTCTGCCATTCAGCCAGTTCTCATTCCACCTCACTACCCACTTACCTATCCCGCGCTTCCTGAACTTGCCTGTGGAGATATTATGGGAGACAGTGTCGAAAGCCTTGCCAAAGCCTGGCTGATCATATCATCGTAGGAGACTGTCAGGTTGATTAGGCATGATTTCCCCTTTATAGATCGAAGCTGACTACTCCTGATCACCTTCCTGTCCTCCCGATGCTTAGAGACGGCATCCAGGATGAGCTGTTCCACCGTCTTTGGGAGGGAGGTGAGGCTGACTAGTCTATAGTTCCCTGGGTCTTCATCTCTGCCCTTCTTGAAGATAGAGATGACACTTGCTTTCTTGTCAGGTTTCCTTAAATGATCCCTAAACTGATCCTCCTCTGTCAAGGGTATGTTTTCCCTTCTGCAAACTTTGACCCTGCTCTCCAAGGCCTGGGAATCCTGATGACCAGTCTTACAAGTAAAGCCTGACAGAAGGAAGACATTCTGTATCTCTGCCTCTCCTGTAACCTTCGCCATCCACTCTCCTGCCCCATCAGCAGCAGGCTCACATTTCCCCTAGTCTTCCTTTTGTTGCTGAAGTATTTATAGAAGATCATGGTTGACATCCCATGCCAGTTTAAACTCCAGATGTCAAAAATAAAGGAAAAAATAAAAGTATTATAAAGAAGAGAGATCCTAAAATTCATGTTATAGTTAGTTGCAGCTTCTAATTAGCCTGCTCTTTGATTACTATATTTAGGATTTGTTTCTAGTGCTGTCCTTTAATGTAATATGCTATTGAGCCTGCATGGGAAGTAGGGAAGATTGGTCAGGTAGTTCAGTGTAGAGCAGAAATGCCAAAATTGCAAATGAGATTAAATGAACAAGTTTCATAGCTTGGAATTTAGCTTAATATTTCACAGGGAGTAATGCTCTTCCACATGATGAAATCCCGTCTTTGCTAAAGCAGTGCTGTTTTCCCAGCGATGTTAATAAAGCCAAGGTTTGGCCTATTGAGCTTCACTGTGCATGTTTGCAGAAAAAAAGGTCTCCTGGGTCTCTCTCGATTTCCTGACATCCATAGATCCCTTTGCACTGAAGCACACTTAGTAATTTGCAGGCTGAGGCCCCTGGAAAAACTATTTGTTTAGGTTTATTTAGCTTACTTTAATATGCCAATGATACGGCTTCATCATTTCAAATTTATTCCTTTACTGTAAAATAATTTTTCATCATTCCATAATATCATGTATTTGTTGATATAAACCAAACCCTCCACTTCTTTCTCCACAGAGCTAATGTTTAGCTGTTTTATTTTTTTTTCTTTTATTTTTTTATATAAGTGCTAATTCACAAGAAACTTTGTAGTGAAACTCTCTTCAATGTTAACCGAATATAAGAGATTCTCTGACATGTCTTGTACATTATTTAGGACATCCCTATGCTTAAATGGAACTTTTGTCTTGGAGGGATAAGTAAAGGATTCATTGTAACTCATTGGCTTCTTGGGGTTTGTGTAATTTGTACCAGATGTTTTTTCACTCAGATAAGCTACTAATTTTACAACTCCAATTTTAAATTCGGATTTATAGTGTAGGACTTGCTTCTGAATGTATTAAAAAGTATTATATGTATTTTGAAATAAATTATGTTTGTGGCTTTCCTTCATGAAAGATTCCTCTTTTTGCTCTGTCTCAGTATTTAACATTTGTATCAAAAAGCAAGCAGTTACTCTTCTGCAGAGCTCACTGTAATGTTTACTTGTGGATAATCTATCAAAAGGAGGAATCCATCAGGTATCTAAATCACTTTCTTCTATACATTTTTTTTATCCATCATATTAATTCATCTGACTTCTCAAAAACCCTGCATCCCTTTAAAACCCGAACCTAATTGAGGAAAGTAAGTTAATGAAATTAAAATTCCTAAACTGGAATTCTTATCCCCCACAGAAGAAATACTGGAGACAACAGGAATTCTGAGTTTCTTTTACTGTGGATTTAGAAACAAGGAAGCACACATACTATAGTGAGAGGTACCAGAAGAAAATACTAAGATGTGCTTAAAAGAACTGAAGAATGACAACGGTGATGCAATGAAGCAAACTTTTGCCACTGCTTTTGTATTACTAAACTATAGAAAATTATTCAAAATTTGTTTATGTGTGTGAAGGGCAGCACAGTTAAGTCTAGTAGTGGAATATGCTTATGCTTACTGCAGGTGGATTGTAGCTGCTCATAAGGCTGAGCACACCAGGTCTTCCTCAGGCTTGGATTTCGCTGGCCTCGCTTTTTTAAGTCAACTCTGTCCAATCATAAAAGAGAATTGTTCTATCTAATTTGTATTTAAAAGTATTAACAATTACATAAAAATACATAATAGTGTATTTCCTTACCAAATGCTTTAAATAAAAAAATCAAAATGGAGAGAGTTCTTTTGTGCTTTTAAATTCGTCATGTTCATATATGCACATCTTCTTCCAATTCACTTATCAACAGCATTTCTCCTAGTTCCTGAAATAAGATAAAAAAAAAAAATGATTCCCAGTGATGGTGATGCACGGTCTCTCTGGCTTGTGGAGATACGGTTTACTATATGTGAGGACTAAGAGTGAATTATAAATTTAAACGGTACATGTGTTCCTCTTTTAAGGAGGGCTTGAGTTGTTTACTGCTTTAATTTTTATCCTGTGTTGTGCTTGCAGAAAATACTGATTATTTGTAAATTCCAATCTTGAATGGTGGAGATCATGAAATCATGAAATATAGGCATAGATGGTCATGAAATATAGATGTTGGTTGTTGAAATGCAGGAATAGGAGGCAAACATAACTTACCCTGCACCCTTGAATATTTCATTAATTTAGCTGTTTTAGTTTCCAGAGGCATGGATTGCTATAACGCTTATTTGTGATTACCAAGAATTTCCTGTTTGTAAACTGAGGCAACAGAATTTTGGAAGGTGGTTATTAAAGCGATCGTAAAGTGTTTCTTGTGTCTGTGCTGCCCTTTCAGATCGAGGTCTTCCTGAGTTTTACTTGGGAGCTGAGTATTCGGTGCCTACGTGAATGGATGCTTTGTTGGCATCATGGTGGGCCCACACCACTGTTCCAAAATCCACGGTCACGGTTAGCACGAGCTGGCATCTTATCCGAGTCGGATACCTGTGGCTTGGGGTACTTAATCCAACTTTGCGCTCTCACATGCGCAATGCAATGCTGTGGGAATGCGGCTGTGTGAGAAGGGCTCCCTTGTGGGAGCGCTGTGGTTATTCTTTCTGGTGATGGAGGGCTTGATAAGGATCACTTTTTGACATGGATATCTCTGCCTACGTTCCATAAAGCTTTAGTCACCTGTCAGGAGCTGCGAGCACAATGCTTGTTGAGTGAGCCGCGATGCACCGGCAACCAGGCTGCTGGTAACCCTTCAGGTCCTTTGAAAACTATTGCGAGATTGTCCATAAAAGGATAGTTTACTCCTGAATAAAGAATGTTCAGGATTTTATTAATTAAGCAGATGTTATCAGTAAGCATGTTGTCTTATCTGTCCTAAAGATTTGCTTTACTGGGTGCTTACCTTTTGTATGTGGTTGCATGCCCTGTGTGCAAGCTGAACAAAAGAACCTGTAGGGGGGAAAAATGTTTGGTGACTCTAAATGCTTACTTGTCCTACATGAGTTAAGATATGGGATGGAGACTTCTTAAAGCAACAAGAAAAAATATGGTGTTATATCTTTTTACAGACTTAGCAACTGAATTATATTTCCATCTCTAGAATCGGTGAATATGGCAAAGGGTAAATGAGAGTACTAATTCTGTTACAATAGGAATGAACAAGCAGTAATCCTAGGAGTTTTCTCTGTTTTTGTGCTTTGAATTCATTAAAATCCCATTTTGTGAGGATCTAATTGTGTTAAAAATAGTTGGGATTGGATCAAGTACGTATTTTGCCATAAATTATGACATATTAAGCTAAGAACAATTACCACAGGAGCTGTGAGCTCATGATCGCTGATTTTGCTTGTATAACTATTTCTGTGTACAGAATTACTTTATCTTTTGAAATAAGGTAAAGAGGTTTTAATATGATTATGGGGTAATTTACTTTGCAGTACATAACAATTGTCTTGTGAATTTATTATCCCTGTCCGGTTTAGAATAATTATGCTTCTGATCCAGCTTTTTATACTTTTAAGAGTTTCATGTGGACGACTTGCTCCTGAATGCTATACAGGGGAAATTCTGTATCCCTTAAATTCCAGACTTTCTGCTCTTTTCGAGTTTAGTTTCCATTAAAAATAAAGATGTTTCAAACTTACTAGAAGAAGTTGAGCACAGTGTTATAGAAAATGAGGAGAATAAGACTAGGTTGACTAAAGTTTCACCAGTGGTGAACAGTTATGTTTTTCTTGGCGGTTGTGAAAAGCAAACAAATTGTCAGTCGTATCTGCTTTTCTCCATTTCCCGTTCTCCATTTTAGAGTTTGGCATAAAACCTGTGCGAGTCTTTGGTCCCTACGGTGTTAAAGACTCCAAAAAAATACACTGCCCGCTCAAAAGAGAGCTGGATGGAACTTCACACTCGTTTCTTACCCTTGACTTTTTTAAAAAAAGTTTTCTTAAACTTCCTAGTCAGCTAATAAGAATACATGTCGTATTTTTCCAGTAGGGGTGAACCTGGGAGAATAATGTGCATTATGGTGCCAAGCAACTTGTCTGAACATGCAGAAGTGGGTATGTTGTAAGAATTTTTCAAAAGGGATTAGTAATTTTGAATAGTTATTGCTGGACACTAAACACTACACTAAAAATACTTTTATGTAAGCACCAATGGAGAAATCCAAAAAAATTTTTTTGAACTTGAGTCACCATTAGTTTAGAGTTTCTAAATGCTTCACATCTTCTAAGGTCTACTTTGCAATGAATTGAGCATGCAGAGAAATATCTGTCTGCTTGAACACTTTATGCTGAAAACGTGAGAAATGCACTGTACTTGGAAATTATTGCAGTCACATCTTGGTATTAGTGTTGATGGGATAATCTCAAGAGATTATGAAAACACTTTTGGATTTCAGTTCGACCTTTGCCAACTGCAAATATGAAATTTGATAGAAATCTGCTAAACATATTCTCTCAAATTAGGGAGTAACTGTTCTCTAGTTCTTTTTGCTTTGGTTTTTACAACGTGCTTCCCTTAATTTTTTTACTGCCTCTACTTTTCTGTAGATAAGAACAGAGTGAGAATTTGGTCAGCTAGAAAAAATAAAAGAGGGTATAAATGAAAATTAAGTTTGGCTGGTTTAAAAATGTATAGTAAATACCGTACTTGCAGCCTATTCCAGTAGCTCTTAGGTTTTTTTTTCTGTGACAACTACTTTGCTTTCTTCCAATGCTTTAAGAATGGAGGTTTTTGAAACATTTTGGTAATTATAAGCCTTATGCTATGTATGTAAGCTTTATACTCGATTGTTTTCAATTGTGCCCTGTGAAAAAATGAAATACACAGGGAGAAAATTCCCTTATTATTTTATATCTATTTACAAAGGTAATATAAGAGATCCTAATTAAATAGACTGAACAAGTGCCATGAAAAACAAAAGCAGAGTTGGTAAATTATGGAGAAAACATGACTGGATCTGAGGAGACTCAGCTCTTAGTCTGCGAAGATATTTATTTCCCTCCCCTACTGTAAAATATATAAATATATAAAATTTATAGCTGACGTCTTGGGAAGTGTTTAAAGTAAGTCTTCTCTGAGAAAAGAAATATATATATATATATGTTGAAAACAGAGAGAAGCCATGTGTATTGTCCAAGTACCTTTAGGATCGTCTTTGTCTCTATGGCTTCCCATAGCATATCTCAGCATATCTCAAGGGATGCAGTTTTGTTCGTCTTTGCTTCATCTGTAGTAGAGGCTGGAGTTTCTAAAGTAAAATGGTACTGTGTATCTTCATTATTTCACAGTAATTAACTTTGTATTTTCCTGTATGTTTCATAACTTACGAAGCTGGATGTGGCCAATCCATAAGCAGAATAATTTGCACTTAAAAATGTTTCTTCTGTGGTTTCTCTGTGACTCTAAATTGGAACCTGTATATTTGCAGTTACCTAAAGGTTTCTTGGCCGTGTGTTTGAGTGAGTGGCGTGCACTGCTCCAAGACAGCACTTCTACACTAGAAGCTCAGGCCTGTCACTGATGCAAGATTTGTTTTGTCACTGGTGCCATTTAGAACAGTACCATTTTGTACAAAAGGTGACAATATAACTTTTTAGATGGAGGTCAGGAAGCTGTCCCAGCTCCATGCGCTGGATCTCTCGCCAGTGTCTTCAGGTTTTTTTGTACCAACAGAGCTGTATCCAGGATAGGTTACAGCTTAATTCCAAACTCCAAGAGCTTTTGAATATATTCATTCCCCTTTCCCATCCAGCAGTGATATTACGGCGAGCGTACTCTTGAATGTCATCAGTGTGTTAAATTCATCTTAGCACACGGTTATTCCCAGAAACCTCAAACACGTATTGAGCAGGAAAGGTGATTGATTCTAAGAGCCCCATGAGAGGGCGGCGAGAACTCGTCTGCTCTTGTAGTTTGTGTCTTCTCAGAATGACAAAGCTGTGTAGCGCGTACGAGCAGGACCCCTCCATCATCCGTAACTCGGTGTCCAGTGTAAGCTGTGATTGTGGGAAAGGTTCCTTATGTAGGATACAGGATATGAGGAATGGCCCGGCTTTGGGGTGGCCACAGCGCGTGTGGGACCGTTTACATCGGGCCGCGTGTTTTTGACTCACTGACTCGTGTCTGTGATACTGTAGCTCTCCTGTACCCAATTCCAAAGCATGTCATGTCAGCTTGCTGTGTTTGGGGTGAACTTCTTAGTGCTTTTTGAGCACAGTTCACAGTTCTTTCTTTAGTCTGTGTGGCTGGGCCTTTCTTTTGCTATTTGGCTCGCTTGGGTTTGCACTGAGAGGTGTCCTGTGGGGTCTCCGTTTTACTTGGAAACCCTGCATTTTAAAATCTGAAGCAAAAGCTCTCAACACATTTTGTTTGAAAGGCTGCTTATTTATGGTTCCCTCCAATTCTCTGGGCCTTTATCTTCCCAGTCACTTGGGAACCTGCAGGGAACACACACACATCTCTAATGCCAGTGTTGTGGATTAAAAATAGTTTTCCTTCACCAAATACTAACAGCTGGTTGGCTTTGTTTCCCGGCTGAAGATGCATTGTATAGTATTTTCATTTCCATGCTGTTGCCAAATGTTGATGGATCGAGCTCTGCAAGCTTTACTTTGTACATTCTGTTGTAATACTAATTACGCTTTAACTGCATTTTCGTAAGGCCTTTCACAACTCCTCCAGTCAAGTACCTATGGCCCCATTTTGTAGATAAATAAACAGAAGGAGAAAGTGGTTAAGGGAAGCGCTTTGTGTTGTTTTAAAAGATAGGGAAGATAATCAGCACTGCTGAAAGCCAAGTATAATTCAGCTTACAAGATGTAGTGCCATTAATGAGAACAGTTGCTCAGACCCTACTACAAACCACTAACCTTTGTTCTATTCATTGAGCTAAAGTAATTCAGTGCAAGTAGCATGGAAAAATCTGGTGTTGGCCTATTGAAATGATACCGAGTACAACTGAGCAATGAAATCACTGTCTTATTTATGGAAAATGTCTGAACATTTTATTTCAGGATGGAATTTAAACCAATATTTTTCAAAAGGCACTTTTGTATACTGGTGTGAGTGGACAATATTGTCTATAAAGAAAAAAAATCATTTACTCATTTCTGAAACAAGCAAAATATCACATAAAAGCTTTTCTGTTCTTTCACCACCTTGAAGCACTCAGTAAAGATGTCCTACCATCTCATGAGAAGTAAATCTGTTATTTTATTTTGGAAGTTCTTTCATAGTGTCCAGCAGTTATATTGAAGTGCTGTTGACCTCATAAACATGATCCATAATGTTTACAATTGGCATAAATACTGAAGCAACTAGTGCACAACAGAAAGAGACCCAAGAGTTAATACAAAGAGATGGCAGTTATGCTCATATGGAAATAAATTATATTTTAATGGAATAAAATCAGTGTATTGTTTTTGATTAATGCAACAGGCTTGCTGGTCAGATAGGGATTAGCATCATGTGTGGTATGAAAATGAAAGTTACAGTTTGTTATCATATATTATGTGCTGTGATGGGGATCAGCCTTAGGAATGCCTTATAGAATATGCACTAAACAGAGTCCTTCCTTTCTGTGCTGATTGCAGTGATAGATTAATCCTATTGCCATATGGACTTGAAATTACCTTGGATAGGCAAAAGAAAAGCCTAGATAAATTATATAATAATAATGCATTAAATAGTCTCTGTGTGGCTTGTGTTTGTGGAAAACAGAATTCATCAGGATCTTTTAAAGGAAAACAAGCGTGTGCCAAATGCAATTTCAGTATTGAGTGTTCAAGTATGGTAAAATTATACCTAACAGAAGTTTGTAATTTTTGCAGGTAATAGCTCTAGCAGATGCAGCAGAGGAAAACCAAGCCAATGTGTTCCAGGCATTTATGAAGTTGCAAAGTGCCACCCATCTGGTGGTTATGTTGATTAGTCTGTGGCAGAAGCTCAGCGCTGATCAAATTGCTGTTCTGGAGGCTACGTTTTTGCCATTAGCACAGGATACAGACGATCTGGTAAGAACCTATAGAAGTTCCTGGGAAAATGTTCTTTTAAAATTATTTAAACTCTTAAATTGACGTGTTTTGTATTTACTCTGTTAAAGACTGTTCTTTGAGGGGATTTAGTAGGCTTACCAAGGAGGTGTTTGATTAATCTACTCCTATTTTTCCTGTGAAATCATAGGATAGTTCATCTGAAAACTCGACTTATATCATTTAATTTCCAGTTAACTTCCAATCCTTGCTTATCAAATAGGAATATTTCACTTACAAAGTTTAGCTGTTTTAGCAGCTGTCTGGTTGTTATCAATAGTTAGTTCCAATTTTTGTTAAAGACACTAGTATAAAATTTACATAATAAACACTATATACATACCATAATACATAGACACCTATTCACGATAATATAATGTATTGACTCTGTTAGTTAAGCTTTTGCCACAGAGCATCTTCACTGTTTGCACGTTGGTTTATATAGTGGATGAAAGATAAATAAAGCAAATACTGAATAGATAACATGCTGATATTCTCCCATGTAGTGCCATATAGTCTTACGTTGTGTAGATATCTTGCAAATATGTATGAGTATGAGTGTGGGAGACTGTGTGTAGAATTCCCTTTGTAAAAAAAGACAATGTTGTATTCTACTCCGAAATGAAGGCCCTGGTTATATTCTGTCCTGAAATGAGGGCCCTGGTTAGAACTACGCTGCTTTTTGTAGAATTAAGGAATTAGAATTTTTGTAGAATTGAGGAATGTTATGAATTTATAGGAACTACAGTGTATCTCCATTTAGTTTCAAGTGCAGCTTTTTTGCTGGATTGTGAACTAAAATACTTAAGAGACAGTGTGCCATGAGAAGAACTGAAGTAAACTCTGGTGACATTTTTACCTTGCAACAAGACGTCTTTGAGGTATCTGCATTTTAAAGTATACTCCACAGCTCTTCTTACAAATGGATTGCATATAATTAAAAGAAATCTATCTAAATATACTTCAGTTTTCATGCCCTTCACTGTGTTTTTGCAATGAATAGCAAATCCAGATTTCACTACGTACCCAGAACGCCTGAAACGCTTCATGAAAGCCTTGCAGAAAGCCTCTGCTGGGTTCCAAGTCAACCTGGGATCATCTACAGTTTCAGCTAGGAAAAAAAAAATGTGTCAGTGTTTTTCATGATTTGACCCATAGCAGTCAAAGCAAAACAGTTTGGATGAGATTTGCTTTAGATTTTTGGCTCATTTAAGCTTGAAAATCAAACTGCACACTGAGGAGTATGCATTCACATGAATGGAATTGCCAAAAAGGCTCATAGGAATCCCTAAAAGCCCCCCCAAACGTTTTTGCATGACTCACTTGTGTTTTGCCATCAGGATTTGCCTTGCAGTGACACATGTTCCCGACACAACGTGGTTAAGTCTATTGCATGCCCTGCGATACACGATATCACTTTAATATATATCTCAGTGTGGCTTTGATATAGTAGCTCACAGTGTTCTATGTTAAGCCTTAGGACGTCACATGTAAATATGGTGAAGACGTGCATCCTGCAGATCCCAGGATGAAGGCTGCCAACCTGCAATAATGGGAGGTGGAAATGGAAACGAAACCTTTACAAAATCTTGGAGTACGTGCCATATTGAAGTTATTATGGCACCGCAGAAATCTGAATGCAATTTAAGGCGAGGTTTAGCGAGGCAGGGGGAGGCAAGGGAGGAATCTCCTGACATACCGATGGTGTTTACAGACAGAAGCTCCCAGCGCGTGTTCAGGTTTCCTCGCGAGCGCTTGAGTGGAACTGCGGCGAAAGAGAGTGCTCCGAAGCGCTTTTGTTTACTCTTCAAACAATTCCGCACAATGCCTTGTTGTGTTTTTATTTGGATGGAATGCGTTAGAAGGCAGTTTGGATGCCGTGCACCTCGCCAGCATATTTTCTGCCTTGAGAACGTTAACCTCTGAAGGCGTTTTTTTAATAAAAGGGAAATGTTTAGAATATACTTTTACCGTAAAAAGAAATGCTTCTTTAACCATAACATCAACATTATTCCCATACATGCCATTCCATTTAGAACAGATTGGATCTTGTTTTCTAGACCTGGCAATCGCTCCAGTCAGATTTTTAGCAAAAAGAAAAGTCATGTTTTGCCGTGGTGGTTGTTTGCCACCAAATTTCTGATTTCTCTTGCTTAAGCTTTTATTTAAGAGCATACAAAATTTGGTTTTCTTGCCTACAAACATATAGTCAAAGTAATGCTACAAACTTTAAAAAAAAGGCACTTAAATGAAGTTTCACGTTTTTCTCTTGTCTTTTGGTGACAAAGGAACTTTGGGTTTCTGAAAAGTTCATTTTCTTCTTCCAGTGCGTTACTATCACTGTATTTTCTAACGATTTATATATAGATATATATAAAAAAATATATTTTATATATATATAATAACTTATAAAAGTATATACCATTTATTATTCCTAGGATGAATAATAAATTTTTGACATCAAATACTTAATTTCTAACAGTAAGCTTCTAATTGACACCTGAATATTTCTTTGACTAAACTAAGAGAGTGGCCGCTGCGTCATACTGGAATTTGAAGAGTTCCTTTTTTTTCAGCGATTCTTTCATACAGTGATTCTACACAGGCTCAGAAACACAATGCCAGCAAACGAATGAGCTCTATAGCTATAGAAGAAGGATATATTGTATTTCGGAACATTGCATTACAGTGAAAGTCCATTTTTTTTTGCAAACCATACTCTATACCATATTTGACTCATTTTTTTTTCCTTTTTTATTTTTCCTGGAAATGTACTAGAAAACTATTTTGAGAGACTGAAATCCTTGATAGCTGTAATAATGTTTATTACTTATCAGAGGTTTTAATATGCAATTCCTTTTTTTTTCTTTCATGAAATTGGCAACTATTTTGCAAGCCTAGCATTTTTTTAATTTAATATATAACAAAGCATGACAACAATTTGAAGTATTATAAGATCGGGAAAATGAAAACAGGTACATTTGAAGTGTTATTTTTTAGTGATTATGCCTTACTAAACTGAGCTTAGGAAAAGCAAATTTCAAAAAATGCTGAGTTTGTGACTGAGCATATGTTTACAATAGGAAATCCTTTGGGGAAGGGAAGGAATTTGAAGTGTTCAAAGGGCTCATGCTACCCAGGATAGTTTTGATATAATGGTTGCATGGTGTCTAGATTGAGTGATGACTCAGATGTCTGATCATTAAAGCTATTAATGCTTTCTTTGTTTAAAATATCACAAAGGGGGAAAAATGTCTGTCAGAATTAACGTTTTAATTTTAGGATTGCTGAAGGGCCCCCAGCAGTATAGCCATCTATAGCAGTGTCATGGCAGAATAAATATTTTCACAGCTCTCATGATGTTATCAAATAGTGCCATACCAGCTTTTCGTTGCTCAGAAGCCTCCCTTTCCCGCTGTAGTCACATTTGTGGTGTTACTGTTTTTATTCACTGCAATCTTGCACTGAGGAATTTTCTAATCTGCTTTCATTTATGCCTTGTATCGTAGCAACCGAGTAGGTTTCTGTATTCTGTCTTAAATTCATATTACAGTTTTAAATTGGAAGGAAAATATGCCTGAGGATAATATATGTATTCTTAAATGATTATATGATTTAGTGTAATGAGCTTAAGTTAATGACTATAATTTTACTTGTTTAATGTGCTGATACATACAGTGAGAGTACTTTGAGATAATGCTGAAAAAGGAGATGATGTCTTAAGTGCCTAATAAGAAGTTAGTGTCAAATGTGCCTGTGGTTTCTGTGAGAAGATGTGAATGTAAAATCATGTGAAAAATTGTATATTGTTAATCTGGAAAAGGTAGATAGCCTGCAAGGTCTTATGCATGATAGTAGATGGGTTTCATTGAGATGCTTTTGCATAGAACAGAAGCCATCGCTTTGTGGAAGGAATTCTTTACTGATCATAAATTCTCAAGATTAAGAATAAATTTAATTCCTTGATTCCAGGAAGTTTAATTCTGTTAAGACTAACAGCATCCAGCATTTATTTAATCTTTCTGTTAATGTGTACCATCTTTGAAGCTTTGACTTAATAATGACACCTTTGAGTAGTTCACATGAGCCATAATGCTGAGAATTTATGAAAAATGGTCACTTCATGTAATTCTGTGTAATACGTTAGAGACTATCATCCAGTATTTGTCTTAATCACAGGAAAATAAATCTGGAATTAATCTTTAAAATATCTTATTTTTTATTCTGTTTTTATCTTGTTTAGCCACCTTTTAAATGTGAAAGTCTATGCATGTGACATACTGAGAAATACTACTTTTCTGCTTATTGTTATTTTGTGAATACTTTCTCTTTTTTTCACTTGAAAATCTAAAAAAAAAAAGGCAGTTATAGCTAATATTTGGAACTAGGTACCTCATGTCCTTACAACTCCTTGCAATTCTACCACCTTCTTTACTTTCCTGAACAAACAAGCTATGGCAGATATAGGAGGTTTTGGTTGTCTGTTGTCCTTTTTTTCTTTCCAGAAAAGAAGTGGAGCAGCTGAAAGTGGTTTTAAAGGCCACTTTAAATGTGAAATGTGATTTTTTTTTTCCAGATAGCCAATAATATTTAAAATAAAATATATTTTCCCTACTTTCTTTTTTTTTCTCCTATGTGACACAAAGGCACACAAACAGAATCAATCAGAAAGATTGTTCCATTATAGTCAGGCACCTAAGTCCACTAAAACACTAATGACTTTTGAACTATTAATCCCCTAAATAAAGAGAAGAAACTTTAAGCTTTTCTAGGTAAAAATCATCACCATTTTCAGTGAGGAGTAATCAGATTAGCCCCAGTCTGAAGCTTAGTTTTAGTTCAGGGCATTTTAAGATTCTCAAATGAGGGAAAAATGGAGTGGAAGGAATGAGATTTCTCACTGCTTCCCAGGCAGAGAAGCTCTTGGCACTTGGGCAAAGGGGTTACAAGTGGCATAGAGGTGCCTGGACCCCGTCAGATGCCCTTCATTGGGACATGTCTACGTGTCCCTGCTCTGGTGTGAGCAAAGTAAGGGCATGGCTCAAGTGTGGGCCTTTTTGGGGGTGGTTTTTCACAAGTTCGGAGGCAGGAAGCTCAACGGAACAGGCTGCAAGTGTGTTTCCAGGAGGACGAGGGTGCAGCCCAGGCACTTAAGAGCAGGTGGAGAGAAAGACGCTTGGCTGTAAGCAGATTACGTACTTGGTGCGTAATCATTCCTACTTTGCTGTTTCATAATCCCTTTGAAATACGTCATCAAATTGATTGCTTGTTAATCTTATAATAGTTTTTTTTTTTTTTTTTAAAGATTGAATGTTCACGGTAAGTAATTTGGGAGAAAGAGGGAATTTGAAGTGTAAAGTTCCACCATATCTTTGAGCATTATCAAATAGTTCCTCTTGGTGTTTATGCATCACTATATTCCTGCAGTAAGCTTTGCTTAGTGAGAAAACAGTGCACAGTGGCCAACATAGCAAGTTGCTTGCAGCTGGAGATAACATATACCATCATCTAGCGGCTTTTCTTAATTTCATCTGCTGGTCCTTTAAAAGACCGGCAGAGGAAGCCCTACATTCTTGGAGCTACATCCAGTGGTATTTTCAAAACTGTTTCATCATTTGCACTTCTTAATGGGGTTGTGAAATAGGGACCTAAGCTCCTAAAAGAATTTTTACTTTCTTCTGGTGGTTGGGAAGTATAAAAGAAAATCCTGTTTTATATACGCTTTTTTTTTTTCCTCCTGGTTTACATAAAATTAATTTAAACAAAAATATGCAGCATGTAATTAATGTGCTGTGAATTATAAATTGTTTAAATTTGAGGCCTGAAAGGATCGTTATATTTTTGCTGCGTTTAATTGTATTTCTTGGGGCTTGTATCGAGTCCAAAACAAACATTCAGCCTTAATATAAACATTGTACTACTGAATAATCTGACATATCTGTTGGTTACGTGTATTATTATTATTTTTTTATTTAGAATTAATTTTACCTAAATTGAGCTTTTAGTTTACTCAATTTCCACCAGCATTACAGGGGTACCGTAGTTAATGTTCAGTTGGTTCTCTCTGCTGTGAGCAGAAACTTACTCGGGGATCTTATTTCTCTGTAAATTAGCCAAGGCAGAACTCTGTTCTGCTGTGATTAGTTTGCCTCCAGCGTCTATATTACCTCCTTTAAAACTAATTTGGATGGCCTACAAAGCACTACAGCTGTCATAGGAGACATACCCTTTGTTGGCTAGATTAAACAAACTCCTGTTATCAGAAATCTTTTTTGATGTAATATTGAGATGGGGCACCTCTAAACTTCCCTCCTTTTTAGGGCAATCTGGTTCATCTAGACCAGCTGAAAAGAGAAGTTAAAATATATTGGTGTAGTAGTTCAGTAATTACTGAATATGTGAGGCAGAGCAGGAGCAGGAGCAGTTGTCATTTAAACTGCTTAATGACAGGGAGGTGCATTACAATGATTAGGGTGGTGTTGTTCATGAAAAGGTTTTGACACTTGACACATTGTCAGTGTGTCTGTCTTTTGAGTTTTGTCCTTCCAGGAGCCTGAATGTTAGTGGAGAATTCTCTTGAGATGCTGTCCTAGTTGAAAGTCTATAAACCCTTGGTATGTCAATAAAGCTAGTGTCTGTTTTAAAAATATAATCAAATTATGATAGATTGAAAAAAGACATGCACTGGAATTACTTGATCCTTGTAAAATAACAGCATTTAATGAAATTATCAGTTTCAGTATCATCAGTGTAATGTTGTTATATTACATATTAGGACAAAGTTCATAGACTAAGGTGTTGTGTATTTAATGTTGTTTTTATTTTCTCATTGTTTCACTTTGAAACAAAGCTGTGGTTCTTTTATTCCAAGTAATTCAGTGTTTTGTTGGTAGCTACAAAACAAAACAAAAAAATGGTGTGCCATGGCTTTGCATGGTAACATAAGGAGGAGGTGCTACCAATGGTTTTATGAAGCTCTAGATTTTTATCAAACGTATGGCTTAATAATATGCAGCTAAATAGATATGTCATTCCTTCAAATGTCTAAAATAGTCAGAAATATTTCTAGGAGAGTCTATCAATACCTGATAATCAAATCATTTCATTTTGGAAGCATTACAATTCCAGTTTAGAACCCCCAAAAATCTATCATCATTAGAATCAAAAGCAGAAATACCGCTACTAGTTGGTTTTCGCTGTGAGACCTATAAAAGCTCTCTAGTTATTTTTCTCATTAATTAAGGACAATCATTTGAATTGTTAAGCATTTTGGTATTATAAAGTCAGTCTTCTACAACTTCATAAAATAAAACCAAGCAGTGTGGTAAGACGTGAATATTTCATCTTGCTGAAAGATCCCAGGCATAATCACTGTCTTTTATTATTTTGTATTATTAACATGATTTTACAGAATAGCCATTCTTACAGATGAAAGTCTCTCTCTTTTTAGTGGATATTAAGTTTCTTTGTCTTACTTTCTTAAATGAAAAAAAAAAAAAGACTATGAATATTCTCTGTACCTGCACAAGAAGGGTTGTGGTCACTTTGGTTATAGAGACAGTCCCATTCACATTAAAGGAATATAAAGATTGCAAAGAGCTCTGCTGCGTTTCAGCCATCATCTCCAGAGTTTTGCAGTGAAGCGAGACTTTGATACACTCAAAATCTAATCTTGATTCCTCAAACATAAAACAGAAGATTGTTCATAAGTCAAGGTCATGTAAACAATGGAGAAGTTCATCATCGTTCCCAAGGTACAGTCCCAGGAAAAAAAAAATTAGCCCTAGCAGGAGCTACAAAATCAGATATTCGAGTAAACCATGGAAATCCGGTTTGCTGTTAGCCTCTTTGTCCTCACCTTTTCATTTTGTGAGAATGCGCTCTCCACAAATTGAAGCAATCAAAGTGGGTTTACAGTTATGGGTGAGTGGATCTGAGGGACGGTGGGAATTCAAACAGGAAACAGTAAACTTGCTATCAGGTTGTGTTTCTTTCAGAACCGAGATATTTGAGTGGGTGGGGATTCATATTCTGCAGCTTTACGAGACACAAGCTCATTTGTCAGGCTTTCTTAGCATGTTATAGCGGCAACCTAGTAAAGGATATTGTAATAAGATAAGAAAGAGAAGTTCTTCCCCAAGGATATCATTGATATGAAAATAAGAAGTGTGCTGAGAAGCAGTGAGAGGTCCCAGCAAGATATTTTTAAACAAATTTTCTCTTTTCTTCAGAGCAAGTGTAACGTGGTCTAAGTTCTCTTCTCCAGGTCCAAAAATAGCCTTGCTGAACCTTCCTGAACTCGCAGACCTTGTTTATGGCAGACCCGCGGGTGAATGTATAGCATTCCTCAGGGAGATCCATGGCTCCTGACGTGTTTGCCTGCCTGCAGACAGCTTTGACAGCATCTGCAAAGGCCAAAACAGCACCTCAGTTTAGCTGACTTTACTGGTGAAAAGTTTTTGAGGAAAAGACGGATGAAGTGTTAGGTGATTTCAGCGCTAAAAAGCAAAACAACACATTTCTGGAGCTAGCTACGAAGACGCCAAGCCGCTCCATTCATGCACGGACTACAAATGTTTCTTTCATCAGTTCCCAGAAAAGGATCAATGGTTGTAAGGAGTCACATTCCAAAATAGAAGATTAAGATGACAAGAAAACTAAAAAAAATCATAAACTGAATCATCAGAGGCCTTTATAGAAACCGGTGATATGTATGAGTGCTTCTAGTGCCAGACAGGATGCACTTGTACGTATGCCAAACAAGCATTGCTAGAGGTGTAGCTGTAAAGTTGGATAGGGGATTTTCTTGAAAAACATCCTCTCTTCTCTTTTACAAACAAGCTCTGCTTCACAGATCTTCATAATTCTCACTGTTTACCAGAAATAAAACAATAAAAAACAACTATTAGGACACAGTCTATTCTCATTTTAGAAGATGTGAGATAAATTGACAAAATGCAAGGGAAATGGGCGATACTGATATATTGCTTGTCAAGAAAAAAGTCGATCAGATTCTATTCTAATTCTGACCTCACATAATTATAACCTAAATTTGGAAGTTTTTCTATGTGGATGGAAAGGAACATCCTATCCTAAAGAGGCAGCCCACATATAAGTTTGGGTAGAATGATCAGAGACTGCTTCAATTTTAATGAACTAATAAATCCACCATTTATCTGCATGCTTCACTGAAAAATGATAGAACAGGATGAACTTTCCTAAGATCAGACTACCAAAAGCCAAAGCGTGGAAGAGAGTTAATCAGCTGTAGAAACATGAATACAATCCCCTCCTAGAATAGAGATCTGCAATTTTATAGGTGATATAATATAACTCCAATCCTGTTATCCACTGTTTTATTACTGCACTAAAACCCTACAGCAGCTAATAAGCATAATTTATTTCAGTTTCTTGATGATTGTACTTAAAAAAAGTTTTTAGGTCTTGAATGATCATAGTCATCACTATGATAGAATATAACAAGCAGAATCTTCAAGTCTTGCTAGATTTATACATACCTGTTATTTGGTGTGCTTCAGGTCCTCTGAATTTCTGAAGCCGTGTTGTTCCACAAGCATTTTTAATACTTCTTTTCATAATTTAATTTTGTGTTATATTATTTTCCCAGGTCTTTGCTGGTAAAGTACTGTGTTAGGTTAGGAACACTGTTCATTAAAGGTGCTTCTTCTGTAAGATAAGTGCCAAACCCACTTTAAGCTTTCTTGCCATACCTGAAGACCTTATGCAAAGAGGCTTTGGTAAATCATGCTTAAAAATTAATCCTTCTATAGAATAGAAATGCCACAAAATGCTGTTGGTCTTATATTTAGTGTGAAGGAATGTAGTGGTTTGTAAACTGTAAAAAATACCAGAGCGAAAATATAGTTTGCAATAGAACCTCTACTTTTCAGGAAAATATCTGTCATCCACCCTCATATCCTGTATTCTCCTGTGTAAAATTGCTATAAGACACGTTATATATTTACAAAGCAGTACTTAACAATGAGCAGTTCATGCAGAAGGCTTTCTGCTAAGTAAATATTTCCAGGTTGAACACCTAAAGGTGATAAAGCCTGGAGATGATAAAGCCGAAAGATGATAAAGCTTGGAGAAGAGGAGGCTGAGAGGGGACCTGATCGGTGTGTACAAGTACCTCAAGGGAGGCAGTGAGGAGGATGGGGCCGGCCTCTTTTCAGTAGTGGCCAGTGACAGAACTAGAGGAAATGGCCACAAACTGAAGCATCAAAAGTTCCACAGGAAC
>JAWLRI010000262.1:3554748-3564801 GCA_034781795.1 Crypturellus tataupa
GAGAGGTTGTGGAGTCTCCTTCTCTGGAGATCTTCAAGACTCGCTTGGATGCAGCCCTGTGCCATGTGCTCTGGGTGGCCCTGCGTGTGCAGGGGGTATTTACGTAGCTTTTTTTTTGCCCCTGACTGTGTATTAATCACAACTTACTGCCTTAGAATTTGATGTACTACTATTCGAATTTGGTTCTTTGAAGTAACTTGAAATAGTTGCTAACATTGAGAAATTAAGAGCTCTGCACAGATCTACAGTGGTGTAATCAAAGACTGAGAGTAGTTCAACCGATATTGTAAAAAGGAGATCTCGTGCAGATTCCTTGCTTAGTCTTATTTGCTTTATTTACTATAATACGTGTTAGTTTTCAAGTAAATGTTGGATCATGATGCCAACAGAGCTTGGTGGTTCCGCAGCTGGAATGCTGTGATCGCAGTTCTTATCTTGTTCCGCCCTGTTTGTTGCATTCAACTTTTATCCCTTGTGTTTCAAGTAAATTGTAAATTTTTTGGAGTAGAGACTATTTCTTGTATGGTGAACTCAAATCCTTAATAAGATTCAAAAGTCTGCCGTGCAATATTTAATGATAATTTGTGACTTCAGACATGCTGCTTGACAAATTGATTTTTTTCTTTTTTTCCATTTTTTGTTTCAAATTAAAATGAAATTGATACACCTGTACTGATTTGAACTCTTCTCTATAATCCTATATTTTCTTTGTTCTCTTGATTTTTATTGTTCCGTCTCTTATCTTGTTTTAGTTGTTTAGCTGTAACTCAGTTTGATACGACTTTCATCAGTCTGGAAATTCCTGCTAGAATATAAATTATACTTCAATTGTTTTAAATGCCAATAAAAATAAAACCCAAATCAGTAAATAATATTATTCATGCTATCCATACTAATTGGTTTAAATGAAGATATGATTAGAAGGAGAAGGTTGAGTATTACAAGTATAGCAAGAGTTGCTTCTTTTTCCTAATGTTTGTTTGCTATAAATATCCTTCTTAAGCATTTAACAGATCTGGAAAGTATTTAAGTTTGAGTCATTCATCTGGATTTTCATCAGACTTGAAGAATTTCACTAGTCTGGAGGATTTTATCCATTCCATGCCTTTTAGGTATTCCCTTTTTTTTCCTTTTTTTTTTTCTTTCCTTTTTTTTTTTTTTATTTTTTTAGTACTACCGGTATTTTACAAAAGTGATTGCAAGAAGATTTTATAAGTTTTTTCAGAGTGGCAGTTTTAAAACATTATGACGTGGATGTTTTTCTGTAATAACTGGGATAGTTCTTCAATTAAGTAATGTGCACTTTAAAAATCAACATTGTTTCAGGAGGTGTATTCAGGTTCATATTTTATGATTTTGGTAATACTTTACTGCATTTTTTTCCCTAGAATTAGGCAGTACTCTATAGACATAGATAAAGTCTATTCATTTGGCTTTTCTTTTAGTATTATATGAACTATGTTCAAATGGTCTCCTAAATGGCGTATCAGTTCATTTTTAACAGCTATTTGTCAGGTGCAAGGAAAGAGACCAGAGAAATCCTGCATGCCATTTTCCTAGTTGGCGGCTGTGGCTGTTATCTGTCATTCGGGAGATGGGTAGAATGTGGGGCTGGATGACTGGAGGTACAGCAGATTCCTAGCAAAATTTGCTCCTGGTTTATATCAAAGGCTACTAATTAAGTAGCCCGGATTTAGTGAACTGCGTGTGTAAAAGCAGGCTAGCTTTAATCGCTGTAAAATCAAAGAATTGAGACCTGTTCATGGCGTTTCTTATAACTTACTCAGTGTTTTCAAATATAAAAATTTCCTTTGCGTGTGTGTGTGTGTGTGTGTGCATGAATGGGTGGTTTGAATAATCATAAAGGCCGAGGTTGTCATCCAGTATGGTGAGTTTCCGCATACCCTAGAACTTTTGAGACTTGATAAAATCATGATTGGGACCTAAATCAAGAAATAAGATGTGTACAGTCATATTCCTGAGCTAACAGCTGTAAGAATTCCCATAGTTTGGCTTACAGCAGCGTTGCATAGTTTTTGCAGTACGTTTCACATAGCATCTGTGTTCTTTGAGCACTGTCCTGGCCATCACTCCAAGATAAATGTTTTTATGGTCAGCCCTATTTTTTTTTTTTTTACCTTAGACTTAATAATATTAGGAGTGATAAAAGTTTTCTCACTTCCTAAGATGATGTATCTTCTGGCTGGTGAACGCAGTTTAAGAACTGTCTTGTTCAAATTTCACTGTCAGCATAGAATAGCCCTTAGAATAGGCTCTTTACACTCAGCTCGTCAGCTAAATTTTCCTAATTCCTGGAGTTCTGTTAATTCCGCAAACCAGCACTTCTCAAATGTACCTCCCAAGCGGCTTCCTACAGCCACTTGTTTCTTTCTCCTTTCCCTTTCTTTGTCTGCCCCATCCCTCACCTGGAATGTTGCCAGCCCTGCTCCTATTTCCAAGCTCCTACAGCAGCCACTTCCTTCTGCCGATATCTCCAGTTTAGTGTATTCTGTAGTGTATTCTTTCCCTTTCTGGAAACACTTCCCAGGTTATCCTCCAGCTTGACAACCTGTTCCTCAAATATTTGGTCATAATCTATTCTTCCCACAAAGCAGGTGCAGTTTCCTGTCTAACATAATATTATGTATAAGGTTTTGTGTGAATTTTACTCGGCTTTAAGCATATGAAGAGACTTATCAGCAAGCACAACTATAAATTCAGATTTCTCTAGGCATTTGTGATTATGATTATTATGACTCTTTTAATTCCACTTTTCTTTGCTCTTGTGGGTTTCACTTGAAATGGTGATTTTTTTCCATGATGATCATCTGTAACTGTGTTAAAAAGGAGCTAGCAGATTTAACTGAAGGGAAACTAAACAGTCTAATGGAAAAACAGTTATGAAAAACTCTTTATTTAAGCATTTTGTAATAATACTGTGTCATAGCTGGCTTACATTATTAAGCATTCTTTAAGAATATGCTCTTCTTCTGCATTACCTAGTATAAGAACTGAAGTGAATCTGAAAAAGTCTTTGATATTTTTAGTCTGTTGAGCAAACATTTCTGCTTGGAGGTCTTCAACCAGGGTCAAAAAACCTGTTGAGGATTCCAGCAATTTCCAGGCCTATCTATGTGTTTGGCATAAGCTGACTTCCAGGAGACAACGTTAGCTTCTCAACCATCGCTAAAAACTATCTTCTGTTTCTGTTGTTTCTTAAATATTCCCCTCTCACAAATCCACTGGCATGTAAAACAAAGCTTTTTTTTGCATACTATATTATTGACTCATTAACTTAATTTCTTTTCAAACTTTGTAGATGCAGAATCATTTTCGAACTAAATAAAAACTTCTGTAAGGCTGGCCTTAACATATTTTGTCTTTTGCTTTGCTTTTATTTATCAAAGTTATTTTTATCAGTTTAATTTTGAGAAGTGCAATACTTGATTCTAGTGACTTAGTACATACTAGTTTTTATTAAATATTTAATATAAATATAAAATAGATATAAATAAATACGTATTTCAGTATTAAACATCACAGAGTGAACTATGTTTGGCATTCAAAAAATCTTATGATTATTTCTTATGTCCAGAGAGGAAAAACATTAGAAGACTTACAGCTTGGCAAAACTGAGTTTCTGTGGTTATTATCCAAGTTAAAATATAGAATCCTTCCCCTCTATCCCTGTTCCCCCACAAATTCCCTCCCCCTAATACTTTATTACCTTAATAGTCTTGTGGTCACTTGGTTAAAATTAAGAATAGAAATGATATTTTGGTTGTGCTGTGATGCAATATATAAAGAACTTGTTAAAGATTGCAACTTCACAACACAGAACTCTTCCATTTGAGTCTTCAGCATTTTGCTACTATTGAGCCAGCTTTTCCTATGTCACAGGTGCTGAGTGAAAGCTAATTCCCTCTAGGTAAACTGGTTATCTGTTCTTATTATTCTACTTAATTAATGTTCCTTATTCATTCCCTAGAGGCCTGAGGCTATGAAATACGATAACCACATCCAGCCTAAGCACGTGCTTAAGTACTAACAAACTTTTGACTGCAGAACATGTCAGATTAGGCATGTTTTACAGATTTGGCTGAACTGCAGTTTTCTGGCCTCAAGTACTATGATGAAGATATTTCTAATGAAGTAAATATTCACTAGGAATTAGGTGGTAGCTGGGTAATTTTGTGCAAAACCAGAGTGAATTTCTGATGCAAGCAGTAAGAGTTTACCTCTGCTGCATTTGGCATAACTGAGGAATTAGAATTTTGGAAATACACATTTTGGTGAGTGTGATGCCTGAATGGGAATTAAAGGTGGCTGGTGGGACTGAAGGTGACTAGTGACTGAGAGGGAAAAAAAACCCAAAAAACCCTAATTTGGGAATTACGGATACGTAATTATAATGGATTGCTGTTAGCACACCTCAAAAGTGCTGCCGTCAGCCCAGAGAATACTACACAAAAAGTCAGAAATGAATGTTGTGGCTATGACTAGAATCCGTCTTCAGTATGGGCTATAGATCACTGACACTTCCAAACACATCTTTACCCTTTTAACATTAAAGGATGAAGAGCTTTCGTCTTTTCTTCAAATCTACCCTAGCTTGCACCAATAAAGTGGCTGACAAAGGCAGTCTTATTTGAAGCTTCCAATTTTCAGTTGTGTAACTCAACATCGTTTTCATCAAGATATTTTTTCGTATAGAGGTAGCTTTTGTATACTCTTTGATTAATCATAAAGACTGCTTTGGATTTGAGTGGATCTTTTAGGTCAACAGTTCTTGAATTGGAGAAAATAGCTTTATGGTCTGCTGAAAAAAAGAGTTTTACATGGAAATTAAATATAAGATCTAGGGTTGGAAAATGTTAAGGCCGTGGTACAAAGTAAAACATACCCGTGTGAGCCAAGGACAGAACACTAGCCACTTTTAATTTCCTGACTTTTGTTAGTTTGTATTTCAGTCTCCATATTTAAATATTTCTTTCACTTGTATTTTTATAATTTTTGGAGGGATATTTTAACCAGCTTTTCAGCCACTCTGTACTGACACGAGTTAACTACGTGTTTCTTTGTGTTTTAATGAAACTGAAGATTCTCAGATTTATGTTGTATCATTTCTCATGGTTTGTTGTATAGTCAGAGGAGACTGGCTTGACTGTTTTTGATGCCTTGTACATATTAAGTTTCATTGCCCACTGTGTGGGAATGTAGACAGAATTTACCATCTCATTAACTTCCTTAAACTGGCTGCAGAATGGATTATTTCCTACCATCATCACAGGTCAGTGAATGGTTTATGCCACTTTGATTGCTTGGGAGCATTTTCCTAATTTTTTTTCTTCTTTTTTGAGAAGGGACAAACAACACATGAAGTTGTGGACACTGCTCTACTCTGAATGAGGAATGGCAAATGTTGAAAAAGAAAACTCTAGTGGTTGATATTCTTCCTCTGCAAATTAAAATGTTTTATATACATAAAGCACATTTTCTGGATATGATTCATTAAGCACAGAATTTGTTTGTATCACAATGAAGCTTGTATGATGTGGGTACTAGAATATTTTTGGATTCATCCTTAGATCCTGACAACCTTAGGTCAGGAAGGATGGTCTTTTGTTTCCCTAACTGTCCAAAGTAGTGTCTTACCCATCACGAACTTCATGTGTATCTCACAGAGGAAATTCATGGTAATTCACATTATTCAGGTAATAGGGGATTCTCACAGCTCCAAAGGACGTATAATTGAATACCTCTTTTCAGCCCTAATGTCTTCAGTATATTTATATACATACCTATGCATATATGTAATATACCGTATATATTATAATGTTTGTATTAAGTTTATAGTTGCATTTGAATTCCAAAGGTCACACCCAGGAAATTCTGGTTTTTACTTATTAAGAAATCCATTGAATTTAATTCTGTCTCATCTTGTCCATGATTTTAATTTAAATTTTATTTCCCAGTCTGATCCGCGTAGTGTTGGAACTTTGTTTTTCTAGCTTTACTTGTACATGCGGAAGAACTGTACCTTTATACATTCATTAACCCCATTTTATGTATCAAAGCTGTTTGAAAGTTTAAGTCTTTGCTTCGTTCCCTTATTTTTAGAAAGAAGCAGCACATTACAGTTCACATCATTTTAACTCATTTTCTTTTCTTTAACCCAGGGCTGGGAAGAAACTGTGGATGCTGCCATTTCTTACTTACTAAGAACTTGTTTGTCAAAGAGCTCGAAGGATCAGGCCCTCACTCTCACCAGCGAGTTGTGCATACCCAAAGATACCAGCAGGCTGAAGAAACACATCACCCTCCTCTGTGAACGACTGGCCAAAGGTGGTCGCCTTTCCTTAAGTACGGAGACAACCACCACACAAGCTGCTGGCGTGCCAGGTAAGATATGAACAACATGTCTGCAATTCAGAACATGTATAATTAAGAATAATGCACATTTTGTTGTGTTTGGAGTTAGTCTTACGTGAATAAGCAGATTCTACTTTCTGTTTCCTGTCAGAAAAGTGTTATGCTATAGCCATATCTGGAAATTGATTTGTAATAACATGAATTGAAGTTGTGAGCCAGAATAAGTAGCAAATTAGATTTAGATTTTTTGTTGCTGTTTCTTTGCAAGATTTTATTTCTCCATAAAATACATGTGGGGCTGTGCTCACTTTGGTCATGACTAATTCTGATAGGAAGAGGGTAAAATTTCTAAGAAGTATAAACAACTCAGAAGAAATCCTGCTCTTGATGAGGGAGCTTGAGAAAGCAGTCTGTTCACGCTCTCCATATTGTATACATTAAGACTAAAATTCAAAAATTTTAAACCCACTGTTTTCTATTACATGAGGACAAAATACCAAGAAGGCATGAGTGATGTATTAGAGTGTTTTTTCACATGGCAGTACAGGTAGACGACTATACTACCTCTCAAATAAAAATAAAACCAAAAACACCAGGAGAAAGTACATTCCAAACTAAACAAAAGAAGTTTGACCAATAGCCATGTATTGATTAAATGTGGATCAGGGGTAACGGGTTACATATGGTGAGTAGTGAAAAATTAAGCACTTGTAAGCAGCTGGTTGAGACTTGGTATAGCTGTGTCCCACCCAACATAAACTGTTTCAGCCATACGTGAAATGCCCTTTGGCCATGATTTACGTTAAAAAGCATTAAAATCTGTAACACAAATACAGATTCCAAAAAAGGCCATTTTCAGAATTGCTGACCGTAGTGTGTAGCCCTTTCAAATAGCAAATCACCTAATTAAGAAATGGTGACCTAATTGGGCTAACACTTCAGGCTGTCAAAAGAAGATACCATTTAAAGAAACTGTGTTATAAAACTCGATATAACTTTTTTATTTTCACTGGGAGCGTAGCCTGGAGCCTAGAGAAAAGACTAAATGAAATGTCTATACATTATGCTTTTTCTCCTTAACTGTTAAGAGAACATAGATTTGGGAAGTGTATGAAGCTAAGACCAAAGATGTGTTATTTTTAAAATTAAGAAATTGCTTTATTTATAGGATAAGACACCGTATAGCAAGAAATATTGTTTCCTGTGCTTGGAAGTGCATAGTATTTAAGAACTTACTTTCAAGCAGGGCGTGCTTTACACTTTGGAAGTTCATAGACTGTTGAATAAAGATTTCACCAAGGCTTTTAAAACATCCATTTTTGTTTTATGCTAGCGGTTTGTGTTTTTTGAGAAGTGCCTAGGATCATTTGGGCATTGCTGAGCTATAACAGCAACCCGGGTTTTTAAAAATTATGTCCAAAATACTCAAGAGGATGTACCCTGAAATCTAGAGAAATTGGCTGAAACTATTGAAACAAATGGTGATTACCTAGTGTTAGCTAGTAGAAAATGCATTTAAAAAACAGCTATCAATACTTGTAGTGAATTCAAGAATATATGCCTGAGATATGCTGCGGTCTCTTCTGCATCTCATTTTATACATTATTTTTCTTAATTGCAGTGATGGAATATGAACATTAAATTTGTGGATTTACAGCAGCTAAAAGTAGTTTCAAATATTTTGAAAAACAGCAATAACTTGAGTGATCTTGAGTTAAAAGAGTCATGTGAAGTCAGTAAGTTAAAATTCAGTAGATATCGCAAAGGACTCCATCAAATAAAAATCTGACAAACAAATTAGAACTTAATAAATAATTCCTTACATAGCTTTACTGTGGGAGAAGACTTGTGGGGCTACACTAGACCAGCAAATGAATACAAGTTAGCAGTATGATCCTATTAAAGAGACAAAATACAATTTGGGATATTGCCATATGACTTGAATGAAGAAACGGAATCATTGCTTTCTACAAAAGGAAGCTTCAGTTGGAAAAATAAGTAGTAGTACATTTTAAGAAAAATTTAGATGAACAGAATTCACAATAGAGCATAAAAATTATAAATGACTAAAGCATTTTGCTTTCTCTCTCTCTCTTCTGGGAGAAGAAGAAAGAGGAGATTGAGGAGGGATGTGACAGTTTTCCCAGCAGTAAAATACTCTTATAAGGATGATTAAGAGTTAATCAGAGTCATTGGCTACATGTGATGCACATCAGGCCGTATCTTGCTCTGTGTTGCCTTTGGCAAGGTGCAAATGGCTGGAGCTGGGGAAAGGTGAGGACCTTGAGGAACTGTGTCACGCAGCAGTGTGGGTCAAAGCCAGGCAAGTGCTGTAGACCACCCAGGCTGCCGTGTCCTCAGTCTAATGGGTGTGAGAATTCGTGGTATAAATCCTTATTACCTGCAGTGAGTGGATTGTGTAGCCTTTCAAGGTGTCTTATAATATCAGTGAATTTTCCAGGTTTGCTTTGATAACCTTAAGCAATGCCAGCTGTGGCTGCTGGCAGTATTGCACCACCCACCCACAGGTTGGGTGTCTCAGCTACTCTGTCTACAATGTGGTGCTGCTTTGCTTGTAGTAGTAGTTCTTAGTGTACAATCTGTCTTACAAGTGATATCTGTATCAGTTCATTGCTCTGTTTTGGGGGCAAAAATCAACCTTTTTCATTTTAAATTATATCTTTGTTTTTCTCTCAACCATCATTTTTCCTCCTCCTCTCTCTCCTCCACCTCTTCTTACTCTTTCAGCTGAACTTCGATTATTTCTTCTCTTTTTTTTTTTCTCTACTGCTCTATTTTTCTCTAAATCTTTGTATTGTGCTTTGTCGCTTTGTTTTATATATTACTGGACCACTAGAGAAATTATTATTTAACCTGCCAATCAGTAACTGTAAGTACAATGCCTTTGAAATGCTTGTGCCATGGAATACCCAACGTGGTCATTTTCTGAAGGTCAAACTGAGTCTTCAGATTGGAAACGATAAGGAAATATGTGGCAATATTTTGTTCAGGAAATAGGATTTGTAAATATTTTCCTGTTAATATGGATGTATTCAAGATTTGTACGAATGTACAGCCAGAAAGCACTTCAACTATTTGATTGTCCCTCTATGTTGTGGCTAGAGAAATGTATCTACAATATCCTTGACAGATGCTTATCTAAACTGCCCCTTGCACGAGGCTGAACAATCTCTCTTAATGGTTTATGTGACAGATTGGCCTTATAGGGATGTTTTCCTAAAACTCTATTTATTGTCTTACCTGCAATCACCCCAGTTTCTTGTGATTCTAATATAGAAGGGAGATGTGGCAAATGATACCACCTCCTTATACCTGTTAAAGCACTAAAAGATGGTCATTAGGTCCCTTCAGGACCTTCCTATTCCATTGCAGTTGTCCCCAAGTTCTCTTAAGTCTTCTTTTCAGGATGATTTCTCTATCTTCCTTATTCTTTTTGTTTTCCAAAATGGAGAGATTGCCAGGTCTAATTGTAAAAACACATGCTTTTAAGTTGCTAGAAGAGCAATATTCATTTTTGGCATCCTGGGGTGCATTAAGAGGAGCGTCTCCAGCAGGTCGAGGGAGGGGATCCTGCCCCTCTACCCAGCCCTGGTGAGGCCACATCTGCAGCACTGTGTCCAGTTCTGGGCCCCACAGTACAAGAGGGATGTGGAGCTGCTG
>JAWLRI010000262.1:3564901-3587632 GCA_034781795.1 Crypturellus tataupa
GCCCTGTGCCACGTGGTCTAGGTGGCCCTGCTTGTGCAGGGGGGCTGGACTAGATGACCTCTAGAGGTCCCTTCCAACCTTAGGCATTCTATGATTTTTTTTTTTTTTTTTTAATAGAAAGCATAAATACTGCTTTAGAATCTTAGTACACAAAGAATCTTTCATAAGAATAATAATAGATTGCTCAATTTGAAGATTTTTTTTCTTTTGTGCTTGAAATTTCATCTCATCCTTTTAATTAGAAATTTCTTCACTGTTATTAGGGGGAAAGGAATCAGCAGTAAAGCTCATATATTCTCAACTTTATAGTGTTAGTTAATAGTGTTAGAATATCCTATGAAATGCAAAACCTGGTATTTTTAGTGGCATAGATATTGAGCACCTCTCTGTAATAGTATTGTTACCCCAGTAACATTACTACAGTAATCTTTTTTTTCCTGAAAAAGTTAGAATAATGTTGTTTAATAATTCGGGGAAGACAGCACAGAGGACCAGACAATTCATCTGAACAACTAGCAAGTATTCTATAAATGGCCAGAGCCTACTGATCATAGTTTGAAAACTGTTCTTACAGTTTAAGTATTGTGTGTATTATTCATGATTTTCATAACTCTTTTATATTCCTAATTTATTTTTTACATCTAAGATGATATTTAAAGATTGAAGTCTGCATTTAAGCCGAAAGATGTGTTTCTAACATTCTAATATTTTTGGCTATATGAAAATTATTTGATTCCAATGTATAGTTAAAGTATTACCTTCGTCATTGAAGGTCAAATGAAGTATTAGCCTTCATTTGCTTAAGACATTTTTACATGATCTGAAAATTATGTGTTTATATTCTAACAGGTTGTATTTTAGCAGGTACCTTTAACAGGTGCTCTCTTTCCTTGTAAAACCTTCCCCATTTGGGGGAGCTCTGCATTAAAACAAACCAGTGTTTGCTTCCCTCACTTTCAAAGCTAGTCAGCTTATTTGAAACTACAACAGTCAATCTCTTTTTCAAACCTTCCTTGATTTCTCTCCCTTGGCAAAGGCTAGCATTTACATTGGGTAAAATGTGTCCTTTTTCCTTCCCTCCATCTAAATCATCCTTACAGTAAAGGTCCTTCTTACCCATATGGCTCCACTTCATTCTGTTTTCTCTATCTTTTCTTAATTATTTCCTTTTCTAGTTTACTTTTTCTCATGTTTCTATCTCATACTTCACCAGTTCCTTTCTCAGCACGGTGCCCTTTGAAGTCTGTGCCACTAGGTATTTTTTTTTCACTGCGATAGTCAAGAGTGAGCAACTTTGTCACCAGCCGCCTGAGAGTGCAGATGTCTGTGACTGCGAGAGGCAGCAGTGAAGGACAGGACCATTTTCTTGCTTGACTGGAGTTCTACGAGTGTCAACCTGGGTGGCCCCAAGCAGTCGTTGCAGGGGAAACCCTGCAGGACTAGTGTGGATCTATCGGACGAGGCTCTTGCAAAGTTTGACCAAGGCATAACTGAGACGAAACCCATAAATACCATCATCGTTGTGTACTTCTGTATCCAATTTGTGCAGCTCTGTGCAGGCTGAACTGTTGAGCCGGTTTAAATATAACTTTCTTCTCTCCAGCTAATTGCCGATAATAATCACACGCGAACAAAGAAGTTGTCGTAGCTTTTCCAGCCCCTCCGTCACGCACTTCTGTTATGTTGTGTCATGCCAGCTAACAGTGAGACGTGATATGCTGTATAACGCGACGTGATATGGTGGTGTAGCTCTAACATGACTTCACAATGTCCACTGTGAACTTCTGTTTCTCCACTCTTAAAGTATTTTTGCAGTAATTTACCAGCTGGTCATGATGGATGGTTTTATCCTAATTTAAAATACTCGAAATAAGTGGATAATAACATATCAAACCAACATTTTAAACAACAGCATATCAGATATTTTAAACAATTTATTTGAGTTCTATTTTGAGATTAAAATATGCCTCTTGCTCCAAAAAGCTGTTTTACCGAAAAGGAAGGGGAGTAGCAAATCATTAGGGAGAGTTTGGGAGCGCTTACAGGAACGAGGTCTTGTGGTTGCTCAAGAAAGGCTTAAGAACAGTTTAGTGGAGCCAGAAACTTTGATTCCTTGGCTCTCTGATATGAGTCTTTAGTCTTTATAATTTTTATTTCCATTGTAACTTACTATTGTTTTACTAACTTTGGTAGTTTAATTCTATAAAAGGGAAAATTAAGCTATGCAGAAGTGAAGTGACTTGCCCAAGGTAATACCATGAGCCGATAGCACCTGCATAAATAGAACTCAAATATAATGCCTCACAGTCTTATATATATTCAAATAGAATGCCTTAGCTGCTATATACAGTTGTTTTATCTGTTTTATACTCAAAAGAGAGGTTACAAGTATGAGCTCTTCATAAGCCAGCTTCAGCCTATTGCTGTATTGTTCTGTGATCACATTTAAAGCTGGTCACCAGACACAGGAAGACGGAGAGGGAACGTGGCTCTGAAGGTGCTTAATTGGCCTAATTTTAGTCAAATTCCATTAGTCTGCTGGAGCCGATTGACAACTTGAATAAAATATCTTATTTTCAGGGATTACAGGGACTTTTCAGGATAAAAAAGGAGTGAAGAAACCGTTTTGTTGTTGGCTTTTTATTTGCTTAACTGAAAGGAAGGTCTCGATTTAAAAAAAAATTGCATTTAGATTTTTCTGAACACTTGTAGCTCTTGGTTTCATGGTGCTCTGTAAGTCTCATTTGACTATTTCATCTTACATATGTCACTTTTGGTTATATCGCGTTTTCAGGATTCCTTTATTGTGACAAGAAGCAAAACAAGATGGAAGGGTATCCTTCTGCAAGCCACAAGAGCATGCAGAATGGTAATAGGCTTTTTATTATAGTGTTGGGAAACTCTCCCCTTCTCAGTTGATTTTACAGTTGGCAAAAAACAACAAGTGAAGGAGTATAAAGGTTAAGTTGGCTAAAGCAGTAACATTTAAAAAATGAATAATTTAGAGAGGAAAATGTCATGCATAATAAATAAAAAAGAAATCCCGCCTGAGATTTGGGATTCATTCATTTGTAGTGCTGTGAAATTTAGCTGGCAGCACTGCAATCTCACTTGCCTCATCTAAGTACAGTTGGGATCAACACATTAGTGCCTTGGTGTATAGAATCCTATTGCTGGCTCTTTGCATTGAAATCCATTAAATTTTAATATGTTCTGCTTAAGTATAAGTGGTCACAAATGATTTATAACGTTGAGTTATGATTTTGGTGAAAATAATTCTCCGTTGAAAGATTTTCCCGAATGATCATGCTTGTCATTGAACTTTATTTTCTTATTCAAAAAGAACAAGAAAATATTGAGACACCACAAGCAGAAGTAACCTTCTCTAATCTTCACCAGCAACTTAATTGCTTAAAATTATAAAAAGGATGTGTGTTGCTAAAGGAAAAATCTGATAGTTGCTGGCCTTCCATTTCAGAAAACTCAACAGCAGTAAGTAAAAATAAATAAATAAATAAAGCCCAGATAGTTTTTAAGAGATTGTAACAAATGATGTAATCTTTTTTTTTTTTTTAAAGAAAGCCAAATGTTTCCTATAATAATCCATCATCTTTTATTTGAAAGTATACTACTAATGAGGAGTGTCTGTATGCTCAGGCATCCTTTGGGTTTCCATTTATCAGTTTTTCATTGGTTCAGTTAACTTTGTTTTTCTGTGATCTTTCACGAACCAATGTGAAAGGGAGTGAGCCTCAATAATAATACTGAAGTCATAGGTACTTGAAGGGCAGAATTAACCCTGCACCTTAGATGATACGTTCCTTCTCCTTTCCAGCCCCTACTTATGACAAATAAAACCACCACAAAATTACTGCAATTATCCACTTTTCATAAACGCAGCCCATGACAAAGCACATTTATCCACAAGAAGGTTTGGGAAAGAGTAATTAGAGGAATGGGAGGAGAGAGGGAAGAGAATGATTTACAGGTCCTACATCTTTTCTCTTAACATGCTGGAAGCACACCTTCCTTGTAAACCATAAACTTTTATTTTATCTATTTAGTTTTTTAAAAAATATTTCTCTTAAATTACTTATAAATGTTTCTTTTAACATCAGATATAGCTCAAGACAGAATATCTTAATGGCTTTTGCCTCAGTTTGTTGTCACTGGAAGTAATATCCTTGAGTCAGCATTAATGGCACATCAGGTGATGCTGTGGCCTCTTTTGCATTTCCTATTCTTGTATTTTTGGATCAGTTTGATTAAGTAAACCTGAATCTTCTCTTGCATTATCATTGAATAGAGCCTACCACATTTGAAGGAAAACTCTACTCCATGTTTTTTTAATCTGTAGACTTTGCAACAATCACTTGAACTATGAAGGTATTGATTGGCCTTTTTAAAAGGAAGTAAAAGTGTTTATGTATATGTTGATTTCTTTCTTTCTTTATTTAGCATTGCGTGATTAAAAAATGTAAGAGTCTGTGGAACTACATGGTGATTTAGCAATGTAAAACCACATCTACATCACTAATACCAACTGTAATGCGTTTGCTCTTCCAGATTGCCATAAAGGAGTCTAATAAATCTAAAACTAGTGAAAATTTCATATTTTGTACATGCAGAATTGATTTTTCAATTACTTCAGACTCTTAGGGCCTAATCCAAAACCTGATGAAATCTATGGGAGTTTTTCCATTGACTTCAGTCAGCTTTGGCTCTGGCCCTTTGTTTTCTTTTTTTTCTTTATTTCTTTTTTTCTTTCTTTCTTTTTTTTTTTTTTTTTTTTTGGATAGATTTGCCAAAAATCTGCAGAGACCAGGCACTTGGAAAAGTTTTGCTTGCAAAATACAGCTGGTTGATCTGCACACAGAAAAGTTGCTAATGCTTTTTGAAACAGGAAAAAAAAAAAAGTGGGTAAGAGAACTTTGCTTTAATATTTAAAGCAGAAGTTACTCTGAGTCTTAGACCAAATGTAACAAATTCCATAGCAGAGAGATTATATTTAACATGTATAAATTCATGATAACATAGCTTAAAAATGATAAATTACCTTATTTTAGGCTGTGGGTTTAAGAGAGTCTGCTTAAAAGAGGCTGTCTGTTAGTAAAGAAATTTCTTGCTACAATGAAAAAACTTTAGTTAAAGAATCCCTCCCAGAGGTTAACTGCACCGCTTTGAGAGACAGATCTGAGGCTTCAGGGAGCAGAGCATGAAGTGAGGTCTGTGCAGCTCCACAGGGAGGGTTTCGCTCCCTCTGGGTGGTTGGATCTGTGTAATTAATAGCCCTAATGGGACAGACTGGGGTTTAGAGATCACGGAGGACGGTCTGTGCCTCAACAAGGCCCATATCCTTCGAATATCAATATAACGTGTCTCCAGGTAGCACGTTGGGCAAGGAGCGGCAGTCGCTGGGGCGCAGAATCCTTTTGCCTTTTGGTTTTTCAGCAATCAATCACCTCCAGCACTGGTAGGACACAAATCTGCAGTGGTAAAACTCTTCAGCAGCTACGCTGGGAATTGACAAGCGACTTGTGCCCATGGTCCAGATTGCTTTTCCACAGACCTCAGCATGAATCTGGGTGGCTGTGTTACAACTTTGCACAGAGTCAGTATTGAAATTACCTTTTTTGCCTTGTTTTTAAAGAGCTAGAGCATTTTTGAAGACAATTCACAGCTTTTACTGTACAACTTTGTGAGCCACCAGCTTTTAGTCTACTCATGAAGCTGTATGGTGGATGGTTCATATGCTCAGCCAAAGTCCATAAATTCAGATTTCCCTTTCCCTTGAGTTTATTCAGATTCACCCAGTTCTAGCACTTTGATCTGACTTTTGAGCTGGAAAATCTAATGAAATCAAACATGAGGTGTTTTATGACACTGGCAGATAGTGAAAATTCCTCAAAAAAAAAAAAAAATATACATTGTACTGTTGGCTGAAGCTCAAACAGCATTGATTTGGAGCAAGCAAAAGCAAAAAGCTGTATAAATTTGAATAACAAAGGGTTTCATTTGGTTCAGCTATATTTTAAGGCAAAGATTTAGCTGACTTTCCCTTGATTAGAATGTAGCTAAAACACTAGTATAATGTGTAATGTAACACTAATATAATGTGTAGTCTTGTAGGGCTATAACAATTTTCAGCAAACTGGTGAAAATTTCAGTCTTGATGAATTTCATGTGATTAACATGGAAAGATTCATCTCTGAGTGTCTGCAGTGCACTGTAAGTGCAAATACCACAGTTGTGTTGGTTGCCTGTTGATCTCTGCATTTTGATGAAAGACGTGCTTTATTAATTCTGACCTTAACCAAAGCTTTGCTATTATTCTACTTGAGAGAGTGGAGAGAAAAAAAAAAAAAAAAAGAAAAATAGTTAACTAGAAATTAGTTATCACTGAAAGTGGTGTTACTTCAAAGATGGGATATGATTAGGGGGATGTTCCACTGTATTAATTGAATTTCCATTTTAATGACATACTGTCTTCAATGTAACAATAAGCAGCTGTGCCACACTGTGCATTTCAAAGAACATTTACTCAGCCCTTAAATTTGCCATTAGAGATCAAAGAGAAGATCTGATGTGTATGGATGATGAAGGATGCCTTAATTCAGATGGATGACTGAACAGAAATAGTGCAGCTAGACGGTAATAAATATTATGAACAACCTTTTTTCTTTTTTTGTTACATAAGTTATGTGGTGCTGAACTATATTAAATTTTATAGCCGCACTGAGAAATCTTTCATGATGTGTTTTTAAACTGTATCACGGTACTGATAAGTATGTGTCTCTTTTAGCACTTGTTTTTTTTCAAATGAAACTTTGAGTTAAAAAGTCACGTTTTCTTTTTTAGCAGAAAGAATTACTGATGGCATTTAAAAAGCAGTTTAGAAATAAATGCATGCTTACGTCTAAGAATTAGTGAGGACATGTAAAGGTAAAGTCTAAGTGGTCAGATGGATTCCTTCTGGCCTTAGAAATCTATTTAGATACATTTTAGTAGCTCCTCTTGGTTTAGTCTTCTCTAAAACTGAGCGTTCATCTGTAACCAAAGTAGTTGTTAGGTGTAGTAAGTTGCTGTTCAAGGATACTTAAGTGAAGTTAAACTTGCATTCTTATTTGAATCACATTATCAATAAATCAAGCAATAATTTGACAGAATTTAAGCAGTTAAGACCTGACTGCAGTCAGTGTAGTATATTATGTTGTTAGAAATGCTTGGTTTGATTATTTGCTCGCATAAACTGCTGAGAAGAATGAAATTCTATAGAGTTATGTGAAGTAGAATTAACCCAGAAATCTTATGATGAGGATGTTAAAGAGGTTTGGATTTAGTGAGAGCTGTGTTGCATGTTATAGATTTAAAAAAAAAAAAAAAAAAAGCTTGGGAAAACCTTGTAGTCTGAGCTAAAAGTACTTCTGAAAGTGTAGCAGGCTCATATGATGCCTGTGGCAATAGACTGCCCTGTTTTCCTACAAAGGCAGTATATCAACAGAATTAATTATTCTGCATGCATTACTTTTCACAGGAGGAGACCAAATTCACCAACCTGATTATTTTGTTTTATTATTTCGTTTAGTTATTGAGGAATATATGCTTGTTGTATGATCATCTTAGAGCAGATTTCACAGATATTTCAAAATAAAAGTTTGTAAGCATCTTTCTGTCAAAATAGTGCATTTACTTTTGGTTCCATTTTCAGCACGTGTAAAATGGTGTTACTCTAGTTCAGTGCAAGGTTGATTCGCATGGGGTTCACTTGGTTCTCTCTGGCTGTTAAATATATGCAATCATTTTGATTGTTATAACTACACAAGCAATGGGAAGAACTATAGCAGGTGTTTTAATATGCATGGATAGTCTACTCTCAGGGTCGGTATGTGCTACGTAGATGCTGCTGCTACTTTGAATATTTGCTCTTTGGTTCACTGCAGCTTTCTGCAGCATGTCACTGCCAAACAGCTAAAGCACTTTGTGGGTCAAACCTGCCCTTTTTTTAATGCAGGTTTGCCACTTCAGTAGGTTGGACCATGAGCGACTGGTGAGGAGTGGTGAGGGAGTGATAATTGTTTATTTGCACATCAGTGGTAAGGATATGCTTCGGAGAGAGTGTTTTGCATTAGCTACCCTGGTCCATCTGGCTCTCTGCTAAGATGAAAGGAAGATCTTTGTTGTGTTTGCTGTTTGATTATGTCATAATATTTTTGGCAAGTCAACAGTTTACCTTGGTAGAATGAAAAAGGAGTGTTTACGGAGCTATATACAGTTTAAAATTCAGCATGACAGGTTGCGTTACAGAAAATGTTGGTTGGCACAGCAATCTGGTCCTCCCGAACACTGAAAAAAATTGTTTTGATCAGCAAGATAAGGGAGAAATCCTGGTCCCAGTGAAGACACTGGGAATTCTGCCACGGACTTGATTCAGGCGGGCTTTGTCCTGTGAGTTTATCAGCAGTGTTTGTTATTGTCCTACTCATATTCACCTAGTAGATGCGAACCTGCTGACTTAGCAGAGCACGTAATAAAGAACACTGTAAGGACTTCGAAGGGTTTGTTTCCCAGTAGGAATTCATTGCTTCAGACAAGACTTCCTTGAGTGCTTGGACAGAAAGGGAGGAACAGGTGATGTTTATTCCACTATTATTTGCTGCAAATTTAGTGCTGAATTGTATTTTGGGAGAAAAAAAGAGGACAAAGACAAGGGATTATACAAGGGAGGGTTTTTTATGCAATTTTGGCAATATGAAGGGAATGCTATTCTCGTGTTTTCATTAAAGTATACTGAAAATACTAAAATTGTATTGATTTATTCCTATTTATTCCACTGAGCACGATGTACCAAGCCCTTTATAAATCCTGGTCGTTTACCTCTGCCACAAAATATGAATTTAAAACATTAACTTTCCCCTTGTGTTTATTTTTTTGGTTGAAATCATTAAATGAGGACTAGCTAAAGAACTCAGGGAGGAGAAGTAGGACAAAGAATTTAATGTACCTTGTTACAACAAGAAGTAAATCAAATATTGTATTTATTGCTTACAATATAGGCTGTAACAAAGAGCATGTCTTGCATAATTGGCTCTTAACAAATTCAGCCATTTAAGCAGTGCTCAGAAAATACAACAAGTGTTAGAGGATTTGTAGGATAAAAGGAAGAGCCAGCTGTAAGTAGCCTTTCACGTTTGAGAAAGTGCAGATGATGCGGCGGTGTGTATAATATTTCCATAGTCAACGATAGACCAAAAAGAATTGTTTAACAATCCATATCCTTGTGTGTGCACTTAAACTGTGGGTAGATCGATAAAGAAAGCATTAAAGCTTGGTGCCAGCTGAAGTTATTCTACCTACGGGCTATTTGACTGCATAGCGGAAGCTGAATCTGGATTTGAGTAACTCCATTTAGACATATTATTTTCTAGGCAATGTCTTTTCTAGGCAATGTCTTTTCTATCTGTGAAACGGCGGTTAGCATACATAGGATATCAGTAGGTGGGAGTATTCTCAAATAATTTGTCAAGGTAGCACAGTATTGGTCAGTGCTAAAGACGGGATGCGCCAGGGCACGAAGCCCGTACTGCTCTGCCCTGCTCTATCGACCCTGGTCCCTGCTGGAGGCCAGGGCAGAACTGGGTCATTTCAAGCGCTGAATTCATTATTCTTTCAGTTATTTCTCGTCATGACTGTTTTCATGAGCAGTGACATCACAGCATAGTGCAAGAGAAGCCAGCAAGGTAATAACGTTGCTTCAACCCTTTACCTTGCTGTACCTGTCTCCTGTTGCAGAAGAGGGTGAAGCTTAACGCCTCTGGTATCCCCAAGTGCTTTTCTGAAAGTGAGTTTAAAGGCAAGTTTGCTCAAATCAAGGAAATTTTCCAGTTGAATTGTGTGTTTTGGCTTAAGCTTGGATGCGTAAGAAAACTTTCTGAATGTGTGTTGAAATGATTGCTTGGTTAGAAGAAACTTTGTTGATTTTTTTTTTTTTTTTTTTAAATCCTATATTGTATTATCACATACTCATGTTTCTGTCCATTTTGGAGTCTTGAGGGGTGTGTTGTATTCTAGGTGCTTTTTTGCTTTTATAAATGTTACATGAGAAAGAGAGAATGACTTGATTTGTTAAGTGTGAAAACATAAACAAAATTTTAAAAGCCTCAGAAAAAATTGAGGGAACACTAGCCTGGGACTTGGAGGATCCCTCCTATGTTCCCTTCTGCTGTGACAAATGTGCTGCAGCTTCACATAGACATTCAAGCTATACGTCAGGTCCGAATAAGACTTTTAAAATATGACCAGAGTGAACACCAAACCTCAAGATCAACTGTTTCACTCTGTAGATATCCTACTATTGCTCTGCTTCACTTCATATTATGGGCATGGCCAGATTAGACCAAGAGGGCACTCTTGGCTAATAAAATGTGTCCTTGGTCTTTAGTGGTGTGTGCATCAAATCAGTAAACTTATTGATCTATATAAATTAAAAGTCCTGGTAATTTTTGAGGTTTGTTGCAGAAACAAAGTAGATAAAAGATTCAGAGTGGATCCATAAACTGTTGTGTCTCGAGGCATGCGGAGCGTTAGTTACTGATGAGAACATAATTTAATTATAACAAAAGAAGGCCAGAATGAGCCTATGCAATGAGCACTGTGATTAATACTTTACTATCTAAAATAAATGACCTGTGACACTTTCTTATTGCTTCATTTCAGTGTTCGGAAATGCTCTCAGACCTTTTCGTTGGGCCAGCATTGACCTTGCCGCATGCCTAAGAGCTTCCTTTGGCTACCATGTCCGCGAGGAGACATTTCTTTCTCAGATTTCTGTCTCACCAGCTTTCAAATCAGCATGAAAGCAAAGCAGAGCAAAACTCTGTTCTTCATACATGTTGTTTAGTATATACTGGGTTGTGATTATTGCGGAAGCAGTGAGGCCCCTCGATTTAAGGGATGCAATGACTGCTTTCTATCTACTTTTGTTCCATTACTGGAGTTATATTTACTCTTTCACGATCCTTTCATGAGGGTTTGTTAAGGCAAGACTTGAAGAAGATGGAGCCTTACTCTTCTTAAAGGTACAGGGATGGGAGAAGAGGTAGTGGACAGAAGTTGGAATGCTGGCAAATCCTGTTAGGTATTATATGGTGTGTGTGAGTGTGTATATATATATTTTAATTATTATTATTATTATTTTATTTTTTATTTTTTTTTTGCTGTGCCAAATTTTGAAACAGGTTGTGTGGAGAAGTAGTGGAATCTCTATCTTGGAGATATTCAGAACTTGGCTGAACGTGTCCCCAAGCAACGTGATGTAGCTCAACCTGTTTTGACCAGGAGGCTGGACTAAATGACCTCCAGGGGTCCATTGCAGTAAATCACACCATGGTTCTCATGTGGTTTTGCCTTTGTGCATTTTTCTGTTGGGTTAATTTTCAGCTAGATGGCTGTCCAGATATGACATAGCACATGGCTTCAGTCATAATTTTTTGCTAGCTCAGAAAAGGCAAAGGCATCCTCAAACTGGGATGGTAAAATAAGCTTCCTATTTTACTGAAGTCTCAGCTGACTGCCTATAGATAAGTTTTAAAGATAATGAAATATTTTCACTTTAAAAAAATGCATATACAAAAATGGAATAATATTTCACAAATCAGTAAAAATAGGTCCTCCCAAACCCTTTTTTTCCTTGCTTTTGTTTATTGATTGTTGTGACCGGACAAAGGAATGTGAAAGACTCTCATTTCCACTCCTCCTTTTTCAGTTTCAAGTTACTTGACTAATATTTTTATTGTATATCTTGGATAGCTTATTTGTTCTTTTACTCTTCAGATGGCTTTCTTCTGCTTGTATCCTCCTTAAAGATGGTTGTACAGATTTCTTAATTACTTTTATATGTTATATTTTATTTAATCTATATATTACAAGGATTAAATTGCCATAGGCGTTCTTTAACTTATGCACATATGTTGAATAGATACAATATAAATATGATTTGGATTTGAAGGGAAGAGGGCATCATACAACTTTTACCTTCTGCTTTAGCAGGTTTCAGGGTATTCTGTAATAGTTATCAAAATCTTTTTTAAATTGAGTAATCCATCCTCCTAGTCAAGGTAAAAGACGATTCTAAAAAATCAGAGAATTGATTTAGAGAGTTAAGGCATACAGCATATAAACAGCTTCTTGAAAGCATCTCATTCCACTTGCTTGGTCACTTAATTTATTATTCTGGACAGTAGCAGCACTGTCAGCTTTTTAGAAGGATGAAACAGTACAGTTAATCCTCTTCTTTCCCCTATAAAAAAGCTACTTTGTTTCAGACTTAGCCTTATATTATAAAAACAGACATGGTTTTGCCAACAAGAGCAGGCTGGATTTGAGCATATTTCTCCTTAAATATCCTTTATCTTCTAGTGGATGTAATTCATTTGATGACATTAGCCAAGGTAAAGCTCTCCCTGTCCAAAAAACTCATTGTCAAGGTTCTCCTAAGTGGTTAGAGATTTTGGGGAGCACAATATCTCGTATTTGCAGATGTCTGATTTTTCAGGCAATAAATATTGCGCAAAATATTTGCTTCTGTGAATTGTTAAGTCCTTCATTCCAAACATCAATTTTATTTTTCAGTTTTATCATTTTCATAACATTTAAACAGCGCTGGCATTAGCAAAGTTGCATGTGATTTACACACAGTTGTGGAGTAACTCTTAATCTTGAAAGTCTATCTCGAAAGTCTTGAAAATCTAGAAAGTGGACACACTTTCTAGAATAAAGTCTGCTGAGTAGGAAGGAGTTGCACTAATGAAAGAGAAATCTCTGTGTTAGCAGGAGAATACATGGTTTTAAGTTTTATGCTCCAAATAGGTTTATTTCCTCCAAATAAACTGGTTGAATCATAGTAAAAGTAACCAAAGATACTCTTTTGTTTCAGAAATATAAAACGTGTGTATTGATGTTCATGGCTTTTTTAACTTTCAGTTATTCTTAGACCTGCCAAAATAATGATGTTTGCCACAGGCTTTTGCACAGTAAGAAAGCATTCAGGTTCTGTCTCAATATGATGGGACCAGGAACCACGCTTTTCTTTTTCTCCTACAATCAGTGGCACAGATTTTAGCTTTGTGAAAAATTGACCAAACACAAGATAACATTTGGATTAATTTGATAAGTGGAAAAGATGGTAAATAAGGTGTTAAGTACTAAGAGGATTAAAGCAAATATAAATCATGATTTATCACTATATTGGAAAAAAATACAATTCATAATTACCGTTTGATTAATTTTTAACATAACTGCGTTGTCACCAATTGTACTAGGAGGTGTCTGGAGAGAGAGAAGAGAGGATAGGTCTTTATACAATGATAATGTCTGATTATTTGTACTGAATTTCTGCATGCAATGTTTTATATCTTTGTCATTAAATGTCCATTCATATATAAATACATGAAGTTTGCTTACCAAATACTGTAGGAAACCACAGTTGTCAGAACTGGTGTCAGCAGAAGATTTTAATCCTACTGGTTCGGAATTTATACATTTATACATTTTTTTAAAAATTATTTTCTGTTGAACTAATTGGTTGTTTGCTACAATTAATTAGGTAGTCTTCCTTTTATACTGCATCTGTTGTTGTCTTTGAATTTTCCAGGACATTATTGTTGGATAAAATAGAAAATACTAATGAATTTAGTAATCTAATGATTAGATAACTAGTGATTGTTATGCACATAATTGGATAATTACAAAATACTAATAGATACTAACAGTATCTGCTCTGTCGTGTTTCCCTTGCATTTCTCATTTGGGGAAGGGAGGAAGGGGAAAGAGAAGGAGAAGGATAGCAAAGAAATTCCTCATTCAGAATGCTGAAATTCTGTGTTAGAATAGTGTTATTTAGTCCCATTTTAGTCCCATTAAATTGAAACAACATTGGAGTTGTTTACCTCCACCAGTTCTATTTGGGGTGTCTATAAGCCCCTTGCCCTTCTCATGAGTCAGTCTGTTTATTTGTTTTTTAATCCTGATCACTTCTGTGACTTTTATATCTTTTCTGTTAAAGCAGCTGTTGTTGCTTTATGGTAAAGCAATACGATCTGTTGCTATATGGTATTGCAGCAATATGATGCTGTTGCTGTATAGTATTGCCATATGATTCCATTGGTCTTTAGCTAAAGTTTTATCCTACTTTCAATAAACCATTCTTTAATCCTTTTTCCAAATTAATCAGTTCTGGTACTACTCTTCCAGTGGCCCATCACTTTTCTGCTGTGCAGTATTACTGTGCCATTTAAAATTTTCCCTTCAGAACAGCACATATCTTTCAGTATCTGCATTTGGTTCCACCATCCATTACTATTCCACCATCCTGTGTTATCCACAGTATATCTGACTGTGCATCTCATGTCCGGAGTTTTTGTTTGTCTTTTCCGTTGCCCAAACTCATGTATTAACATCTATCTCAAATGAGTTTTCTTTGATTTCACTCTCTTTCTTACCTTGATAAGTAATAACCCTTTCATTTTGCATCTGTCTGGCTCTTCCTGGGCTATTCCCAAGTATCCAAAAGAACCTGCATAGCAAATTTCCGTATCGCTTATTTACATTCACAGCCATGTCAAAAATCCTGATTTTTAATATCCCTTCCTTTCATCATTAATGGCTTGTTTATATATATATATTTTTTTGCCTAGGTCAATATTTCACTGTGTTCCTGAGGATAGGTAGCTATCTGTGCCTTGAAGCTAGTGAAGGAATACTCATTTTAAAGGTGTGAGGTGCAAATGTATTGCAGAACACTCCAAGACACTCTTTAAGTTGCATACAAACAGAAAATATCTAATACCTCTGCAAATTTTCTCTGTGAGAAATAAGGACATATACTTTCTTCACTAGTAAGCCCCAAACTTCTGGTTTGTATGTATATGTACACATATACATATATATAGTGTGCACGTGTGTATCTTTATCAAAGGGGACATCACCTATTTAGTTTTTAGATGTAATTTAAAAATTTCTAAAGATCTACCTGTCTTACCACCCTGCATTACTGAAATGATATAATAAATGTGTTACTGAAAACAATATCTTTGATGCAATGCAATATATATTTCACACACACACACATGCGCAAAAGGAATTTATGTATGTAAAATAAAACCAGTAACAACAAAATTCTTGCACTTTCCTCATCTAGCTCCCCAAAAGGGTATCAAATAGAGTTTACCTTACTGAAAAAAGCTGTCCTGAAAATATTTTGTTGACAGTGTAACTTGTGCTATTGCAGTATTTATGTGTTTGAAAGAAACTCCTGTACAACGATGCTAAATGCATCTGCAGTTAGAGCGGCAGGGAACAGAAGGGGAAGAAGGCCTGAATCCCACTCAGAGAGCACCAGGTGTTATGTTAGTGGAATTCCAAAAAATTACAATGATTTGCATTGTTCTGGTGTTTGTCAAGGGTTGCTATTCCCCTTGAAAAGCCCATGATACAAACCATTTTTTTATGCTGTTACATAAAGGGAGATGGAAGTCCTCCAAGCACTACACAAGTGAGTAATAATTACTTCTTCCAGCACGCATCAGGACACAAAGAGCACATTTTTTGACCAGTTCCCGCTCACCAGGTGACTGTGTTGTTAGATGAAACAGGAGATTTATGTGGTTGAAGCACAACTGTCATTATTCATCCGCTGTTCATAGTGAGTAAGAAGTGACTTTTGGTAAATGCTGAATGACTTATATAATTTACTGCTATTCTTTTCTCGGTCTGGCCTTGGTAAGGGCACTACTGAATGTTCATTTTGATTGTGTGCTTGGCTCAGTGTCCAGTAATGCTTCTTTAACAAAAACATCTGTCAGATCTGTTCTTAGCAATGTGATTCCCAATGCCATTCTAGGAATGGCATCCTGGAAAACGGCCAAGGCAGTCTGACCATTTAAATGGCATAGCTGCTGTCTTAAAGAGACTGGACTGTTGAAGTACCCCACACGTCAAGATTTTACTAATTCAAGAACTTTCAAAATATTTGAACATGCTGCAAGATCAGCAGAAGTTACACAATTGGTGCAAATTAACTCTGTGTAGCTCTCAGTAATTGAAACTTACTGTAGGACAAACTAGGGAAATTCTGACCTGGTGGTTTCCTTAACAAACGTTTCTACATAACAAGGATCAAGCACAAGAGCAGCCTCGTGTGTTCCTGTGTACTCCCTTGTAATGAAACCATTGTAACCTACAATGACCTGGGGCTGTACGTGCAGTCAGTATGTTTTATTTTATTTATTTTATTTTATTATTGAGTTTATTGTTCTAATGGAATGTCATGCAGAAATATTTTTGATCAGGTTATGTCCAGCCTGGCAGACTGAACAAAACCAGAGTTTTGTGACTGCCCAGCTGTAGCTGCGCAAGTGGGCATGCCGTGTGCTCCCTCCTCTCGCACTCCCACCTCCCGCTCTTTCCCTTCCCTCTTTCTTTTCCTTCCCTTGCCTCCTCCCTTTCCCTCTCCCTTTCACTTCTTATATTTTTTTTTTCTGGTGGGAATATGCTTACACTTCCAGCACATGGTTATTCAAATGTGGGACTCCAGTGAAATTGGATCAATCTTGCCTAGACCTCATGACACTTCCAAATCTGTAGTGTTTTCTTCCGTAGAAAACTTTCTTCTTCCTCTCTTCGGGGAAGCAGCACCAGCACTATCTAGCCACAAAGACTGTGTGAAGTGTTTAGTTAAGCAGGCAAGCTACTTGCTGAGCAGATTCTGATAAAATTCATAGGACTTTATTGAATGTTGCCAGTAGAGTCAGTAAGAAGTAATTGTTTTGTCTAAGACTCTGTTTTAGAATGAACCATCTCGAATGCCTTAGATCACATTTTTAGTATCCACTTTCTTAAACATGACAGTATGAAAAAAAAATCCCTGCATATTCGTTGGGCTATAGTTTTGAAATTCTCTGTGAAGTTACTTCGCTGTTTAGATTATGTCCATCATGGAATGGTATGTACATGGATAAAAAACTGCTTTTTAGAAAGGATTTTGAGAGGAAAATGGAAACTTGTGAGTAGGTTGGGTTGTGATTTGACTGGTAAAGAAAGAGAAAGCTAAAAGAGTCTTTCGCTGAAAGTGCCTTTATTCTTTTGACATATTCTACTTCTGTTTTCCTGTTTTTCAGTTTTTAGGGTCATATTAAAACATGTAAAAATGTGGTAATAGGAACCTGTAGGAAAACTGTCAGTGCTTTACCCTTAGGTATGTATTATGTGGTTATGTTTCCTTTGGGTGTTTCTTTTTCCTACTTAAGAACTGAACGTGTTGCAAAAGCAGATACAGTGAAAATAAGCAAGAGAAGTCTCATTTCCTGGTGAACAAAGTTCACAATTAGCTCGACTTTTGTGCATGTTGTACCCTATCAAACAGTTCTCCTGACTGCAGTTTGCTGCTTGGATAAAAGATCTCTCATGTCAGATAGACATTTTAGCTGCACAGAAAAAGGGAGAAGAGTCAGTCAAAAATAATACTGTATTCTAGCTGTTATTGCTTCCAACAATTAATGGTGAAATCCATTTTATGAAGCACTGTTTACAGCACTGACATCTGGAGAAATTCTCAACCTGGATCATTTCCAGTCTCTAGATTTATGTACTGGTCCTGCCTCTTTCCCTTTCCCCTCCTTTTTTTCCCTTAAATATTTTGCTTTTCCTGCTTTTTACCATTCACTTAAATAATTATCAGTGAATGATTATGCCATTGTGATTTTCATGGGACTCCAGGTGGATAAAAGTTGTAAATACTTTCTAAAAGGGACACCCAATAGATACCTTTTCATATGGAGAGAGAGATGTACTAGAATCCAGAGCCAGTTCTCACTTAAAACTCAGTTAGTCCTTGAGTCTGCTTGCTCTCAATAGAACTTCAGCAGCATGAAGCTGAAAAAAGTTCAGGCTTCTAAAAGGAGTGAGTTCCTTTCATTCTAGTTTTTCTGAATTATAAAATATTTTTGAAGTGTAAACCACTAAATGATGTGGTTTAAATGTTATATTTACAGGTGTATATTGGTGCCTTGTTTCCCATTCTTTACACTCTTTCTCCAGAACATGACAATTCCCTGGTACCCACTGCCTCTCCTTTCCTCTGGGGACTCAGAGCAGTTGCCAGTGCTGCCCGTCATGACGATGGGTTACTGATGTACGAAAGTGGAATTTACCATTGATTTCAGTAGCAGCAGCTTCCTTGTATTTCTGTGTACAGTTTGTTATGTAAATGTGGGGGTCCACATCTGGATGATATAAGGAATGTGATCTGGCAGATTCTATTTGCAGGTAGAAAAAAAATTGTGGTATGGGAAGAGGAGGACAGAAAAATTGTGGTCTTAAAGATCTTCATCATATGTATCTCATATCCTGAAAAACAATAAAATTATCACTGTTATATTTCATTCTTATCTGGTAGTTCATTGAAATAATTACTGCAGCAAGGATCTGGGTGAAATGTAGCCCCACTGAGAATACTGCTGTCAGGACATTAAATGTATTTATGGGATAATAATGTTTAAAAACAATTCAGGTGGACCAGCTATTAGTGTTAGCAGAAGTAGATACTACTCAAAATATTGAAAGAACTGCTGATACTATTGCTCCGTATAGTCTGTCTGTGGTTTCTTTGTATGTAACGTAATCTGTTGTCAGTAAAATTTCAATTCTCAATATTGGGAAAATTATGTTATGCACAAGGTTCATTTTGCTTTTAGTATTAGTACGTTCTGACCATATTAGTTGACAAGTAAATCTTAACGATCTCTGACATCAAATTTGAGAGCAGGAAATGGTGCATCCTTTCAGAAAGTACCTAAGGGCAAATAGACCTTTTCTAAACCATGTTTAGCTACTGTCAGTATGAAAAGCCGGTAGTTCTTAAGGCTGCATAAGTTAGGAATTTCGGGTTTCAGAGTAATTCTTGTAAAAGTTCTTTTATTTGTGTGCAGAAATTCAACACATGTTGGTAGACTAAGTGAATTTTCACTCATAATGATATCAAATGTTATAAAATGTTTTAAAATATGATACCATTCTTACTAGTTCTTTTGTGTGAGAGACCTTAATGTGCCCTGTGTTTACAGGTTTCTGTTTAATAGGACAGATTTTATCTGAGAAGAAAAGAAAGATGAATATCTAAATTGAATTTTAAAGCAATGGTTTCTATTTCAGCAGATCTCAGTTTACATTTTAGTCACAATTTGCGAGTGGGAACAGAAACATTAGTTTGCTATTATTTATTTTCATTTCGGGTGTAGGTATATTGACAGTGTCAGGCACTACTCCAGTATTAATGTATTTTATCAGGAACATATTATCCACATTATCCATTTCAGTGGGTACCCTAAATATCTGAAATTGTGATGGATCGTCTCACTCCGTACATTGTTGACACATTTACTCCTAATCTTCTTTCTAATTAAACTGCTCAATGAAAGTCAAACATGAATCCATGATGTATCTTAGATTGGCTGACAGGGTTTGTCTATCAGTAGCTTGTACCGTCTGTCTTCCTTGGAAAGAAAAGATGTTGTATCAGTTCTTCAGCTGATAAAAATAAAAGTGGTTCATTAATACAGTTTATTGGGCATTATCTTACCAGAGTTTCTGAAAATGCAGCTTTCCTTCTTGAGAACACAACCGGCTGTACAATATTGTTGGGATGATACCGTTTATTTTAACAAAAGTTCTGTTGTTTTAAGTTCTGCGGTTAGAATAGTCTGTTTTGCTGCAAATTGGGTACCCAAGTCATAGAGACTGCAATAGAGTGTTTCTTTTAAAAATAGAGCATAAAGCAGAAAAGCCTGTGTTTTCTTCCATTGGGAGTTGATTTACAGTTTATAAGCCCATAATTTCAGAAGACAGTAAATAAAGGGATTTGTTGCTTGCTAGTGGTAATCCTGTGAGGACTAGAGAACGAGATGTAAACTTAGGGCTTGGGCCAACAAAATGTTTAAGTAAGAGCTAAATTTGTAAGCAGGTGAATATTTGCTCGCAGTTGGGCATAGAGCTTTTTATGCACTTTCTTGGGGTTTTGATCAAGTGCTAATCTGAAACTGCTGAGCTAAGTTGCAGGCTCTAATAAGAGCTCCTAAGAATATTTAAACAAAGATGCAGAAATATGAATTAACTGACAAATGCGCTAAGGAAAACATGGTCTTCAAGCTGGGCTAACAAGCTACTCCTTTGACATCCACGCAGATCTGACAAAAACCTCTCATACTGCCATTCTCGGAAAAGATTGCAACTATGGCAAGCTCAGGACTTGGCAATGTGCTGTATGGTCAGTGACGTACTCACTGTAAGGTCATGCTTACATGAACAGTTGCACTTTCTCTGGGGTGCTGATCACAGCTGGTTTGCAACAAATCCACATCATCCCTTGCAAACCACTACAGTTGTCTTCTGCTGACAGTAGTACTAGACTGTGCCTTTCTGCAGTTCTTAGAAATAGTCATTTAAACATCCTTGAAGAGAAAGCTTTGCATCATTGTAGTGAGTTGCTCAAAGGTAATATTGCAAAATATGAAGATACAGTTATTTCATATATTGGAAGGTCACATGGAGAGTAAAAGCACTACCAGTGCAGTGAGCAGCTGAACAGTGAAAGTGTCCTTGTGTTTCCATGTCTATCACTAATTAATAAAAAGAGTGTATCCAATAGTCTATCCAAAAAAAATCACCCTATGTCATTCTCTGTGGCAAGCTAACAGTCTTCCTGAGCTTTGTGGATTTTGTAAAGTTATTCCATTCACGTTTAATTATTTTTATTACAAAACCCCCTCCCAGTGATCTGATTTTTAACACAGATCAAATTATTTCCAGCTTGTAAATTCAACACTGATTGAACAAATTCAGCAATCGGTTTTGCATACTTTGTAGGTTTGATAGATTCAAACTCTTTTTTTTTTCTTTTTTTTTCCTTTTTTTTTTTTTTTTTTTTAAAAAAAAAAAAAAAACAGCCTGTGTAGTGGAGAGAAATCATGAAGGCATAATCAGTTATCTAAACAATAGTTGCAGTTATCCTTCACAGGATTTTTTTATCAAGTCTGAAATAAAGACTTTGGCAGTTTTACACATTTTCAGGATTTCATACCAGTTAATTTCTCATCTCTCTTCCTTACTCATGCCCTGATGAACTTGTATTGTTACATAAGCACCATTATGTTCTTGCATTTCAACTAGGTGGCTGTGCTACAATTCCGGAGTCAGACTTGGAGGAAGGAACAGTCGTACCAGGCACCGGAGCAACGTTTACCAATCACAGGCACATCGCAAAGCAGCAATCCAAGCCTGGTAAGTGAAGAAAACTACTTTGTTGTAGGTCAGATGCACAAAACTTTTTGTTTTTTGTGAGCGTTTGTGGATATATGAAACAAAGGACGTGTATTTTTTGGCTTTGTTAGGATAATTCTCTCTTTTTTTGTGTGTTTTAATAGCATAATGTTCAAGATTCTAAGTTTTGCCAGTTACTTTTAGCAAGTATAGTTAATATAGAGATCAGTCATGGAAGTAAAATACTTTATTGTTGAAAGTCTTTGTGCTACTTAGTATTTGAATGAAATACTTGAAGATTTTATTTCCAAACTCTTTGTGGGGAGGAGAAATGAAGCTAAGGACATTTTAATGTAATAAGTTATTTTTTTTTCCTGCATTAAGGAGGGTTTACTTAGTGCCAGTTGATTAAAATATGGTTATTACTTGTCTTTTGTGGGAAGACTTCCTAGAATTTCAGAAAAATATTATTGGATATAATAAAACAGAATTATACTGGTTATAAAATATGCTGCATACAGTGATGACACATTTTCTGGAAAGACTTCATGCTGCTGGGAACTGTGATATAGTGTTAACATATTTTAAAAGCAATAAAGCAGTACATTGCAGTTTAATAAAGTGCTTGCTTAATAAAGCTCTCGGGCTATTATTACAACTATTTCCCATTCTGTTTACTAAGTTTCACCTTCACCCTTTCTTTCCCCTCATTGTGTGTTATGTCCGTATGATTTTTGTGTAATACTAGATGTTAAATATAGTTGAGTATTACTGCTAGAGCAGGTGTTTTCCTTGTAGATGGGTGCTTAGGTTACGTTAAGAATGGAAAGAGCATGTGGGCTGTAGTCAACAGTAATCGGAAACAGACAGAAAATCTGTATGCATCAGCTAATTACATGTGTAAAATACTTGTTTGCCCAGCTAACTCTTTGCACAGACAATTGTGCATTTGTAATGTAAATCCTGCCATTGCAATTAAATATATATTAGTGAATTTTTAATAGTAGGCAGGCAAGAAATATATAATGCAGCAGTGTATAGCAATATCACAGTGTGACTTTAAACTTCAAAATGAATACCTGCTCACAGAAAAGAGCAACAAGAATACAGGAGGCCAAGAGCTCTGATTTTTTTGAGACTACTAATTATCTGCTGTTGCCATGGTCTTCAGGTTGTATGAAGGGAAGCTGTCAGCTTTGACATACATACAGTTTAATTGTTGCAATGTGAGTATATTAAATAACTCTCATCGTCATGGAAGGAGATATCTGTTCTGTGTGGTGTAGGATCCAATTGTGATAACATTCCATCTGCAGGTGACCAAATGGATCGGGAACGTACTGCAGCCAGTCATAGAATCATAGAATCACAGAATGCCTAAGGTTGGAAGGGACCTCTAGAGGTCATCTAGTCCAACCCCCCTGC
>JAWLRI010000262.1:3587732-3608184 GCA_034781795.1 Crypturellus tataupa
ATCCAAGCGGGTCTTGAAGATCTCCAGGGAAGGAGACTCCACAACCTCTCTGGGCAGCCTGTTCCAGGGCTCTGTCAGTCCTTCTTTGCTACTCCATTCTTCTCATCAAGCAGGTGGTTTTAGTGTTTTTCAGTAGATAGTGTATTCCTCTATGGTTAAATACCCTAGTTGCTGAAAAGGCTATTGTAAGAGGAAAGGTTTAGACGCACAAAAAGCACAAAAATAGTCATGAAATCCAGCAACAGCACCTGCAGGGGACCTGCATATCCTACTGCAAATTGGGCCGGGATAAAAATTGAGACGTGTGTCGTGTAGTTTGGCTGTTGTTGATGCTTTGCAACTTTCTGTAAGAGACAAAATGAAAATTTTGAAAGCTTTAAATTAGTCTTTAGGTTGACAACTGCGTATTAGACCAGTGAATTTAATTCATTCATGGTAAGAACTGGCTGCCATCTGCCAGTTAATGCTGCAATATAGAGAAAGCTTAGAATATCTGCCACCGAGCTGTCTGGAAATTCTAATTGCTACAAGTGTAAGAGCCAAGGGAGCTACTTAAACCATAAGGTAACACTAGGAATGAAATCACAGCCTTGCAATGTTTTTCTGAACATGATTTTTTTGGCCTGAGTTCTTGCTCAGTTACCAGAGACTGGAGCAAGACCACGATGGTTGAGTTGAGCCCTCAAAGAACATTTGTCTTAAATATTATTTTTTGAGTTTTTCATAGGACTGTATCAGCTGAACTGATAACCATGCAAAACCTTCTCAATGTTCTTCACAAAGCCCCTTCAGCTTATAAACAGAATTTAATAATAGAGTTTGTTACAAACAGCTCAAAGCTGAAGAGAAAAAAACAGTGTCTCTTCAGCTGTAGCTGTGTGAGGATGGGCTCAGTAGCTGGTATGGCTGTGGAGGGAATCTGAAATGAAGCATCTCTAGGGCTTATGTGGAAAGTGGAAATGAAAACAATAAGATGAACTAGTCCAAAGAAATCTGTAAGTCGCAGGAGAACATCTGAATCCAATGGACTCCTGTCCATTGAAACTGATGGAGAAGTACTTGCTCCATCTGGTGCCAGACAAAATCTTAGCAGCAGGATTTTGTGCAGGTTAAAGTCTATTAATAGTTAGACACAGTGTACTGCAAAAAGGAGTAATGAAGTTGTGTCAGTGGGAACACACAGGTTTCTGCATCAGAAATAATGGTAAATGCTACTGTTTACCACGATACCGCAGGCTAGGTAAGAACAAAGGTGAAGCTGTTCTCCACAGAGCAACTGCAGAGTCAGGAGGGGAAAAAATAAGAACAAAATGCCTTATTAGAAAGGATTATGGTTTAACTTTGCAAAGATCTCGGTAGGAAATGGTGGGAATTGCTTATTTAGAAAAGAAGAAGCCAGAGTTTTCTCTGAGGTGCTGTAGTCAACCGCCCTTCGTTATAGGCAAATAGTTTGTGAAAGTAAATCTGATGGAGATAAGTGCTATCAAGCAGGTTAGATTACGAGAAAAAATGAATTTAGGAAGAAGCCTCCAGAGCAGGAAAAGTCTTGAATTCTGTGCCAGATTTTGAGACCTCCCTATTACTGCTCCAACAGACTAACTTCAGCTAATCTTAATCTAGCCGACTCCAGTATTACTAGTGGTCTACTCGTGAGAATGTGGCATTGAACACCGGCTATGGAATTTACCAAGTTCAAAATAAATACTCAACAGTTAATTCGTGTGGAACTCCCGCTGCTAATAAATATCAGTTTGCTAATCTCTTGCTAATGAGATGTTATATATAGGGTGTGTAGTGTCCAGTGTCAGTCATTGCACTGGAGTCTCGTATGCCCTTTGGGCAGGGTGAGAATTTTAAAAATTCTTTTGAATTTCATGAAACTCTGGGAAAGAGATTACTGCTTTAAAAGGTTTTGTGTGAGCTATTCAAAAACTCCGAGGGAAATGAGGGATGGAGACCTGGAAGACCATGCTGTGTTATGAGGAAATAGGCTAACTTTGATCTTGCTGTTTTGGTAAAGTGAGGACAGGGCAGCACAGATTCCACTGTGGGCTGCACAAGCCTTGCAGAGAGTTTGAATAGAATTGGAAGTTCTGCATCCACTTTGAAGTCTGCACCTACATCCCTGTTTTTTCACTGAGCTTACAAATATAATGCTAATGCAGATGTGCCGACCTCTGCTGCAATCACAAGCACATATGTAGTTATTGCAGAATCTCCCTTTTGCAGGTCCTCTGGATTTCATTTCTGGGTTATGCTGTTCCCACTGTCTCCCATTTTCTTCCCTAAAAGTTAACACATTTCTCACGAAAGTCACAGTTGTGCTTGAGAATTACTTGGTTTCATGGAAAGGTTTTCGTGTATTCTCTAAAGTCTCTTTTTGAGTCTCAGTTCTCAAGTTCTACCTTACTCTTAAATATTTCTGTCAAAGCGAGCTGGAAATGCAGTTTGTGACAACTAAATATAGGGAAGTTCATGTTAATGGCAACTTTTTAGAGCATTGCTCTAGTGAGATGAATCTCTAGTGAGATGAATCAGTAACTTGTGCCTGAACAATTGGACTGTGATAGATGATAAGCTTTAGGATGAAATAGAACAACTGTCTTTATCAGGATACAGCCCTAAAAATAGGGCTGGTGTGCTGCTGCTGCTGCATTATTAAAAGAGAATTTCCTAAATATTTTTTTTCTAGCTAGTCAACATTTTGGTTAGGGAGGGTCTGGTTGCTCTTTTATGAGTAGAGACACCTTTACTCTGGTGAATCATGAGTAACTCCATTAAGGAGATAGAAAAATAGGGGAAAAGTTAACATAAATCAGAGGACAATTAGACTGTAAGATGGAATTTCTCAGTGGAACAATGATATAGCATAGTTTTTCCTTATTCGCTCAGCAAAACACTGTGACAATGCTGGCAGTGAAATTTGACAGATCTTATGTCATGCAACTAATGAAAGGTCCCGGCATGAAAATTCTAATAAAGATAAATAAGCTGTCCTGTAAATAATCTATTCAAACAAACAAAAAAAAGTCTTAAATATTTTAGGAAAATATTTGCTTGACTTTGCAGTGATAGTTCAGAATAACCATCCTCTATTCTCAAGAGAGCAACAGGAGACCGCATGGGCCAGTATTTATTATTTAAATACAAATATTTCACAGAAGCCATTGACACGAGCAGAAATTACTTTCAGCCTGAATTAAGGTAATCCAAGGAAACAACATTTCTATCCAAAGCTTTGGCATTTGCACTTGCTACTGTGCTGCAACTGTTTTTAGTTAAATTCTTTTACTGTCCTGCAAATATTTGGATGACTGAAGAATTAAATTTCAAAGTTCTCATCTAGTATGCTTATATTTAGTAGAATAAATATACTTTCATAGTTTAATACTCTTCGCATCTCAGAACAAAACCTGTTTCAATGTTTACAGTGCTGTACTGGAGTAGATTTTTAATTCTTCTTTAATTTGAAGCATCTGGCTTTTTGCTTTGTCTTAAACACACAGAAAACGGTACGGCAATAATTATAGGTTGAGCTCTAAAGTCTAGTAAAACAAGATATTCAAATTTATTAGAGTCAAATTTATTAGAACAGCCTTCAAAATTGCATCCAGGCATTACACGTTTTCCTGCAAGCTTCATTTTTGTTTTGTTTATGTAGATGTTGCGGATTCAATTTCGGGAGATCCTTCAAATTTATCCTTCTAATCAATAATTGCCGTTGCTATTGTATTTAGACAACGTTAGGAGCTGTTACATGCTTTCAGCCCACCAAGAGGCTCAGTTGCACAACCAGCTGTAAAGAAGTTTGCAACTATTTTTTTAATGGATCTTGTGACACACATAAATTGGGGTGTATGCTAAGTTTTCTTATGATTCATGATTTACATGAACATACAACACAGCTGTGTGAAATCGGTGTCTTTAAAGTAGCTCTGCGTGATGTAATATGAAATTTTTGTGGTAGTTTCATTTATTTCATTTTAGAAGTGAATAATTTTAACCATTTGGCTTTGTACAAACCGCTAGAAGGAAAAGACCCGTCTATACATGAATCCTTTCATTTTTATACTGTGCCTTTCTTTACTACTATCTCGGTAGATAGTAGGGAAGAGAAACATGGGAAGAGAAACATCCTTGACTTTGTTTTGAAGAGTGTTTAAATATCCTGTAAAAACGCTAAAAGAGATGGTTTAATAAAGATTCCTCCTTGCTTTAGATCAGGCGTATTATGTCTATAGGGCTTTTAGCCACACGAAATTTTCTTGATAGGAAGATATAGGTGGCTCTAAATTACTGTCAACATCAAGTTTGCTACACTAGTGATCACCAGGATTTTGAGATTCTTGCCAATTGCATCAATGGTAGTTTCAATGTATGTAGCCAAGCAATTAATTTTTTCAGGTTAGACAGTACAACTAGGGCAGAAATCAATGTTAATGCTAATTGTAATGTGTGTCGCATTAAATAAAATGGAAGTTTATAAATTAACCTCAAGATCGTTTTGGAGAAATGCACGTGCCGTCTGGAATAGCCTGTCTTGCCTTTAGTAAACTTTCAAAACAGTCGCTTGGATGAATCAGACTTTTCTGCAGTCCTGGACAACTTTTGAACCTAGTTCATGTGAAAGTTTTGGTTACTACATCCACGGTGGAGAAGTAATAAGAACAGGCCTGATTTTCTAATTTAATTTTTGAAAAATCACCAAAGGACCAATTAGTCCTGTAGTGACTGTTCTGAAGTTCAAAGGAATGAATTGATCTCTGACAATTTGAACTTAGTTTTGGCGTTTTCTTTTTGGCAAGTGAGTTGCAATGCAATGTTTTGTCTCTGACATGAGGAAGGTTTTGTAGAAACAAATTAGGCATTGAAGTGCTAAACCCATGATGACTGATAATAAGTGAAAGCTTCTTCAAGACCTAACCTCTTTAGTAGCCTGTTTATCATACTGATGTATTTATTGTAGTACCATGAGACTAGATCCTTGTTTCTTTCTGCGTAGACCTTCTCAGGTAAAGGGAAAGCCAGCAGCTGGGCCCACCTAATACTTCAAAAATTGGTAAGCTAATTGTTTCCACAAGAAAAGGTGCAAAGAAAATCACTGGCCTACAAAGGCCTATTTTTGTGGAGAGAGCTGAAGAGATTTATGGGGGTTTTCTTTTCCACAGAGCCTGTTTTTCTAAAGAGCAGGGCAGCTTAAAAGATTAATGTGAGAATTCCTTCATTAAGTCAATAGCAAATGAAGTGCAGTTTCTCGGGAGCTTGTATATACGTCATCTGTGAAATGTAATGTCATAAATGAAAACCTAACAAGTTCTATTTATGTTCTAATACTTGCAAATTCAAGAATATTCTAGTATATGCTTTCCATATTTCTGCAGCAGATAGATCAATCTCTGCGAGCATTTCCCTGTCTCCATGGTCATGGTACTGTTTTACAAAATGTTTTCTTTCAAAGGTTTAAAGAGAAAAATAAATGCAAAGACCACTTATTGACTGACTAATTCTAGTCTGTTTCTGTGACTGTCAATGAATCAGAAAGATCTAAGGGGTACTTTATATTTTCCTTCATAGAATGGCTCAGGATGCCTTTTTAGGTGACAAAATTTATTGATGTTTCCCATACATCCTTGGCAATTTTTCTGCATTACTAGGAGCTTGAGGAGAAGTAGATAATGTGTATTGCTAGGATTCGTTGCCTTTCTCTTGCTTTGCTATAAAGTGGGCAGGTCAGAAGCCAGTCTGGTCACTCTTCGCTGCTGCCTAGTGTTGCCCTGGGATGGAGAAGGTTGATAGGGGCTCTGTTCTCCTCGCTCATGGTTGCAGGATTCCCTTGGGTTTGGTTCCTTGCACCAGTTCTTTTCATCTTCAGGTCTTTCAGTGTTGGCATCTGAAGTGCACATAGCAAATATATCCGGAATTTTGTTTCTAGCAGAAATGAAACATTGATTTCTCTAACCTAACTCTGGGATTCAATCTTTCCACTGAATACTGAATAGAAGGATTTGTTTTCCATCTAATGTGTTACTGACTCTCCAGTTCTTACAAGCAGTGTTTTGTACTGAGATTTTTAATTTAAAAAACGAACAAACAAAAAACCCACAATTTTGTTAAGAGCGTTGATAGCTTTGAACTTCATGCATTGGTTGCTTTAGTATTCTTATTCAGTATTTTTTTTGTTGTTGCTGTTCTTGGTCACGTAATACAAACATCTGCTTTCTTGACATAATATATGTCTGTAAAAAGCACTTTCAACTAATGATTATTTATTTGCGTTTCTATTAGATGTTAATAAAAAGGCCCTATCCATTCTTGGCAGTATTTGAGAAATATAAAGATGGTTTCTGCTGTTCTGGTTTCTAATGAGGTAGTAGTTTCTAATGAGGTAGTATTTTTCTTTTCTTTATTAAAAAAAATAAGAAAAGGACAGATAATCTCATCTAAAAGTTTTTGGAATGCCCATGGAGATTTTCCAGCCAAAGGGGTTTAGTGGCTGCCAGGTATATTATTGAACCCTGGGCAGTTGTTCATGTCCCTTGAAATAAGGTTGGCACAAGAAACTGCAGACACTTTTTGGCTCCTTCCATCCATCTTTATTTAAAAAGGGGTAATTCAAAGGAAGATGTTCAGTGACACAAAACAGAGTCAAGTGCCCCAAGGACCCTTTTTACTTCTGAAAATCTGTGCTGCAAAATATATGAAATGCTGAACACCTAGGAAATGCTTAAACACAAACAAACAATAACAAAAAAATCAGACTCTCCAAGAAACTGAAAAGAAAAAATGGGTCTTGGCACTATGCGGATTATATCTAATGGAAAGTCAAGCTGCACATTAATGAAGGTTACGTGTGTCCTTCAACTTTGAGCTTCTCTAACCTTCCCAGAATCTGAAAATTACTGCTAACGGAGTTGTTTGACATATCAGACCAGAGCTAGTGAAGTCCAGAATATGACTGCAAAAGTGTTTTCCAGGTCTGTAGCACAAGATGCCAAAACTTACTTTGTAGCATGTCGGTGTTGGCCTCCTTTTAGAAGTCATTTTGGTGTGCCCCTCCACTACCCCCTCACTGTCCTCTTCCCAAATTCCCAAAGGCAGCCATTCACATTATGAGCTAATGGCTTAAAACTTTCTTTATAAAAATAAAAAGGACTGGTTTTGACACACAAGTTTGCGTGAAGGCACCTGAAACTGCAAATATCAATTCTGTCTCCCCGAGCGCTGACTCTACAACCTTTTGAAAAATAAGAGATCCGAATGGAAACATTGACTGTCTTTTAAAGAACTGCTGACATGCCTGAAATGAGGGAGCACATTCCCACGTGCTATTTGTTGGAGAGTGTTTCTGGAATTGCGAATAGGTTTTCCATGTCATTGTGTAGGAAACTGTCAGTGACATTCTAAGCCACTTGGAGCAGGGCTAAAAGTTTGCTGTGAATCATCATGCAATGGACAGCAGTAGGAATAATGGATGATAGATAATATCAGAGTATTATGTACCATCTTTGGTAAATAATATTGTGAATGGTACAGAAACATTTCCGAAGCTGACTTCAGCTTTTTTTTTCTTAATTATTAGAATTAAATATTCAAAATGTTTTTATGCATATGCAGTTCTACAACATCAGACATGAATATATCTGGGAGGATAACATTTGGATTGGCGGTGGTGTGATGTTGGAATTGACGTGCCTCTGAAGAGGCTGAAACACAAAATTCTGGCTCTGTTGTGACTCGAAATGGCACAGTATCTGTGAAGCCAGGAAAGAGCCTCCTTTTTGTATGCTGGTCGTGTATGTGTTTCAGTCATTCTGGCTCTAGCTCTTAGCGTCTGTCCCTTTTCTTAAAATTGACTGTGACGTTTTTATTTTAGATTCATGTGCTGTAGTGATAAGAGTTTTTCTGCAGTTCTTTGATTGCTGGGTCACATAGTTCTACTGTAGCAACATGCCTAATACCAGACGATCACATTCTGTTTTCATTAGGAGTGTCTTTGGGACCACATCTGCATCTCTGTGTGCTGTCACGACTGTCATAGCTGATGGCAAGTCTCAAACTCCATTTGACTTGTTTGTTATCGCCTGTGACTGTAAGATATGGCACATGCAACTATGTTGTCCCCAGTACTTAAATGTAGCATATATATGACTTGGTTTTCTTCAGTGGAGATTCAAATATAGTAGTTAATGACTCAGTGAGTTTAATGGTACTTAATGCAGGTTGCCTTCTGACCAATTAAAAGAACAGAATTCAAAGCATCAGGTTTCAGGAACTGATATGAACATATCATGGCCATAGAAAAAATGGGAGATGATGTTTGAGTTTCTTGGAAGACAGCCGTATAGCTCAATTAAAGTGTATTTTTCACCTGTGTCTACTTAATTCTGGCTTAGTCTGTACTGTCATAACCCGCAGGTTATGACACCTGCAGGTTATTCTTCACCTGTGATGGTGAAGAATAACACCCTCTTCCTGAGACGGCATTGAACACAAATTTAAGCCTATTCAGCATTTCCAAAAGTAAGATATGAGGCCAAAGTAGAGATGAATGAAAACCAGTGTAAATGTCTAGTTTTGTAGTAGCTGCTGGAGTATGCAGGCAGAAAAATTGAAGCTGCGCTAAGCAGTGCTCTTGGGATCTGCCATCTCGTGGGTGAAACCACACACGTGCTGGAAGTGATAGGAAGCAACGTGCCAGTATAAAAGCCAATAGAGTTCAGATTTTTAGTCACATGTGATGGATGTAAAAATAACTTTTATTTCCCAAGAAGACTTTGATTTCAAAAGTTTAAACAAACTATTTGTTTGTCTATTTTTGGGGAAAAATGATGAAAAGATGCTCTAAAGTGTTTAGCAGCATGTGATGTGGTGTCTGGATTGATGTTAGAGCTAGGTCTATTTTTTTTATTTTATTTTATTTTTACTTTTTTTTTCCTGCCATTCTGCATTTTTTCCGCAAAAAATGCAAAAGATCCATTTTTTTAATCAAGGACTTGCTATTTATAGCCCTTGTTGCATCACAGAACAGGGGGAACCACAGCAGAAACTCTGTATTTCCTTAGCTTGCTGCATTTCCTAAATATGTAAATGTAAACTTGTAATATGTATTTTTTTAGACCAGCTATACCAGATTATTTTTCAGCCTCTTTTATAGTTCCTACTTAGTAAGACAGCAAATAAAATACTGTCTAATCAAATCTGAAACCTTACGTAATTTAGTTGTCTTTAAAATATCTCTATAAAGGTTGCCCTTGCTTTCATGTTAATAATATGAGTCAAGTGTGTGATTTTTTTTTTTTTTTTTTTTTTTAATATATACTTTGGCTCATAGCTAGCTGTCATATATCTGTCTTCACCAAGACGACTGCCCTGAGTGTCCTGGACAGAATGATCAACTCTATAACCTTGCGCAATACGCCAGCTATGTATAAGCACCCTGGAGAATACAACTGTACTTCAGAAATGAGAAGCTAAGCTTGCTTTCTGGCAAGCAGTCTTATCAAAATGTTGTAACCTAGAAATTTGATTTGATTGCTGATCCTATTCAAGAAAACCTTGAAAGTTAAAGTTAGAACTTAAAAATATTGAAATTATATGCAGTTAGAGACCTCTGGCTTCCCTGTGCCTGTGTTTATAAATAAATAAAATATCAGTAGTTTTATTCTGGTGTGTTTAACCTTCCAGAAAATGCTGTTAATTTCTTTCATGTGTATGAGAGCTAACAACTTCTACTTTGGGACTGGTAGCCGTTGTCACCGCAGGTGGGAAAGAGGAAAAGAAGCAAGGTAAGGAAGAAGAAAAATATAGCTCAGTAAAATATCAGAAATATGGAGATGTTTCAGATCAGATAGTTACTAGGTAGCTCTTTCCTCTGTGCACAGCTAGTCGCCTCATCCTGGCAGAGGTCTGTGCTGTAGCTACGATCCGTGTGTTTGACCAGACTCGGACACGTGTTGCGCTGTCATCTGGTCCGCAGGTGCGAGGCTGCTGGTTCTGCGGTGGAGGAGGTTGGTATGGGCAGTGTGATGCAGGGGGAAGAATAGGACTATCTATTTTGCCAGGAGGCCATAGAGCTAATTCCACGCAAGATGAAGCTGCATCCTGGCTTTTGCTAAATTAGCTCCCACAGTCATTCACCCCCTAATTGCAGGAGCACGAGCGCTGGCTGATGGAAGGAGAAGGGAATAGGGAAACCACTGCTGCAGCTTAGATTGGTTTATAGTGCTGGGTGACTTGCAGCCAGAATAGCTGAAACCTGCTCAGACCCTTAGTGGGAACCCTGAGAAAAGCACCCAGCTATTCTGTTTTTTTAATTATATGCTCTGCCTTATTAAGGAGATATGTAAAGTTCCTCTGAGTTTTGTTACATAATGAACTGCTGCTGGAAACACTTATTTTTATGTCATTGAAGGTGGTTTGTTTATGTGGCGGAGCCTCTCTGTTCTTGTCCACTCCGCCAGGATTCATTTATGCTTTTTCCTGGCAATTTTCTCACAGTTCTAAAATTGTGGACGCAGGCCCTAATCCAACAAAGATCTTAAGCACATAGGCTGCTAAATATATGTAATCTCGCTAGACTCGCAAGGGATTGTAGTGGGCAAAGTGGAAATACACTTCACAGAGAGACTCAAGGGTATCCGTCCTGGAGTAGCACGGGTTATAGGCCTGAAAGAAAAGTCACATTAGGACGGCTGCTTCTCCTTCTTCGTATTGTACTGCTTGAGTCAAATGGAGAATAGGTCAAGGCTTCCTCACAAACCTGAGGCTAAGCCAACACACAAATAGCCTTGAGCAGCAGTTTTAACATTTTTGAATACTTGTAGGCAGAACTAACCTTTAGGATAATAAACTGTCCATCTGCTGTTAGTCCATTTTCTCTTTCTTTCTCTATATATTTATGTTTATAGTTTGGGTGTGATTCCAGACATCTCATTATAAATAAACCTGGAATGCTCTAAATTTAAATTACCATTCATTCTCTCTCTTTTTTTTTTTTTTTCCTTTTCCTTTCCTTTGAAAAAGAATGTTTTAAGTGGAGCTGCCTGATACTCATAGTCTAAAACTTCAAACTTCACTTGTTTTCTGGTGTAGTTCTCTAACAATTATACATTGACTTAACAAAACATGTCAGATCCTGTGTTTCACTGTCTCTTTTCTGGAAACATCAATATTTTTATTCATTGTCATGTTAATATGTGCTTCAATGCAAAGGCAAACTACAAAACAGACTTTAGCTGAAGTGATTTCTTTTTCCAGTAATTATATGCATCTCCCTGGTGCTGACCTATAAGATCGGTATTTCAGAACTGTTTTTCTACTGCTTCTGTTTAGATTTGTTCTTCTGCTCTCCTTTTCCTCTTGCATCGCCTAGTCTCTTTCTCCTTTTTCTTCTGTTTGGAAAATACTGAATTCTTTTCAGTGCTCAACATGTTATATTCAGTAAAGATGCTAAAAGGTGGTAATCATTATAGATATCTTTAAAGATGAAAGTTATTAAGGCTGATATGGCTGCTTTGCATGTTCGCTTGTGTGCTTTTGTTACCTGGATGTCATTGAAAACAACTAGGTTCCATTTCTCAGTGCCTAGAAGATTTCTGAATTTCAAAGAACCATCATATGTAGAATTCAAGTTACTGTATTTTAGGTAGAGAAAGGTTGTTGAATTGACTGTCAGGTCTCATTGATTTGGTCGGTGATGAGATTGCCTTCTCCAAAATGAGTATCGCCTTGGCTGTATTTATTACCCCTTTGCTTCTGTTCACAGATGCAGGGTAGCTTCTACAGGAAAGATCAACATGGATAAAAATGGCCATTCGCCCCAGAACTGAGTATTGCTCCTCAGTTCTTTCCTTGTGAGAAAAAGGCCTGTCTTCTGCCAGCTCAGATTCCTGAACTTGGTCCCCAGCAGGGCCAGTGGGCACTAGTGTCACTACAAGCAGGAGTCCGGACATCTGCAGCCCCAAGTTGGGCAATACTGAGTTCAGGGAAAACTGGGATAGAAGCTCGTCCCACAGATTTCTATGTGAAAAGCTGATTTTGTTTATTTGCTATTAAAATCAGATTCTAAGAAGTCAGTTACAGAATCACAGAAGGAATGATAATCTCTACTGCTGTTGTTAATAACCAATATATAACTAATGCAACTGTTAAATCTTTTGTAACATGCAGCTAGCGAACTATCTAGAGAACTAGTATACTCAGACTTATGAACAAATGAGTGAGAATAGTGGGAATATATTTGTGCAAAAACAAGTAACAGATAATCGTTTTGAAATTATGTAGAATAGAAAATTATGTAGAATAAGTTAGGTGTTCTATGTCATTGGCTAATTCCTGTAAACACTTCCACCTAAATCTGACTTCAAAAACAAAAACTTTTTTTTGTGCTAAGAGCTGTTTGGCTTCTGAACTACCTGTGGTTTCGCTCCTTCTAAAAGCTTTATTCCTTCATGCTTTTACTGCTAAGTACAGTAAAATCTGGAAGAGACAACCCATATATTTTTTTTTTTAAACAACCTGAGTGCTGATGCTTATAATTTCCTTTCTACAGGCTCTTAAAAGTACTTATTTCCTATAATAAAATGAAAATGTCAGAGGGAAGGGAGGTTTCTTCTTATGTCCTCTTTTTGTTTAATCCCAAACAGCAGAATATTATCTCAACTTTCTGAAAACTGCTGTTTCAGGCATGGTCGCTCACCATTATTCATTAGCAAAAACTAGGATTTGGATTTGAATTCTGTACAATTCTTTTAGAGCCATTTCAGATTTGTGATTTATATTGATTTTGCTGTGTATACATTATTAACCTCTGTGCAGAACCATGGTGATGGGTTTTGTTATCAAAAACAGCAAAGAATATCTCTGTTTTTGGAGATTGCACATTGGAGATTTGGGAGATCCAAGCAGGATGGGTTTTAAGATCTGCAATGTACATTAAGTAATGTGCGCTGCCTGATTTAGTCATAAGTAACAGTTTCTGAAACCACATTTGGCAGGCACTGCTTAAAGTAGAATTAACTGGCTCATGGCAAGGGAGATTCCAGGAGACTGGCTGTCTTTGTATAGATGTATAAAATAGCCCAGAAAATTTTCCAGGGGAATCTCTGGATAGACAAGATAAATCCTCTTGCTTTGTGCATCTCCCTTCCCCAGGAAGCTCTGCCTCATTCTTGACTGTTCCACTTGTCCCACAGTATTTGATACCTCTTTCTACCTGTCCAGCAGAAACTGGCTGGACTTCTCGAGGTTTTCCTGCACAAGGTGATTTATGTTTCATATTGAGCTGAATTTGGGGACTTTAGAGAGGGGAGGGAAATAAAATGCTTTCCAACATGGACTTACGACTGATAGAAGAGGGAATGTCTTTGCTAACTGGTTGACCTCTCCTAAAGTAACAGGAAATAGTGATACTGAAACAGAGATAAGTAAGTTTCATCAGATGCTTTAAAAGATCTGATGATCAGTGCTGGAAGGTAGTAACAGGAATGGCTCAAATCCATTGTGTCCAACTTGTAGTGAATAAAGCCCTCTTCCATTTTGATTCAAATTAGTATCAATTTAAATGAGATCAGAATCACTCTGTTATATTACAATTAGAAGAACTTTAGTAGAGGGTAACTTGCTGATTAGCAATATTTTTAAAATTAAGTTTGATAATTCATTTATTGTAGATGAGAGATACTTGATAAAATCTTATGAAGATGTCATATACGGAAACTTTTTTCCAAAACATAAAGAGAAATTAAATTATGTTTTTTAAGTAGCAAAAGCCAGAAGAATTATCATCTTCATGTGTGATTCTCATGTTCAGCCATATGTGTTCAGACAGAGCTACCTTACCAACTGTAGATATTCTGATTTTTTAATTCCTATCTATCAGAGAACACTGCCATGTTTTTTGAAGGCAGGTTAAAAATTGTGTGTATATGTAAATATACTTCTATAATATAGTTAATAAACTATGTATATTTAACAGAGAAGGGAAAAATAGTACCTGAGTACATGGGGAGAGCATTCACAGAAATAGAATATTAAGGCTAGCATTGACTGTGTGATACCAAACACAAGAAGTAACATCTTATATGTGAATACAAGGGCTTAGACTTATCCAAAAGAAGAGAGTGTTGCAAGTAGTGAAGTATGAACTTTCCCACCTCTGCAGCATCTCCAAAGCTCTGTAGCATGCTGAAGTTGTATAGCTGGGATCTGAGTATATGTTTAGGCAAGGATCTGTTTGACTAAGCATACAACATAACAAGGAAAACTGTGCCTAACCATAAAATTAGGATACCTGGACATCACGTGGTTCCATGGCTTGGAGTACGTGTGCCCCAGCTCCATCCCTTTAATTCTGCTGAGCTCACAGCAGTGGAATGTCTGAATGAGGCAAAGCTGCCAATATCTTGCATTTCATTCATTAAATCTTTAAATGAAAATGTCTTATTAAATTATGAACATTTTAAATCTCCTCTGGAATGAAATTGTGGATTATTTTAGATAAAATTTATTATCTGAGGGCTTGTGCCTTTGTAGCTTTGAATTTAAATCTCATACAGATCCAGATTTGATTTAGAACTATTGTTAATTATAACATTCAAATTACTGACATAATCTATATTAGAATTATTAAGAAACAGACTTGCTTTATTTCTTTTCCAAAGGTCAATCCTATCAGTTCCCTAGCATTTTTGGAAAGGAGACCAGGCAAGGCAATTTTTTCCGACCTCAATGAATCTAGAGATTGGACTTCTGTCCTACTGCCTTCATAATTCAGGACAGAAAAAAATAGAGACAGGAAAAATCTTAATTTAAATGAAGTTAAATATTACTACTGAATAGTTACTATATTTTACAGACATACAATATATTTTTTTGCGTAGATATATTCAGGACTGTTGATACCACCGATGCCCTTTGTGTTGAATTAAATACATTTAGCATCAGGCACTAAGCTATGGTTGAGCTCCCTATTTCAGGCACCTAACAAAGTATTCCAAAATCTGGAAAAGCAACTGTTTGTTTCAGGCTGCTGCACCTGGGCTAGCAAGCTAAGCTTCTGGCTGATCAGTGAATAAAGCAGATTATTCCTCTGACAAATTGATTAAGAGCGAATTAAGGTACCCACCTTGCTCTGAGTTGCTTTGGGGCTCCCCTTGATACCTGTGTAGTTGAGTGCTCCTGCCTGCTGCGCAAGGAGCCACATGGGACTGGAGATACCCCTTGCTAATATGTTTTAGTAATTAGTTTCTGTTCATTAACATATGCTCAGAAAACAAATTTTGCCTTCGCTGTTTTGGCTTTAAATTCTTGTATTCTTCTTATAGAAAAATCCTAGCAGATGCTGGTTCCTTCTTATGGAACATTCTGTCTTCTAGTTTTGTATTCATCTGAAGATTTTCTCTTACAGGTCATTAAAGTGTGAATTATATTTAAGTGTGCTACCAAATGAAGCTAAAAATTGAAAAGTAATTTTTTTTTTTTGGTCTTGAATCTCACTCTTATCCCTCTCTCCCCACTTTTGTCTGGTTGGAATAGGAAATATTGCCACATCAGGTTCCTTAAAAGATATTGTATTCTTTATCAGTACTTTACACTGCCCTATTACAGGTGGTTTTGTTGTAGAAATTCAGATAAATTAGAATTTTAAAAGATTTTATGTTTCTGGTAAGAGCTATACTCCTTTGTGAAGGACTGGCCAAGTGAACCTTATATGAAATGCTCAGTGCATTTCAGGAGCCATTTACTGTTTAAGGAAGATTGGATTACTCAATAGTTGCCAAATTCATAGAATACTAAGATTATTTTTTTCATGTGGTTTTGATTTTTTTAAGGTTTCTCATAAGAAAATAGTTTCATTCATATCAGATTGTTTCATAGAGATTTTTCTTTTCTGACCATCTCTCATGTGGATCTGACTCGATCCCATGCATGATTGCCATAAAAGCCTCTCCTTCCTGAATTTCATTTATTGGCCTTTCAGTCTCCAAATCCTTTTTCCTAGTAAACCGAGGGGGAGATTTTTCTCTGTCCAGGTATACATGTAACATCTATGCACAGGATCCCCAAAGTAATCAACATCCGTTCAGGCAGAGGAGGAAAAGACCATATTTCTTGATAGCTGCGACTGTTGTACTGCATCTTACTTAAGCTCTGCTCTTTATCCCTGTTTCTTTTAGCTGGAATTCCAGCTGTGGGCCTCTCCAGCCCGTGGTCTGCCTGTAGGGTATTCCAGCAATGCCCTGATTCTTTCCCAGTCACGACCGAGCTCTTTTCTCTGCTTTATGTATGAACTGTTTTGGACACTATTTTTTTGGATCGTAAAAACTGCACGATGCTCTTGCATGAAGTCCTGAATTTACCTGTGCGGGTCACGCTGCGCTTTGTGGTAGCAAAAATCCTGCTAGCAAGGTTATTCACTTGTTAGTTGAGTTGCTGTTTTTGTTTGTTTGTTTTTGATAACGTGTGTGTGTCAGAAGGAAAGTCAGCCCAAAGTGCATTTATTCTTTCTTTTGCTTTCTTCCTCTTGTCCTCTCCTACCTTCTGCCTCTTTAGATGATTAGCTGTTTTTTGCAGCCTGATTTAAACAAACTGATTATATCTTTGGAGAAGGGAAAAGTACAGCTGTATCTTATTATATTTATACATCTAAAACCCACTGATTCAAACAAGTTTTCTTTTCTCTAAACAGAAATTATCTTAAGAGAAAGTGTTTCCTCAAGAGCACTCTCCTTTCGACGTTTGTGTTGATAAGCAAAGCTTTCCCTCAGGAGGATGAGGTCTCATCAGCACAAAGGACTGAATATCCTTTAACTCAATTTTCCCTTATCTGAGCCAAAGTTCTTGTTTAGTTCTTTATTCTCTCACCTCTTCTCAGCTAAAATATTGAATGAAGGCTGACTGTGTCATCTTTTTGGATCAATTATTTATATGTAGCTCCTTCTGATTAAACCATCTATATACATGTTTTTTGATCTTCAGAACAGAATATTTAAACATTAAAGCATAATTATATTTTGGGGGACCCTGGTCATATAGTTACAACTGCTTAAGCAGATGTAGGTGTAGGCAAATCACATGTAGGTGATTTACAGAACTGAGGCCTGAACTAGTTCTGGTCTTTTAATTTTTTTCCAATAAATTCTTATTCTCTACTTTTAAATATGAAAGTTTATGCCAACCCCTTTTACTGTGACTAGAGGCCACAGTTGTTTTAACCATTTGAACTTCAGCCTTAGTAGCTGATCTTATATTGAGTACTGTGAGTTTGTGGGTTTCAGTTAAATTTTGGTGAAGTATGAAAAATATTAATTTTAAATAAAGAGTAAAATAAAAAAAATGCAGCGAGACGAACTGATAACCGGTCCCTTTATGCTAGTATGGTACAATTTTTCTTTCAGTACATGAGAAAAACTGAGAGATGGTCTATAGCATTGCTAAAATTATGCTCTCTACATGAAATATTAGCTCTCTTGTATATGTTTGCTCCTTACTGTGTTCAGTTACCTTAATGTGGGTTGTAAATGACACTGATTTACGAGCTTAGCATGGGCAGAGGTTCAAAGACCTCTACATCAGGAAAAGATCCAGAAACAAAAAAAGATTACTAAATTGACTCCATAATTAACTAACCTGACCACATACCTCCATAGTTCTGGTTTATCAGAAATTTGGGTGTTGGTTAAAGAGAATTGCTTTCTCCTTCCCCACTTCATATTGGACAGAGTGGATGGCTTCATGTGTTTGAACTCACCAATAGATTGCTTTTAAAAAATTCACATTTTTATGAAGCTGCTGGCTTAAAAGAGAGTATATTACCTCTGTGCTGATGCAGGAGTAAGTAATTTAATAACTTGATCCAGAGAGTAGGAGCCTCAATTAGAATTTTGCTTTAATCTGGTTTATGGATTAATTTGGCTCACTTGGATCATATCTATCTCATTATAAAGCTATACAGCAGATTAAAGGGAAATGAAAAAAAAAATCTTACCTGTTACTAAGGTACTTCCCACACGTCCTTTTCATTTTGAATTATTTTGTTTATTTCAAATTTCATTCTAATAGAAAAGCCTTCTGGCAATGAGGTATATGGGTCTGTTACTTGCAAGTCTTAGAGAGAGTGTAAGGATCCCTCTGTCTCTCTTGCTCTCCCTCAGGGGGTACTTTGGAAAGATGATTTCTAATTTTGTATGGACAAATTTATGCCTGCTGTTTAATTGCATAGACGTATTTTGGGAATTAGCCACCTAAGCCCTTGATTGCACCTGCATATTAGGTAGGTAGATGACTAATCCTCTTCATTTGCAGCTACAATTAACTGCAAAAAGAAAACTATTAGATTGAAATAGTCTAAATCAAAATCAAAATAATGTTCACTTTTCTAAATGCTCACTTTTTTCCTTCTGACTATTTTTTTCTAACGTTTAGTTAAAGGTTGCTTACCAAGGTTTTATTTCTGTCTCCACTGGCTTTAGCCTTGGTGAAATTTTGTTTTATTAGTAGATTTCACTGACGTTATGTTTTTTGACATTTCTTATTTTGGCTGATAGTGTTGTATGAAAAGGTCTCTGTGTGTGGCATATTTAACTGTGGTAAAATTTCACTTTCCATTTGTATTCCCATATTATTTTTTCTGTCATACAGGTGGTATGTTAAGTGGAATAAATGGCTGCAGTGAGATTTTTTTCAGAGTCGCAACCACTCTGCTTTACTGGTGCGTTTAATACATGTTGGAAGTCCGTCTTCTGAGAAAAAAGAGAATAGCTTCTTGTCTTGAGAGCTCCTGATTCATAACCCATTATGTCCTGTACTAAACATAGCATTTTTCATTTACGCTGATCTCGTTCCAGGAATGTGTTGTGTAACATCTGGCAGTGGACAAGCCAGAGGCCTGCTCCTGAGGGCCTGAAAATTATTTCAGCAGAAGCTGCAATATCCTAGTGTTTTGCATTCAGTGTTTGGCACTTCTCAACCTAAAGAACCTACCGTCCATCTGTCTCGCACCATGGCACTTCTATACCACCCAGGGCTAGGACGCTAAGCCAAAATTTCCAGCTGTTCCTATTCCTGTTGTTGTCCTCGCTTGTCTCTTGCTGTCTTTAAGCAGACAAAACAGTTTTCTCCTGAGCTAGAAAAGCGAGTTGCCAACAAAAAACCCTGTATATTCAGCTTGCTCTTGGAATTGTTTTCTCCCTGTTGTCTTTCTCAACCAAACTGAAAGCTGTTTGGTGTTTGGCCGTGACTGTATAACAGATTATTATTCATTAGGCTGGGGGCTGCAAATATTGCTAAATATTAGTTGAGATGCCTCAGAGATTTTTTTTACTGAGGCAAGCTATTGTTTTGTGTTTTAGGAGGGATCCGGATCTATTTCTTCCACAATAGTTCTATACTCTGTGATGAAACAGCGTCCTTTTTTAAGATCCCCTAGTTTTACGATCGCTTTGCCTTTCGTAAATGGTTATTGCCCATCTCTCAAATACAAAAGGCCTTTGTTATTACTGACACCATGAAACGATACATTTGAAAATAATTATTTTCATGAGAACAACTTATGCCTGTATTTTTAAATGAAGATAAACAGTAGTTTATCTGCTTAGTAGATCACGCGGAGTTTTCATGATTCTGTACTGTACAAGCGATATGATTGCTTTCACAGGGCCTCTTTTCCAGAGGCAAGATTTGAAACACCTGTTTTGGTGTTTAAAATGGAACAAACAAAGACCATAAGAAAGCAATGGAGAGCTCGTGCCCTGTTTTGGCTGTAGGGGATGCCTTAAGTGCCCCGAGTGACGTCTATTTGACTAAATCTTTCCCCAAGCTCCGCTGTCCTTTGCTAAGGGGATCAGCTTGACCTTCACCTGATCCCCTGGCAGAGCCTGCTCCCTTGGGCAGGCTCGGAGCGCTCTTGAACTACACCCACACCCTCCATCTTGGAGCAGAGGGCAGGCACCGCTATCGTTTAGAGTCGAAAACAAGAAAAGGGACCTGTTATTTTGCATAAGGAGAGCACTGTTTGTCAGGGCGTCTGCCTGCAGCGGCGGATCCTGCGCTTTAGAGTCCAAGTGGGCACACACGCTTAATAGATCTAGGGTTTGGATGTGGAAAAATGATGATTTCCTTGAACATATGAGTGCAGTATTCCCTACTGGCCTTCCTTAGTGACTCAGCACGCGGCTTTTGGACCCATTGCTGGTATTTTGTCATCTCCATAGGACACATAGGACACACAGATCGGGATTGCATCCTAGAACCAGGCATCCACTTTTTTTTTTTTTTTTTTTTTTTTTGGCATTTCAATCTTTAAATTAGAGATTCTTGAACCTCTAATTCAAGAGCTCGAGGTTTCTCCACAAATTCCAGTACAAGTTTTGGCACAGCAGCCATCCCATTTGCAGAATCAAGCATAGGATGAATTTAATGTTACCTCTTGTTTTTCTAGCCTCCCCTTACGGAT